>LUCH01000136.1:0-153432 GCA_013368495.1 Paragonimus heterotremus | reverse complement strand
GCACTCTGACAATTGACTTTCTCGTTTTCTCACTTATATATAAATGGTCTGTAGTATGCACTCGTAAAGATGCAGCGAAATTTGTCCGGACATAAGTCGTGCAATATCAGCCTACTGTCTTCTTTATTCAACTTCTTGACGGGAAAAGAATGTTTCAAGATAGACATACTGGAATTGTGAAATTTTAATTTGCAAACCATATTCTGATATGTTATTTAAAACGATATAGAGAGAAGCGCTTCATTCAACAGCCTGTTTGTCTGAATGAGATCCACACTTGAAATTACGATTTGTGAGACCCACTGACAGAAATGCCGTTATATTCGAGCTCAGTTACCCGCCAACCCTTTGAACACGAGCAAGGCCCGACAAGTTTGAATAAGGCGTTCATTCCGTCTGCATTCTAATCTATCTCATACCAATGTAAACCGATTATCGCTGCACACTTAAAGTAAAAAGTTATCAGTATGAGTATGAAAGGTGGAGATTGCAGTTATGTCATTATGATTGAAAACTTTAATTAATTTCGCCGAATGTTATTCGATTTGAGTCAACATGCTTTTATGTGTAATCTTTTAATTGAAATTCAGATTGAATCGAACAGTGTATGTATTCTCTAGCGTTGACTTGGCTCGAAGAGATATATTTTACTGGAATCTGGAAGGAAGTGGAAACAAAGAAGATAAATTAGAGGTAAACCGCGATCTACTTTTAGTTTCCAATTTTCTGAAAGTATGTTGTATTAGTTTTAAGAAAACATGTGTATCCACTAGTTATTTCCAATAGCGTAATAAAATTGTTTGTGTGCTACTATTTGACCTACTATTTCGTAACGTACGATGATATATGTAAACAATTTTGGACAGAAAATCTCCAATAACGTTTGAATTGCCAACAATTTCAAATGCCAATTTGATTTGTACTGGTGACACGATTGTCTGTTTCGAAACGAAATTATTTTTAAAGGCCACAAACTGGCACAGAAATGCAGGACATGCTAATGTAGTAGTTATAGGTGAAGTAATTATTTTCACACCGCTTGAATCTCAGCTTCTGGCTTTGAACGTTGATGGAAAGCAGGCTGCTACCAGCTATGTGAACGTGATGTTTACAGTCGAGCCAAATCTCCACGGGATTTCCCTCACTCGAAGGAGACCAATGAAATTGATTTATGGCTGGTCAGTAATTTTGGATCAAGCATGTTTGTACGCTGAAGCTAGAAGTGAGGAGCAGCAAGGTAAGCGAATATTTTACGGATGCATCGTTGTAAAACTACGCTATCCGCTGAAATGTGAGGCAGATGTTTTAATGTTCTAGTCTATAAGCAATAATGCATGGAATAATTTAATCCTATTTGTAAAATTCATGAAGTACATTCGAGAATTCAACATATCTGCCTAAGGGTTGGTGCAAAAACGCATGAATTGTTAGCATTATATTGGTAAGTTTTGGAAATACAATGTGCCTTCGTATAGACTAAAATGAGAACATTTGACAGATAACAAAAAATAAGATAACCTCTCGGCTGCATTGATTATTTATCGCAAGTACTACTATTTCACAACATTTTTTCACCAAAAAATTGGTGGGAAACTTCCAGTTTCACTTTGAGGTTCTTAGAGTGGGATTGTAAAAAGAGAATGCCATTCGGCATAAAGTTTACAGTGTAGACATATAAGGACGCTAAATTATCAGCTGGTTATTTTACTCAAACAATCTTTCGGGACAAGACTGACTACTTCGACACAAAAGAGAACTAAGCTAAGGTTTGATATGTAAAACAAATTCCAATAAATGTTGCATATTTCAGGTGTTTTACTGATGATCTAGATCTTTTCAATACATTCACGTGAATGCATTCTACACATAAATATTGCTGGATACAAACTGAACAGTCTCCATCAAACGTAAAGACATTATAATTATTTCAAACACTGTCCCATCACATTATTCGAATACTGTCGGTGATAAACATTTTGTCTGGATAGGGAAAAAAGATCAAAGACTTCATGTTTCTTCCCTGCGGCTTCACAGATGGGTAGTTAAATAATGATTACCAACGACACGGAGCCTCCAGGCTGAAAGATAAAACCGTGTGGACGCGCTTGACTTGTTCTGCATCACAATCACGAAACTAAATTTACTGCTGCTAACAAAATATGTTATACTTCAAATTATATGCATACGCAACAGAATAACCCGTTTCATACGAAAGAAATACTTTTATACAGGTTCACTTGTTACCGCGTTATTGTTCAAAAGTTGTGAAACATTTACAACCATCCAAAGCAAGTATACATCTATATATCTATTGCAATCGCATTACTGATGTTCACACAGGACTGCGCGTTAACGCTTATTTTGTAAAGGCTGTTATAAGTTTACTGCTTCCTACTAGCGAAATGGCTTTTAGTTAGATTTGCAGTGAATTTGGAAACTTCAGAATGTAGTAAAGTTTTTGAATGAGATACCATTTCTCAACATTTCTAATGCAGCATGTAACCCCGAACAAAAGTGCGATTAAGTATCATTCCGACGTATCGTAGTTCCATAATATTCATTTATTGCTCTCAATATCGTCAGATTCACACCTATACAATCCTTTTTCCAGGGCTGATGAGATTTTAGTTTTTGTGGATGTTGACACTGAAAAAACCAAATGAAACCAGAAGGTCATCGTAGTAAAATTCCTGTCGAATGGTAGAAATGGTTTGCTGCGTTTGCTACTCTACCTGCTGCGATTAACCCTGATCTGGTCGACAGTTGTCAACAAATGAGAGGATTTATTGTGATGAACAAAACCAGTCTTATGCTATTCGTATTTGTGCTGCAGAGGTTTATTGATTTCTTCACAGTCTGCTGAGGAAAAATGTTTTTTTTTGCTAGATATCTTCCACTAATGCCTTATTTATAGCCACTCTAGAATAAAGGTGATCAAAATCTGGTATCCTAGCAACAAAGTGTGAGTTATGTAAAATTCACACAAAAATGGCCTATTTCACATAAAATGAAGCTGCAAGTTCACAAGTTGTCACCATGGTAATTCTGCAAATGGTTACTGCAAATTACGACATTTGATAAGTTAGATAAGTTATTAGCCCGTCAGGTGACTTGATACTGCTTCGTGAGTGCATTTTTGGACATTCATGATTAGCAGTTTAGTATTCAAGGTAAACTAACTCAAAGCTGAGGACAAAAACCGTATGTCGCTTTATGAATATCCGGATTTGAATATCTGACAAATTTTGGCCAAATGTTAGACAGATAGGTTGAAAAAACTTCGAGGTAATTCCAGAGATTTATTATTCGGTTTGAAAACACATTTACTGAAAACACAAATTCACATCCATTCCAAGAAAACAGCATGAGGAATACATCTTACTGTTGGGTCATATCTTGTCGTGAGCAACAACTAAGTAGACGTTCCGAAAGGAGTTCGGGTCATGTAAAAGATACCGAAGTAGTTTGGGCGGAAGATTTTAACAACAACCGAATAAATTGTAATTAGGTTATTTAAAAGACATTTTGTTCACAAGAGCAATTTTTTTAGGCATGAAAATTCTGTTGGCCTTGACTGGCTCTAATCGTTCGCTCACCCACATCTACAAAGACAAGTGACTTCTGTAACGGAACTTAAACCTATCTTGTGTCTAGAACAAGGTGATGACATCAGTGTGCGTACTGGTACCTGTGCCATTGTTATAACTCTGATAATAGTCAATCGTAGTTTTCCCCACCCTATCCTCAATAACTTTATTACCGTAATAGTAGATTACCGAAAGCGTGTTTCTCATATGCTATATACTCGGTAAGGTGAAGTCACGGTTCTGTAGAGAGTTTAGGGCATACAGATATTCGTAACTGGATCTAATTGAGAATATAGGAATATGATTGCATTAAGACAGTCGGAATCAGATAAACTTCAAAGGCAAACTCTTTACACACTTCAGTAGTGAATTCACTAAGGTGGAATACAAAACTACCATCGCAGGTGGACAAATTACGGGTGTTTGCAAACTGATGAAATTATTCTTCAGACGGTAAGACCACCTGGCCAACTGCAAAATAAAATTTATTTCATTCACCGATTCAGACAGGGCTGTTTTACTCGTGGCTGTGAAAAATCACTAAAAACTGTCAGTAGTTTTGTTTGTCTGAGGAATGAGGTTTGAACGTTTATCACAGTAGATGCATCGGATGAAAAGGAGATTGTAGTGGATCAGCTGACATGTTAAGAAGAACCACCCTGCAGGACACATTATCAGGTGGAAGAAAAATCTTAAACTACATAAGATGGTAAAACAAACCTTTGGTAAGTGGTACAGAGCCACTGTCAAGGAAGAAGGAAAGTAGTAAATTGTTGGATTTAGACACAACCAAAATGATAACAAAACCTGGGGCATTTTACCACCTACTCGTACAGTTTGGGAACGATTTAAAGAAGAACCCACTAAAAACGTGATGTTAGATGAATTCTGCAATTCTGTAAGTTCGAAAATAAAATACCGTCTTTACTATCGCAAAAATATTGACTTTGTGTCATTATAAGAAGTGGGGTACCTTTGATTTACCTCCCAATGGAAGCAACATTCAACAAACTGTACGGACCAAAGCAACAAAGCTGGTGCGTTACTGATAATGAAATGTTACTGCATATCCGTGAAACTAAACTGTTATACTGAAAGTTGGTCTACGCTCAGTCGAGTAAATTTACTACCGGTGTGATTTTGGCAGTTATCTAACAGTCAGTAGATTTACCCTGTGTGATGATTTGTTTAAGGCTGCTATCGAGAGGCTGGGCTAATAGTATGAGGTAAATAAACTTATCCGCGTATAATGTATCGTACGCTAATTGTTATACCACTGGATTCATTTATATCACGTGAAGATTTCATTTCATTAAAGGTATATGGGTGACGACTCACAGAAAGAATGTTCCAAAGTTCCTATGTAGTCTACGTAGTGAAATGACAAAAGACATCGTTAACAAAATAAAACATTTAAATCTACCGGATACAATTCCGTAATTATTCTCCTTGAAAGAACAGTGTTGAATCTGTCTGCTGTCGTTTGGTTTCAATTGAGCACTTATCAGAGGTAGTATGGTAAACACCAGCTTTACTGCAGCATGCTGTAAAAAATCATGTTCAGTTGACCACTAATTATACTACCGCGTTTTGAATAGGTATGTATGAAGTGGTGGCAGATTTTATACAAACCATTTCATAAAGAGGATAGAAAGCACAGGTGGTTCAAACTTCTATTTGATTCTTCATGCCTGATAAAGCAGTAGATATCAGTTCACTTTTAAAGCCGGTGCAAATTTGTTTTTTGGCTATATTTCACAAGGTAAAATATACTATCAGGTACTATCAACGTTTTCTGGATTTTTGGCATTCGTGGAAAACCCCAGAAGCACAATCCAACGTTTTTCTCAGCAAGATATTCAGGAAGGTCGCATTCTTTTTGTACACAAAGGTTAGTTTGACAAACGGTTGCCAAAATGCAACAATGCCATTTTTATTGAATTTACTGATCAGTAGTGTTCCAATTCTTGAACACACATCGAGTTAATGAGGCTGCTACATCTCATGTTTGAGTTGGATAAAAGTGTTCAAGGTTTGATGTCGCGTGAGTGACTTCCGATTTCATTTGGCAGCGGCACTAAAAGTGTGTAAAATAGATTATTTACATGCAACTGTTAGCTACCATGCCAAAAAGACACATGAAGCAGAATAGCAGACTTTACGGTCAACTATTACAGTCAACTACGATTCGATATCGGGAGGAAAAGAGCAGCGCTTGAACTTCTGGACAAAGTTAGGTTCAGCAAGTCGGAAAGTGAAATTGCATAAAGTACAACGAACAGGTTTGTCGGGTCAAATTTTCTGTACATCAGCACGAGCAATATTTGGTCGAACAATTGCAGGAGGTGGATAAAACCTTTGTATCTGGGAATAGCAGAAAGCTTTTTTCCCTGATCCGTGGTTGTACTGGCCGTCGAGTCAGTGTAAGTGAAACCATATGTGAAAAAGATGGTTCACTTATTACTAGTCAATCGCGCCGACTTGACAGGTGGGCTGAACATTTCGAAGAACAGTTCAGCTGGCCTCAACCAGATCATGTGGACGACGGGACCCGATCGGTCAGTTACTGCATTCCAGACGGTCCTCCGTCGGAAGCAGAAGTTGTCCTGGAGCTCAAGTTATTGAAGCGTAATAAGGCTCCTGGTCCAGGCCTCCTCCCTCCCTCTCTTTTCAAGGATGGGGGGGGAGAGGTTAATATCAGAGCTGACAAAACTCCTCCAGACGATCTAGGAGACTGAAGAGGTGCCTCGTGATTGGTGCCTATCAACAGTCATCCTCGTTTTCAAAAAGGGGGCCCGAAGTCTATGTGACAACCACAGAGGCATCAGTTTGGTGTCAATTGCGTTCAAGTTACTCACTGGCCTAATTTTACATCGGCTCACTAGGCCCGGAGAAAGTCAGATACATGAAGAACAGGCAAGATTTTGATCCAGTCGAGGGTGCATTAATCATATTTTTACCTTGAGACGGATCTTGGAACATCGGCACTGTTACAGACAGCCGACAGTCGCGGTCTTTTTGGACCTAAAGGCTGCTTTCGACCCAGTTGCTCGTAACGTTCTCTGGAGCTGTCTCCTTCGCAAGGGAGTACCAGAGAAATACGTGAATCTCTTGAGATCACTGTATGCTCACGCTGAAAGCAAGGTGAGAGTGTATGAACAACTGTCTCGGGCGTTCATCACTTTTAGTGGTGTCCGTCAGGGGTGTCCGATTTCCGCCTTCCTGTTCAATTTTGTCATGGACGACATTCTGGAGGGTGCCCTTCGCGAATCAAGTGGGCTTGGAGTTGAGCTTCTTCCTGGCCCTAGATTAACCGATCTGGAATATGCGGACGACATTGTTTTACTTAGCCCCTCCGCCGAGGACATGCAGACCATGCTGGACAGGTTGAGCGATCGAGCTGGTTTGTATGGAATGGCTTTGCACCTTCAAAGTGCAAAGTGTTACTTCAAGACTGGGGCATTTCCATTCTCACCTTCTTCATTTGCAGATAATCCGCCCGAGACTTTGGACAGTTTCACACACTTGGGTAGCACTATCCCGTCAGCCTGTAATATTGCTGATGAGATATCAGCGAGGATAGCGAAGTCACGAGTTACCTTTGCCAGACTGCGTCATCAGTGGCATCGAAAAGACGTTAGGTTGGCACTGAAAGGAAGGGTATATAATACCTATGTGCGCTCCATTTTGCTTTATGGTTTGGAAACATGGCCTGTTCACAAAGAAGATATTAACAGACTTGCTGTGTTTGACCATCGTTGTCTCCGCCAATTGGCCCATATTAAGTGGACTGATCGCGTGAGTAATGCGCCCAGTCGACAGCGCGTATTCCGGAATGCTCGGATGCGCGATCAATTGGTCAACTAATTACGTCGCGGAGCTTGAGATGGTTGAGTCATGTTCTCCGTACGCCAGCTGAGCGTTTACCGTACCGGGCATTATATACTGAGACCACCAACAATTGGGTAAAACCGCGTGGTGGTCAAGCAAAAACGTGGTCACGAAATATGAAGACCTTGACTGCTCCATTGAGCAAAGTGGGTAGGTGTCGCCTGCCTGGATGGGGTCCTCGTGATCACTCAAACCACTGGTTAGAGACGCTATCCGAGATGGCGATGTGTCGCAGTCAATGGCGTACCCATATCCATATCATTTCTAGTTCTTCCGCTTAGACTTCTTTTGATAATGTTCAACCTTCTTAGTAACGTTTTCTTTTAGGATATTCCACGTCACTGTTGAGATGGGCGGCGGCCCGAGCCACAGTACCTTTTGGTCAGGCTCATGGCTGTTATGATTTTTTTTGAATAGCAACAATATATCGTGCATTGGACGATTCTGGTCCCTGTTTGCCACATTTGTGCACTGCAGTCATTGTTTACTTTTCAGCTTTTCTTTTTCACTTCCGTACGGCATACTCCAAGTTACATCTTCTTGTCGAACTCGGTATGACGCTTGTCTAGAAACGTATGATATTTCAGCACGTTATGTCTTACAAGATAAATTTATTATTATAACTGTGTCGGCATTTTAGATATTTCACACAGAACCCAACACTGAAAATACTGGATTGGTTCACCATATAGTGCAATTTTGCTCTCATAATTAGGAGCGATTAACAACAAAATTAAAAGTTTACAACAATTTGTAACCTCTTCCTGGTTTCTAACAATTTTCTCGGTTGAAACAATAAAGTTATCAACATGAGATTGGACGTTACTCACAAGTAGACGGGTGAAGGAGGTATTCTCAGAAGTCCATACAACCCAATATTAACTTTTTTACTATGGAAGTTGACGTCTGCTTGAGTATCGTTAAGTTAGCAAGCGTTCAGACATCTGAAGCATTCAGAGAATAAAGATGTGATAATTAAGGTTTCATATTCTAGTAATTAATCTGACGAGACGATGCCAACTTAGCCAACGCATTAACATCTATAAATGGGTTTCTAGGGTCTGCTTCAAATCAACTTGTGGTGATAATAGGTTGTTTGCGTTTTATGACAAATAGCTCAGGGTAAACATTTACAAATTTGTTGCAAGAATGTGTGTTTTGATCAAAACGTGCATGCACTGAAGTTTATGTGGCCGATTCAGACACAACTTCGTAAATACGGACATACGCATTTTTAATTTCTTCGGGCTGTCTAAGTTTGCACATAAACCGTATATTAGCCAAATTTGAAAAACTGAACGAACTTCATTCTCTGTCTAGCGGAGACCTTGACATTTACTTAAAATTCATTAACACGAGCAGACCATCTAAAACCTCATAAACACACATCCAAGTTATAAAAAAGGAACCAAAGTTTTTGAGTGTATCACATTTCAGGGTGTGTGTAATGGAGACGTTTGAATCGGATAGCTCCGTGAGCTTTGAAAAACCTAAATAGAAGACTACCAAGTAACAGCTAGGTGGTAATAATACGTAAAATACAAATGGTTTTCACGTTATGACTGGTTGTCTTTCTGTCCAAAGGTATCAACCAATTCGCTAATATTCAGATTGCTAACGGGTCAGTTGTCAAGTAACGTTATCAAAAAGCACTGTCACTCAGCAAACCTCCGAAGCAGAACATTTTGTATATTTTGTTGCCTTATCTATTTCCTTGCGCTATGCACAAAATAGTTAAAACTAGTGTTGTTTTGCAAATAATTAGTTAAGTTGCTATTTTTATTCATGAATTTCACCCACTACTTTGGTCTACTGAATCGTTACCCCCGTTGTAATTATCACAGCAACGGCACTAAGAAGTTTACACGAAGGTTACGATGCTTTGCCTTCAGGGAGACCATATAGCTACACGCTTCAACAGCCATTAAATACGCTTTACTGAGCAACTTCTGTACAACAAACCACATTTGACAATGGGTTCGCTAATCCGTGAGTTACGAGTTTTACCATTGCTGCGTCCTAGATTCGATCACTCTTTAGGCACTGAAATAGTAACTTTTGTCTGACCTCGTTATTCATCTGCTTGTCAGATTTCGACAAAGCTCCGTAAAAGTAAAAACATAATGGTGACCTAAACGAACATTGTGTAGATTGTTCTGTATATAATATAATCAGTGTTCCCACAATTTTACAGTGCATCGCAAATCTTCGTAAGCGTTGCTGCACCAAATACTTCCTGCAAGTAACCCTTTGGAAATACCGGTTTTCGAAGCGCGCAAAAAAACCATTCAGCCTTAAACTTCCTCGAAAGATATTAATATGATTAGCACACGTCACTCATTGGTAGTAAACTTTGTTTTGGTTAACGTGAACCGCTAGTCTGCCCTAATCCAATTAGCAAACTGACTGGTGCGTCCAGTAGTCTCCTCACACTTTCACAGATCTTTATATCGAAAGAACACAAATGTCTAATATCAGAGCCTAAGAGTGTAACTGTCCACTGGGTGCTGAGTGATACTCAGCGGGTAACCAGAAACGGCTTTCTGACGCGAGATATGCTGGAATGAGGTCTCGAATTAAGCACTAAAGCGTAGTTTACTCCAATTTGTAGTACTCACAGCCCATGAAGGTTAAAAAGGTGGACTGTTCAATCCAGCAGCACTCAGCAACCAATGTTAAAACCTTAAGAATGACTACTGTGCTTTATCTGGTTTAGATCCAGACGTCAATTCAAATCACGACACGAAGTGATATTTTTAAGCTCATTCAAGTCGTTCTTTTGCCAAACGCCTTCCTAAGATTGAAAAAATACGACTCTGATCAAACGATCCGGAAGAGACTCATCGGTCGCAGTGGAAAACAATTAAATCTTTGTAGTAAAAATAGGGATGGGTGTTCATGCAATTAACTAACATTCCACTGTATTGTAACATAAGACCTGAGCGTTTCCTTAAACCAAGACTTTGAAGGGAATTGAACCAGAATTCTTCATGTACCTTCGGATGTTGGAGCGGATTGATATGCAACACCACTGTGGAGCCAGCATACGGAAAAGACTGCCGAAATGTGAACAGCAAAATTGGTCTCGTAATAACTGAGTGAAACATTGCACATTTTCTGAAACTCTGAATTCATCCATCTGATAACAGAACAAATCTATCGAGTAGTTGTTTGACGCTGGTCGGCATCGAAACGGCTTCTAAAATCTGCTTTTCGAATTAATTTTGGGTCAAGTAAAGTGGAAGTTTTTGGAATGTGTAAATATGAATAACACGAAATAACCAGTTCACGAGGAGACCACAACAGAAACACATACGGTAAAATAATTTGGTTGTCAACTCTTCGGGTGAACTAAAAAGTAAGCTACTTACGTCTAAAACAACTAGAATAGATTTACAACCATTTTCCATGAATAACCTCCATGAAGTATGATATTTGGGTCGTCCTCCGAGCCAAACCATACCTAGATGTGAGCTTGATAACTAGTTCGTTCTGCGTTGTACTTTCTTCATTAACGTGAAGACAGTTGTAAAGGAAATAACAGACGAAAAATCCGATGGAGATCAAAAAGCTAAATAACAAATCATTTTAAAAAAAATATTTTCAATGTCTTGTACTTTAGACATTTTTAAACACTTATTTAGAGTTTCGAAGGTGCAAAAAAATGTGCCTCGTCAAAATACTTATCGTTTGTAGTTTTAATCTCAATAAATGATTTTCTGTTTTCATTATCCTTCTCACGATTATTATATGCAGGCAATCAAAATGTAATTTTCGCCGTCTGTAGATCGCGAGTAAACCCCGTGCAAACCATTACTGCACAGTAACAGTTTACAGCTGGAGTACATTTCCACCGTCCACTAAAAAGAGGAAGTGAACAACTGTATGTAATAAATATATCCCTCAATTTCAGGCATGCTATGAAAAACAGTGAAACCTCTTCTTCCACTGGAAGAAACGTCGTTGTAGGTGCGATACTTTCAATCCCATGAAATTTAGTCAGCGTGTGTGCCATAGCGAGTAAGGACGGTATTTGTCATGGTTATCATAACTTATATGTATCAGTGAATAATATCATGGTTTTAACAGTGTTGTCCTTAATATCCCAAATTATCTCCAGCTACTTGAAATGATATACAACGGTCAACCCTACTTTGTAGCTTGCTTTGACAATAACAGCGTCGACAAGGAAAAATGGTTTCTAGATGAAGTTCAGAAATTCCTATGCGCCGTTTGATACAGAAAAAAGGAGACTAAAGCTAACCTGATTCTTACAGCCAGCACTTGTATTCTTCCATCTGTAGGATTGACCGTGTAGTTAGTGTACCCAGTCTGGATATTTACACTAAGTGACTCTCGACTAGCACGAAACCGTCGTAACTACCTGTTCATCGTGAATCAGTGCTGAGTTAATAAGAGCAACATAAAAATAATATTTTGCAAAATGACACTTGGTGAACTATCCTGGTAACAGCTACAGAAATGAGTTAGGCACTGATTTTTCTATCTTTTAGATGAAAAGCCTGTGGTACATTTGTCAGATGAATATCACTAATAAATATGTGTGATTATCACATCGACAAAATTTTGGACTGAACAATAAGAAACTCTTAGTGTGAGTCGAAACTCTTAGTTGTTGCAGATTATAATCGAGGCACTTTCGTGTCTTATCCTACAAACAAGCATTTTTCAAGGCTTATGGAAAGAGCATGTAGATCATTATTTAACTGACTGCAAGTAAGGGTCGTCTTAGTTGAACTCTGAATTGTAATTGTTTCAGAGCAGCGCTGGCGTCGGTGAATCATTTTAGGTCATTGTCCCAAACTAGTGTGAAAATGAACCCCAATGCTTTGTTACGTGTGATAACACGGAGGATTATTCTGTCATACACACGGGCATCCACCTTAACCAACAAGTTATAACTAAATCCATTTTGATTTCATCGAGTATATTAGTTGATAATTCCGTAAACAGGTAAATGGACAATCATGGTTATGTGATTGATTATGTTATTCTGAATTTGACAAACGTACGCACAAATGTGAGAATCCCGATAATTTGCTCTGCAAACACCACACCCACATTTCAACGGCTGTGCTCTGGTGTTTAGATAGAATAAATAAGTTTCCAATAATCTTGTGAAGCTGGATACACGGTCTCACATTGAACACTCATTCTGTAATCTGTATACACGAATGGAAGTATTTAAGGTTGCTGACAACCAATAATATCACCGGTTTGACGTATAGCCGTGTTAAGAATCGTACTGTTGTCTGCACTAAAAAGTACTTGAGAAGGTTGTACAACCTACTTCAAACGACTTGTTATATCCCATGAACAATGGGTCATTAACCCATGCGCATTAAGAAAACCGTTGATTCCGACTAAGACATTCTGCCATTCGTCCAAATGAATTAATAATTGTAAGTCTAAAATGTTTACTGGACAAATCGGCCAAAAATTGGTCCAACTTTTATTTGTTTTGTTCGATTCAGATGACTTGCGACACGAAAAATGTGGCTTCGATTTCCTCCTTGTGACCGGGACGACCGGACAAACTGGCCCTCATAGTTACCGGTTTCAGTTGTACAAATTCACACCATATTTCATTCACAGCCGGACAGTGGCGGCATTTCCACTCGGGTGAGTTGATTAGCCCAAATCATGCGTTTCAAATGAACGCACTTCAACGTTTAAAACATATTATTGCTCTCCGTAAAACGATGGTGGGTTGTATTCGTTAGTGCTCAGGTGTGTGTTCACTACACCAAGTCACATTGCATTTCTGACCATCTGAAGAGACCTCGAAACCCAATTTGTAATTTATATATGTCAGGGATCAATGAAACTTGACGCTGTGAATCTAAAATGCATTATACGTTTCGAAGATATAGTTCAAAAACCACATACTCAGTAAAAAAGCCTATTATGAAGTGATTGGTCCAAAATAGATTATAAAGTATTTTAATGGTGAACACATTTCTTGAGTCATCTTCCCATCTGTCGCATTTATTCAGCTTCGAGCTAAAGGGTTGTGCCAAAACTGGAAGCTTTGTGTCGACAAATGAATTTCCAGTTGCTTGACATTATGCCTTCTGTAAGCGTTTTAGAAAGTTGGCGTGTGAAATTTTAATAAAAAGCTTCACCCTTTAGAAGAGATTCAACTTCTTGATGATGCTAACCCTTAGTGTACTTTAGTGCACCACATCAGGGAAACTGAGTACACGTGAACAATAAACAAATTTCAAAAGCCAGCAGGATGATTTTCATAAATAAACGCATGCGACGATAGATGTGACCAACAGGTCTGACTTTCGTTGAAAAATGACGAAATCTATTCTGAAAGTATGAATGAAACCTGCTGAAACAATAAAAGCAAAACATGTTAAACTTAAATATCTTGTTGACGAAGTAGAGACCTCCACTCGAAACGATGTCCTGGAATGATAAAAATTGTCAATTGTGTCTAACATTCTTGTGAATGTCATGAAATGTTTTCTTCCGGTCACGTCGATTTTGTTTTGTTATGTTTATTCCTCACTGTTAACTCTTGGGTGTTGCAAAAGCGAAAGAAGTTCTCATCTGTAAACGTGTGTTTCTATCCAGTTTCCTGTTCACCCCATTTTTTCGTTAAAGTTAAGCAGTGATAAATGTAGACTGCTTGTGAATCGTCGCGTGTGTAGGAATGCAGTTCAACTTTGTACTCCAATTGATATGGTGGTTTATTAGCAGTTAGCCTAAATGGGGTGCGTGATCCTCAACTATTAGAATAGTAAGTTTTTCTTCTCAACTTTAGCGTACATGTAGAGATGTCATCAGATAAAACCATATTACACAATCTCGACGGGGAGTAAGAAAAAACAATGAAATTTTCAAAGATCAACAGCGCAATTATGGTCTCAAAATCCAATTTGGTTATCTCCTTTTCAAAAATTGCATAGCAACATATCGCCTATTCAGAAACGCTTATTGCTTGCGGTTTTTTGTTTTGTCGTTTAATCTTTGCCCTCTGCACAGATCTTGGTTTTAAGGTTCACTTACCCCTCACATCCATGGGTGAACAAACTGCACGGAATATTCGTTTGAAACTGTACAAATAAATGACTTGGTTTAAACGTTTTTATTGAAGTTAAACAATCTGTTATAGTCTTGACCAGTACATGCTTTGTGTTCTCCTTTAAAACTCAAGTTTCGAAACCATTTCCCCATGGCACTTGAAATACGAGGTACGCGAGACTATTCCTGAGCCTTTGCTTCGAACATCACAATATACGAATAATACCATAATTCCAACGGAATTGTGTTCTCCCACGTCAAGAACACAAGGGAGGACGGAGACCAACGTTCTCTTTGTAGTGATGAAGAATCCTAGTGGTGGAGGACTGATCAACACAGCAGCATGTGCAACGTCAACTGTGATGGCGAGGAAGGATGTGAAGAATGTTCGGAAGTTCACACAGGTAAAAAAGTGCAACTGTCTTACTGTAGACAGACAGGTTTCTTTTGTTGAGACTGGTTTTATAATGGGCATATCTGCCAGAAAACAAGCTATAATCATTATGGCGTGCCTTATTCATGGGGGCACGACAAACAAGATTTTCGCCTGAGGTGATACAATGGAGTAAATACCCACAGCTCTAATATTGATGACTCGTATTAATAATTTTTTATAGGGTGAATAACTCACTTGAAGGCAAAGAGATTCCCTTAGCGAAGATTGTCAATATACTTATTCTTGTCAGTAATTCTTATTAATGCATCTGATAAAACAACACTAAATTAGATTAGGACTAAATGTCAATCTACCTACGGTATGTCAACGTGTAACAATGTCGGGTATATTGTAAGAATGGCGTTAGACTTTATGTGCGTTGGTCGTAAGTTGTGCTTTCGAGTGTTTTGTATGGTATCAGTCACTTGTGTTGCCATGGCCGCATGTAGTTCTCATACGAAAAAGACACAATTACACTAATATTCAATATTGAGCATTGCTGTTCAGAAGTATAATAAAAGTCAGTATTTTCACTTTTCACACAAGCATTATATTCTTTCGAACAGATCACCTTCATAAGATTTGTGAATTCGGTTTATCGAAAGCTTTCTTCCGTTAGAATCATTCAACTAACGTTTGTATTTTCCCCAGTATTCCAGCGGCGAGTGGCTATTTTCGCTTTAGCACGTAATTTTTATTGGTTCGTGTTCAGTTGATGATGACACAGTGGGTAAAAAACGTACAATCGATTTCGAATATTCGCCTTCTCAACAGACGTTGAATAACTCTTAAATTATTTTATTGAAATACTCGTTGTCAGTTCTGTTACCGTACCGTTTACTGTTATGGTTTTTCCGAACGTTCTAGGACGATATTGAAAACGGACAAGTCTGTTACACTTTTCAGTCAGACACCACACTTGACCTGGATGCAACGTTTGACGATCAGATGCTTCTTAATGTCAGCATTTTGGGTACTCTGACAGTAAATGGAAAAGTGGTGTGGAAACAGAACCTAATTGATACCTTCGATATGGTTCGACTTAATCTTTCGGTGTCGTACAAACATATCACGGTACAAAATCAACAGCGGTTGATAGATACCCACCCGCTGGTTGTCGAGGAAGGTGCAACGGGTGACATCCATTTAAGGCATATTAATACAGCACCCATCAGGAGGCTTCACCAACAATCAGTCGAACTCGGTCTGTCGGTGAGTTTTGATCGAATTTGACGTGAAACTGTGATATGGTGATATTTTGCAGTAGAGTTATTGGTCACACTCAAATCAACCTGGGATATGTAGCTTATTGTAGTTACCACAGATTAACGATAGTGGCTAGGCACAACGGATTGTTAACGGGGACTACGTTTGTAAAAATTAATGACCAGCTGGTGATGATAGATTAAACTTGTGATTTGTGTACCTTTGAATTTTTGAAATAAAGTTGTGGCGAACTCATTTTGCCAACTATGAAGTAAAGGGTTTTTGTTTTAGTAAGTTATAGTCTCGTTTGTAAAGTTGTTCCATTGTTGGTTACCCGTTCTGGTCATTCTGTGGAAAAATAACAAACAATTCAGCTTTGAATGTCAGTACAAATAACAAAATACACCTATAGGCTGGAATTCCTAGAAGAAATCCAAGCATCAACTGAGACATAAAAACACCCTACGAGCAATACAAGATATGGTTTGCCAGCTGACCACAAAAATTACGGCTAAGCAAATGCACAAATTTCGACAACAGCATAATCATCATTTTACTTGATCACAAGTGGTATACGTTCACACCAGTTGTTTATTAATGTTCATCGGTTGACACTTGAATTTTAGCACACTAAAGAAACGTAAAACGATCGTTTCCAGTTGATAAGTGAACAGAAATCACCGAAATCTCAAAGCCAATTTAAAGTGTAATTTACTTTCCACGCACGGCTTCCAGGTGTCACGATTAGTTAAAACGAGATAGATTTTATATAGTACAGCGTTCTTGAGGTTATATTTCGCAGGTTGTCTTGTTCATAGGAAGTGCACTATTATTTCTCTGTGAACTTGTTTTCAAGTTCTTGAAGTAGATTTTGCTTTAACATTTTTACTTCACACTTCTAGTTAGAATACTAGGACAAACACTATTCTCAATCAGCGTGATCCTTTTCAGCATTCGTTTGTCATTCGTTGTCGAAACCGATTTCTGATTCACCGGGTTAACATACCGTAGACTAGGTACACACAAAAAGTCATAAAAGGGACACATACATCAAAACCTGTTAGAAATACATCACTTACAACAGATGACATTTACTTAGGGACAGGACCACTAGCTTTTGTTAATACGTACATAGCTACTGGGTCATTGGTTACAGAAAAACTCTAAAACGTGGCATAGCGTACATGAAGAGATGGATAAAGAGAAATCACAGAAGATAACTACACTTGATTTATGATTTGTCTTATCCGCTGCATATTGGTAACAGAATGTCAAAGAGATAACTACTAATGCTTCCATTCTGATTATCTGTTAAGGTGCCAGAATTGAACGCTATTGATTTTTACTTATGGAGGCAACCAAACCACGGAATTTTACGTTCGGTTGATGGCAAACTCGGTGAAGGTGATATTTTGCCCATAGTGTCTTCAAACAAAACAAAAGGATTTCTGAGTTATTCACATGATGGGTCGAATACGATTAGTGATGCTTTATATTTACAGGTAAGCAGTAAGAAGCTCAGATCAACCACTTTGAAATTTCAAAAGTGTTAAAACAGCCTCGATATTGTGGTAAGTATCACAACTTTTCTCACAACAAGAATTAGTTAGAATTATAATCACCGCTTCTCCGAAATGTATATGTTTGTCACTGTGATTGAAAGTTTATACGCGAACCTCCAAAATTGAAATGACAATTCAAGTTGTTATTACTGTAATTTCATGCGTCGCCTGTACGCGTTAAAAACACTATACGATAAGGTTTACATTGGAAGACAATATTACGATACCGGTCATAAATAGAAAGTACTACTGACATCATATCATGTGATGGTGGATGAACTGAGTCACTTCTATTGTCTACATCGAAATAATGAACAAATTAATTAAGTGGACAGTTACCCCTTTAGAATAAAATAAAAGAGTACGATAAAATCAGTTTAGTAATAAACAAAATCTGGTATTCAGCCGTAAGTACGTTATATTCGTGGATAGAAATTTTCACCTTTGGTCCGCGTTCTTAAAAACTATGTTTAAATCATTTTTTCTCTGTAATAGTCGATAAGCGGACGGCTGAAAATAATTATGTTTGTAAAGTTTAAAATAGAATAAAAAGTAGAATTATCGCATAAAAAGCAGAGGATAAGGCGGATTTTTTTGAAAAGTAATAACCCCAATTTTTCTTCTTTATAACTCATTTGTTTCTAGCAGTGCAACAACATGAATTCAAGTTTTCCCTCACACTCTCATCAGGTAATTGTGTAAACCACTGTTCAGGTGACATCTCGTATACGCAGTAGTCATCCAGGGTTATGTCATTAGTTTGAGAAAGTGAAAACAGCTTTAGGTCGTAATAGAGATATGCATTGCTGGGGGGTCTGTCGAAATCAAAACTCAAGTTTACTGTTTTTTTAAAGTGAGTGCTATTAAAAATTCTAGGTGGATGACAAATGTGTATTCAACTGCGCAGAGCTTTTCTGTTCAAATCTACCATGTCGTCAACATTTACCCGTAAAGAGGAGTCAATCACTGAGCGGATACAATATCACTATATGATTATGTCCGAATCCATCTCTATACACTGATATGGGTGATCGTGCACTCCACAACCTGACAGGAATCATCTCTTTTTCTTGCATACCGAAGTGATCAAAGCTGTCATGGTTCGTGACTATGTCGTTATCCGTTCCATTTCAAATATCAGCAGTCATATCCAATAAAGTGTGGAACTGCAGTCTCTCCGCCAGCATATGAATCACTCGGCCGGCATCGATTGTGCATGTCCGTCTTGCTTGTCCTGACGCTTATGCAGTGCGTCAAATAATGCAGGCTAAATAACACAAAACTGAGAGCATGGATATCAACTCACAAAATAGAGGAATCAGTCACAAACAGAAAATATCTTCTGTTATTATTTGAACACCACTTACAGTTGGTCAACTCCGTCAGTGAAAAAAATTGGGCATTGAGATAGGTCGTGAGTCTCATAACCCAAACCAATATTTCACCGATATAAAATATAAGTCAAGCTAACCAGTTCCGTACACCTTCAAGAGATACCTAAAAATTATGTGATAGCTAGAACTTATGCATATTAGAGCAGATAGCCATTACGGAGAAGTGATAAAAAATGTTAAAGAACAGGTATTGAACACAATCAAACTAATGAAATAGCGTTATTGTATGTGTTTAAAACTCAAACGATACATTTCGTCGTCATTCTCAAAGGCAGCACCAGATCAGTTTTTGCGACAGCGTTTGACTATCACATAACGATGGAGATGGGCAAGTTCGAACTAGAAATGATAAGGAAAAAGGAGGGAGGACTCTACTGCATGGACAACGCGGCCAAGCAGACACAATTTGCATGTCACTGAGTCTGATTAACCGTCATCTTATCTGAATTCTCCATCAAAGACTATTCGAGTTGCGAGAACCAATATCCAAAAGCAGAACTTAGCATACAGTGGCAAACCCGTAGATGGACTTCATTTCCTCACGTCAGGTCATCATTTTTCTGCATTTCACCTTAGGCCAGACAGCTCCGGCATCGACCGGGGTGTCAGACAAAAAGGTGACGTGCTAAGAACATTAGTTGGCTATTTACCCCAACGACTGAATGAAAGAAGCTGCATGACACCATCAAACTCCCATGTCCTGATTTTTTATTGTCTACCCGATGATGCTGCCTGAATCAAGCGATCAAAGGCAGATACCAGTGCTCAGAAGGCGTCCTCGCCTAAGCAAGAATCGCAATATCTGTAAAACCAGCAACCTAGAACTTGCCCTGAGTAAGAAAAAAGCTTTCATGTAGACAAACGTCACTGGAGATTAACCTAATGCCGCCTAAACATATGACCTTAAACCGGACACAGTAATGGGATGGACCGAAAACATAGTATACAAATGACACCGTGTGAGAAAACCAGTAGATTATAGAAACCTGCAGCGCTGAATATTTATGACAGTACGCAACCACCCAATGAAGAGAGCCACATTAAATTCAGACTAGGCCAACTTTTTGGTTAGGAAAAACCATCATGCACGAAAAGAACAGGTGAGCCTCTTAACTGTGATAAGTCTTTCGAAAATAACTGTTTATTATTAAAGTGAGAACCTTCAATTTCTAGAAATCAGCGAGCTTACCTTGTTGCCACTCAGCTGCCATGCCAGTATGCAAGATCCAGCTGCTGATGGAGTAAAGAAAGTGGACACACTGAGCCTAGACTGCGATCTATTCTTTCCTGTGTTACAGAATGACTCAGTCGCAGAAATTCTTGCTGCTTTGTAAGAAAGTTCTTTTGATTAGACCAAAATGTCTCCGTGTAGACTGTTGATTATAATGTTTGCTGGTAAAGTTTAAACGACAACGACTTCTGTCTCAAAATTTATGGTCGTATCTGAAAGATCAGTGAAAGTGAACATACTGTCATTAGGGAAAAATAATTTGTCATACGATGAGGTAATAATGAGCTCTCGATTATCATGTAATGCTAGGTAATTTGAGTCACTATTACCAATTCAGACGTAAAATATGCATGTTTGGGCAAACTGTTCAGGCCGTGAACATAATCTAAGCTACTCACGCGGGTATGCTTGGAAAAAACGTCAAACTGAAAACTATATCTCTTCAACACTTTGTCTGGAGTAGCAATGCAATTTCACAGTGGCAGATAATCATTTGCACTGTATTTGCTTGAACAAACTGTGAATTCAGGTATCACTTGATAAGTGGTCTTTCGTAAGGTGGTCAAGCTTCCAAATATTTAAACCATACATATAACGTGTCATCTGAAAGTACATAATGTTTTTAATACCTCATTAAATGCGGTAACAGTTAAGATAACGGTTGTATTCGGGTGTACCGGTGACACAGTAATGACAGTGGAAGAAACACGATTTTCAAGTTGTAGGTCAGTAGCTCCCAGTTAAACTTCAAATAATTAAGAGTATAAGGATGAGAATGAGGCAATCTTTACACACGAGAAAGTGTTTCACAACAAACCGGCCTGATGACATGTTCTCTGATGAAAAAAGGCCGAATTTCGGTGTCCACATAAACTGATAACGGACTGTGTTGGAGAGAAAATTACACAAATAATGAACAGAGAAATTGAGATCGGAATTTGAAAACCCCAGATAAGTTTATAAAGGAGGCCCATTCTTGCGAATAGTAAATCAAGAGCATAATGTGATCAGTTTTACGACAAAGCTTTTAAACGCACTAAACAACGAAACAGCTTCGAAAAGAAGTGATTAGTATAACAATAGACTATGCATTTTACATGTGACTGATTTGTAGACCACACGTAAGTTAACAGGTTTGCATGCAAGTTCTAAAGAACAGTACACAACAGTCAGTAACTTTACCAATGATACATTCCGATTTCAAAGTAACCTCACAGATGTAAATGTAAGTTCTTGTGAGGTACAGTCTACTAGTTAGGCAATAGTAACCACATGTGAACTTGGTATCGAACTACTTGAAATAGTGTGATCGTCGATTGAATAGTTTTCATATTAATGGGCACAGATTGCAAACTTTCAGTGACCAGTTGACATATCATCAGATTTAACCTCACCTGCATCAACACAGAGTATATCCTTCTAAGAATGTGCAGTGACAACATAACGTTTGTCTCTAGAATGTGGCCATGCTAGTACGGGCTTCATACATGTGGCGTCTGCCACAACAGATATCTGCATTTATTAACAACTTGTAGTACGGTGCATAGTTGATGGTTTAGAAAATTGTTTTCAAGCTTATATTTTGTTCGCGACATATTTAACAGGCAATCCAGGAAGATTACCAGACCCGAGACATAATAACCATCATCATAATCTCGTTGATTCCGGTCGTTAGACTTAAGCGGACTCTGTCTAAGCTAGGTTGCAGGGATAGTAGTTTAAAATTCTGGATACAGAGCTTCAACGGTACTACTCAGGTACATGTGATTTTGTTAATTCTTTTTACCGTCCTTTGTTGATCCATACCGGGTTATAGGTTTCCATTGCAGAGGACAACCATGATCACTTCTGATAATATTCACTCGTCTTAAAAGCAACCATCAGGTTCATATTGAAAATAAAATTTACTTTTCGGTAGCTAAAATTGAAGCTTCTGATGGATCGTTGCGTGTTTTAGTAGGACCGTATTAATCACCATATAGCAATAAAAGTCCCCGTAACGGAACGCTTACAATTTACGGTATGATTTTGCTTGATGTGACTTGTATACAGTAAGCCAAAATATCCTGACCTCACTACTGCGATGTTAAACGTCCATGTTCCTTGTAGGGGATTAGCTAGTGTTTTATCAAATTACCACCAGGTGGAACATCGTGTGATATTTATTTGTAGAAGAACCGTTAAGAAAACCCCATTTTTGACAGCTACGTTGGGTTTATTCTAGATGATGTTCTGCTATTGTAAATAAGTGTAATTATGCTAATCCGGTCGTTATATTCTGATCGTACAAGTGCCAGTGAGGAATTTTATACAAAAATATCATTCACATCTCAATAATCTTGGCCAAAACTTGACCACGTTTCAAATCCGGCCTTTCGTGTCGTACGATTTTTCAGGTTCGATTCTCTGATGCATATAGAACATCTGGGAGTAGTTTCATCATTTTCCCCATCTTGATCAAACCCATGAACGACGAACGTCCCAGGCTCATTCGACCACCGTCTGGCGGGACTGCCTCAGAAAATTTACCTGTTTTCCACATGTCAGACAAAATGGGGGTTACTGACGTACTTGGTGGGACTCGGGTATTGCTAACGATTGACCATATACGCATTGAAGACGCTGACACACCTGCAGACAACCTGTTCATACATATCACATCTTATCCGGAGTTCGGCCACTTGTTAATAGCTGATCTTACACGGACACATTCCTCATCACACGCAAGTATAGATAAACAGGAGTTGTTCATACGTTGTATCAAGCAGTGTGTTTTCACACAAGTTCACGTAAACCGCGGGTTAGTTTACTACCGTGCAAAATACGTTAATTCATCTACCCCGATGTTGGACGCATTCTCATTCCGCGTGCAAGAGGAAGGTATTCAACAGTCATCCCGCAATGCGCTCTCCGGCACAGTTCTTCTGCGCGTCGTCCCGACAAAATTAAAGGTAGCTGTGACAGTTCTGGACATACTACAGGGAGATCAACGCGTTACTTTGAGTTCAGAACATATTCGTCTGAGTTTGATCAGCGCTTTGGACAACCAAGTTAAAGAGGATGCAATCCAATTACAGGAAACTATTTTCTCTGTTATCCAGTTTCCAGGTCATGGAGTTATTTACCTAGACACAGTTCCGGTAATTCAGTTTACTGGTAGTGAGCTGCTAAGCCATCGTTTAACGTATGAGTTGATTGACAACACTGTATTTACTGACTTTTTCATATTGCGTGTATGGCTGGCCGAGGCAGAGGTGATCACCGATCGACTAAGGTTTTCATCACAACCATTTTTGTCGTCCTTTGGAACAACTAAAACCGATCTTTACACGAACGAAAGCTACAACACTGATTATGCTCACGTAGCGGATGCTCAGATAACTATCCAAATTCGACCACGTCTAGAAACAAAGGAGATCAGACTGTTTCCAGGACATTTAACACCGATTGATTCTACTGTGATTAACGCGTCTCTTTTGTGGCAATTTATTGCAGAGAAAAGGTCACTTGATGGGGAATCTTCCCAGTGGAAACCTATGCTTACATTTCCAACAGCTGCTCGTCTACGATTCGGTAGGTTTCGTATTCGGAACCACTTGTTTGTTTCTCCTGGATATCCCGATGAACCACTTGGTTCTGCTGTGAATGTAACTCTTGAAACAATTAAAGCCAATCTGGTTCAGTTTGAAACATACGATCTGGCTGGCGATGAGAACGGTGAAAAGTATGAAACGGTTCCATACATTATTTCTGTTGGTCAGGGTATTCCACCTGCCGAGGGTTCACTAATAATGCGAATTGCTGCAACTGTGTCAGGAACACAACTGATGGCAAGTGGTCAGACAAAAATTGCGCGTAAGACAGTAGGAAAAAATACTATTGAAGACTATGAAGATAGAACCATTTCGACCTCTACGATCTCTCTTGGAGTGGGTTTAAGCTTATTATGTCTACTGTTTTTTGGCGGAGTTGCTGTTGTCGTCTACAAAAGACGCTGTCAGGAATACAGCGAAGCGCTCCAGTCAAAAAATCCGCGACTTAAACCACATGGAACCGAAGTAAACAAATCTCCTTCATCGGAAAGTAAACAAAGGATTCCTATGGACGTGTCACAAGTTGACATAAATTTGACGCTAACTAATAAAACCACATACAACTGTCAGCCAGTGACAAACGACCTGGTAGAATCTCTTGAGATGAAAAATTTCAACGCCAACAATAATGTTACTAATGTATCTCCGAATGATGCAAGCACAAAACAGACATTGTTTTCTTCCTGCAACTGTGATTTCAACGGTGCCGTGTTATACTGGTCCCCAGGTTTGTCGGACAGTTTACATGTTCTAACAAGTACACATGATCAAAACAATACTTTCACTGGCAACATAAATTATATTTTACTACCCGATAGTTTTAATGACAGTGCCACACCTGTGTCATCAAAAGCCACCAATTTGCCCGTAACTGGTCTTCCCACAAAGGTGGAACACATGAGTAGTATTTATCAGACAAGCGACTGTTCAAATCGGATGATGACTAACACCGGCCAGTCCATCTCTAATTACGAGACATCTATACAGGTTCACAAAGAACCCTCCGAAGAACCCATGAATCAGGTCCCCATCAACTTGGTGCAGATACCGCAGGGTTCAATAACAGTGGCTCCGCTTGACGCGGTGCCAGTTTGGTTCGCGCCGTCTACGTGATGCAAACTAAAATTGAGATCGATTGTGTTTAACTATTTTCTACTTTGTCCATAAGTATTGAATTT
Organism: Paragonimus heterotremus; assembly: GCA_013368495.1. Lineage (NCBI taxonomy): Eukaryota > Metazoa > Platyhelminthes > Trematoda > Plagiorchiida > Troglotrematidae > Paragonimus > Paragonimus heterotremus. The sequence continues at coordinate 128,298 of LUCH01000136.1, read as the reverse complement.
TCAATTATTTTTTGATACCATTTCAAGATTGCTGTTTGATTTATTATACAAATATACCGGTCCTCATTTCCGCTTTAAACACTTGTACTGCTGATTTCCTAATTCAAAAGACAAACCAGGCGAACTAGCGCCTGGATAGAAAGTCCATATGGTGCATCAGTGACAGTGATCAGTTAGGTGCAGTAGTGTATGAACGCGAAGTCTAAAACCGAGCGTGAAAACCGATGAAAGAATGATAGTAAAAGAGTTTAGAGATTATGTTTGCATAGGTGTAATAGTCTAATCCAAGAGCGTTCTTTTCACTAACTAGGACGAAGTTTACGAAGTGGTTTGCGCTTAAATGGATACAAGTAACAGTCAATGGCTAGAAAATAGTAGTCACACGGCTCCTTTTACTAACGATTAACCAGAAAGCTGTGTCAAAAATGGGATACCCTTCCAGTAAACCGGCAATGTCAACTCAAGATGAAAGTGGACTAACTGATCTTCAAATGAGCAACTCCTGTTGATAGTCTGCTGGAGTTTGTTGGAGCTAATAGTTTGGAGTTTCGCTAGTTGTGGGTAGATCTGAACAGCGAAACAGAATCCTCCAATAAACCGGTGTTAATGCAACCGGTTTTAATGCAACAGGCTTACGACGAGTTGATCTCTGCGCTTTTCAACTGAGACAGCCCTTGTCCGCTTCTACCGTAAGATCCTACCGTCGTATACGGTCTTCTCAAAGTGATAACCTTATCCAGCTCTTCCGAAGACAGTAAATAACACAGCAGTAGTTCGTAGGGTGAACACTGCATATTAGTGGAGAACAAAACCCGACCCTTGCATTCTCTTGGTTGGTGTTCAAAAATGGGATTGCTGATAAGTTATCGGAAGTGCGTCGCCTGAAACTGATAAGGCAAAACCGTTCCTGGTAGACAGCAACGTAAGCTGCCACTCGCGTTGACTTACACAACTCCTGTGACTTCACGTCAGAACCTGCGCTAATGTCAGGTAAATCAGTCGTTGACGAAGGTGCTTCTACTCTTGGACGATTACCCGCACCAGGTATCATGGTTTCAGTCTGTTGAAGGATAAACTTCTCACTTACCATTACTGTCTAATATGAAAGTTGTCATGCGTTCTTAATGTTTGACACAGGCCTGTGTATAGCACCCTGTTGATTCGACAAGCGTGTGTCAACATATACGGACTTAATTTTTCCCCTTAACAAAACGGAAAGTGTGTTTGTCGTAAGTGGTTGAATGAGACAATCTCGTTCCAAGTGAAAAATAACCAAAATCACCAAACAACTCGAGTCTGTGCAACATGGACATCTATTTTCAATGTGCCTCGTATGTTTAACAGTAATAATGCTAGAGCCTGTTGTCATCAACGGCCTTCGCCGGCGGTGAAACCTAACAGGAACTGTCAAGGAAAGTATTCAGCCATTCAATCCGTTTAGTTTTCCAGAAAAATTCGTTTGCACTCTAGTTCGCAAAGAAATTATGGGAATGCTCATTCGAAATGAGATTCACAGGCAGTAGTTAATACAGCGAAGCGACCAGACTAGCCGATCTGACGCCCTAAAAGTGCTTGTGCCGCGAACAATCTGTACGGCTCTTGGCCTACGTGTACATCAGGTCCTTCACTTCCGAATATGTTCATGCTCAGTCGACGAGGATAAAGGAGTGATTGAACTGAAGGAAACCTAAAGATGTTGACTCAGGGGGAAAATGTCGACTGCGATTACATTTAGATAGATAACAAGGCGGGTATTTTTTCGGGCTAATAAAAGTGTTACTGTTCACGTTTACTGAACGTTTTAACTGCAGTTATTGTTCAGATTGGACAAGTTTCTTGTTGGTAACGAAACTTAAGTGCAGAAAGCTAAAAGAATACTTAGAGAGGCTTCTGGTTTGAGTGGACCTGTCCGATGGAGCTGTATTAGTTCTACAGTCCGAAGCTTTGCAGCCACGAGTAATGTCTGTGCAACCGTGACTGACAAGCATGAACGCAAATGGGAGATCGATGTCTCGACACCCGGAAAGTGATGAATATCAGCCGTGAATTGAACAACTCACTTCAGTGCAGGGTCTTATCAGGGTAATGTTTTCGAATTTAGTATGGTAATGGCTCGTAAGCAGTGAAGGTGATAAACATTCCACCCTCTAGAATATGTCATAAGTGGTGGATGTCGAAATACACGGCTAATGATTTCTTGCCTAAACACAACATTGCGAATGGGATGTCTGCCACTAAGTTGCCACAGCGGGACTGCTTACACCAGAACGTCTGACCTATCCTCTGTTAGCTCTAATCAGTTGCACAAATGGTATCAGTAGATTGACATTAAGTTAACGATAGTGTAAAACTAGGAAACGTGAATAAACCTATCCTTTCACTGAGAATGTCAGTGGAAATTGCGCTAAAGAATCACAGGCAGGGTTGGAACTTCGGTGAGCTACAGAAATTCACCGAACATACGAGGCCACTTAAATCGTGTATATTGTGCGCAGATGAGTAAGCCTTGTAGTACGACGTGCATAGGCCCATTCATGGTTATTAGGCGCTCGCAGGAGGATACATAAAACATAGTAAATGAACACTTTTCCAAGTGGATGGAAAGCCTAGACGAGGAAATCGGTAGGCTGGTCAACAAAATACATGGCGCCTCTCCTAATGTTAGCTGGGGCCAGGATATTTTCGTATTAGAGGTATGCAACACACGGGTAGCGATAAGCATCTTTCATAAGCTGTTCAATCTTTTTTTACAGTTTCAAAATTCAAAATTCATTTATACAAATTTCAGCGGTCCTACTGGTGTTCTAGTTGTTGCCTTCTGAAGATTATTAGAGGCTAGGGAACTCCGGCCATAAGCTATAAGTGATCGTTTCTGGTGAGTATCTTCATGTTGAACAGGTTTAGTGTTAAATACTGAATGTAGGGAATGCGTTCTCCACTGGAAATGGTTAGGCTATTTAATGTGTAGTATCCGTCCGCGACGGCGAAGATCATACATAAGATACGGTTAAACTGCCAGCTCAAATTTTGTTTCAACACTGTTCAATTTAATTGCCACTAACTAACCGGGACAATCACTCATTGACTACATTGTGATGTTTATGCGGTATGATATGTTGTTATCAAGGTCGATTACTCTTCAGTAGATAGAAGTAACCGTGAGAACTCAGACAACGGCTCCTTAAAGGTTCGCGAATCCTTTGACTGAATATCACTAGACTATGTGGAGACTCACCTCAACATTCTAGGTTCTCTTCGTATCCATTAGATGCTAATCATGACACTTAACAGAAGTGGTGTAAGCTAGAAAAATCTGCCAGAAAAATCCAACTGGAATCATGGTGGATTTTAAAGTGCAGGTTTACTAGACAATAACGGACGATTTTTCTGAACTTGGCATTCGCCGTTTAGTGTTTCGTACGGGTTACAAACACAATTACCTTGATGGCCGAGGGACAGAACTAGATCTTACTCGTCATCGTTTGGTAAGCTTAGTCCGGGTGTCTGTCTTTCAAGGGAAAAGCGTTCAGTTTGTATTTTAAATGTGACTGGCTTCGCTGAAACGTACCGACATGCCAGCCCAAAGGATTGCTTCCGGTACAATGAAACTGTGATTAGCACCATCTAACATTTTTGTCAAAAGTCTCTGGATATCAGGGTAGCTGTCTCACCTGTATTGGTGTCAGACGAAAATGGACAGGTTCAAGAATACTCTGAATGACTGTGCAGTACGTTGAATTGTGCTTAGAAAGGACGAATCTTTGTACTTTAATGCTGCCACCTCCGTTTGGATCAGATGAATTTCGGTCAGCGCACTTCTCGGGTATCGCGCACAATACGCCTATTTCGACGTTTATTGTAGTCAAAATAATATCAGCTAGGTATCAAGTTGTCTTAACTAAAGAAGAGGCAAATTGTATTGGAATGATTCGTTTATTGCGTTACCCGATGCTACTAGGTCCGGGTAATAGGGCAAATGAGTCTGGGCACCTTCGGGTCTTCGGTGCATCCAAAGCTCTCTCAGGAGTGACTCTGGTTATTTGCAGCTGCCAGCTATTTGAACCGACGGTTTGTTTTCTTCTGATCATAGCTTGTGTAATGATTATGACATACACACTTTAATAGTTGACCGCCTTTATTTAATGCGAAACTGTCTGATTTGTGTTAGATGTTGGACAGTTATCGACAAGGCAGGGAGCGTGGTAAGAAGTCACCAGTAATATACAACACATCTTGATGAAGAAGCGGTACGCGTTGTGAGACGTAACTTTATTCAATAAGGATGTGTCTGTTGTTAAGTTCAGTTTCTAATACGGTTAAGCACATATCTAGAACAATGTCACTAGTATCGGTTACCTCTAATGTCGTTATCGTTCCAACTAGACTATTTTAATCTCTTTGGCGATTCAGCATAATTCGAGCTATTGGCAGTTTAACACAGTCGATAGTATATTCACTAGCTTATCACAAATTGTATCCACCCTAATGGTAAGATCGGATGTCGGTGCGAACTAGCATGTCCCTCCTAGATATGGTTTATTTGATCACCTCATTTTACTTTCTAGGCTGCATTAGTTTTGTCATCTCTATAGACGTTGTGTTATTCTTTTCTTCTGTTCAGTTCATACGCAGTTAACCGCAATATCACTGAGAAAATTCATTTTGTCGAAATAGTCCGTCTTGCGGCGTTGTTAACTGCTCCACCTTTATCACGACAGAGATTACGGTGGTTTTGTTTCTCCTTCGACATTTGAGCGAGGCTCGGTGCTTTTTGTATGCAAGATTTTATCTAAGGATTTAGAAGTGGTAAAACTGAACCAAAGTGGATTCGAACTTTCCCCGATTGAGAACTGCTGTACGGAAAATCGTCAAGCTGAGTTTTTTAATCTGACCGCCACATTTTACGGTTAGGACAGTATAAATTTAGACTCGGTGGCTAGGTGCAAAGAATTACCCTATCCCGTGTTGTAGATGAGAAGATAGGTTGACATTATTTTGGATGCTTCTGGAAATCTTTCCTAGGATTTGTCTGATTACCGATTTTTCTTCCCTGCCCCGCACTTTGGTCAAAAGTTGCTAAGGGGATTTTGCGTCGTCGATTGCCTCAGCATACGTTGATTCTCTCCTTCTCCTCAGTTCGTTTCTCACTTTTCGGTCCGAGCTTGACGAGGTGGGAAAGTTCTCGTCGTGTTCGTACAGTTTTATCAAAGGTTTACGTTATATGTTTGAACATGACGGCAAAAAGACAGACACTGGTAGATGTTAGCATTTTGTATTGCCTCTTCAGTACAACACTATAATAACCAGGATTATGTACGTAACACTTGTGGGTTGGAGTGCGAGGAAGTAAAGCAGCAAATGGGATGATAGATAGAGCGCAAAACTATACGGTTAATGAGAGTCTAAGGATTACATGTAGTTGTTCTTGAGATTTGATTATAAAGTTCACTCTAAAATACAAAACCGTATGTCAACGAATACAAAATTCGCGAATTTTTCTGACCAGTTGTCAGATCTGCATGCTGCTAACTTAAGCAACCATAAGTGGTTTAAAACGAGCCTGACCAACATCACCTATGAGCTCATTGTGACACCATCTGTGGGATAATGTGCTGTCACAACTCGTCTTTTTGAAGCTCTAAGGGATCTGGAATCGAAGAATTTTATCGTACTAAAACCAGATAAATCAACCGGTGCCGTAGTTATGGACAAAGAAGAGTATACAACTTATAGATAAAGTGGACATGGTGACTGATATGAAATGCCGAATATTTCGACACTTTGATTTGTTATTCCTACGTCAACTGACTGGTAATGACAACTTTAAATCCCTAAACCCCGGCGGTTCATATACAGCGCAACTGTACGGTTTACTCAAAACCCAAACCAGAAGTACCACTCATACCGATGTTTTCTATGAGCCACAACATAAAATGACTCAGTGGATGGCATAGTTTCTGAAGCCATTATAACGGAAATGTAGTGCACATACCTTGAACGATTAATTTGGTTTGATTGACGATCTCAACAAAGTTAACCCAACCTTCTTGTTCGCCAAGTAAACGGAAACGAGGACAATTAATCACAGAAGAGTTTTGTGAAGAACCAGAAGTTACCACAGACATATCATGACATATGCATTGCACAGAACCATGCATATCAAGCATTATTGATTGACCGTCGATTCAGGATCCTATGATACTGTTGAAAGCGTTGTGAATACTGCGTCTAACCTAATCTGGGTCCAGGTAACATTTGTAGTCGTCCTATCAGTTTAATTCAACCAATTCATGGTTATGGTGCTCACACATTCAGATGTTTCTGGTTATGTGTCTTACACAGAAGACCATCGTCATGTTGGAATCAGAAAAATATTTTGTTTCGTTAAAGACGATTTCCGGGAAAATGGGACCAAAATAGCATAGACTGATGACATGACCCTGACCTTGGTTATCGGACAATCAGCACGCACTTGTGACATCTTCTTACATGAAGCATAATATGAGTGATACCCGAGTTAATATATCATCCTCAGTAGAAATCCGTGGGTATCCAAAAACTCACACACGAAACTTTGCAACTTTTCCGTTGTGAGGAAAATGGTCCCAACACTGTTATCACTGTTTCACCAGTAGCACCGAAGGTGACGATATGGTACGTTGCCTCAGACTACTTGGGGCCTTCAGAGTAATTCTCTGGATGTGTTAAACAGGATATAGATTAAGACGTCACTTTCCGGCATCGGCTTGTCAGCTCTTCACCTATTTCTTATCGTAACACTCTCAGGATGAGTCACTTGGCTATGCCAAGTTACTTTACATCTTTCAGTTCATCACACACTGATAATCAGTGTTAACAAGACTCGAACCAGTTTATCCAACTAAAGGGAGTATATCCAAGATTTCAGTGTCATATGAGTTAGAAGTGTCACGACAAGGTAGTGATTAAGAGTGGAGGATTGGGTTTAACTAGTTCGTTCTCAAGTTATCCCCTGGGCTAATTGCTGCGGATGTGATGGTGACATTTCTACAAGATAAGAAGGAGTGTTGTTATGATAATCTCGATTTGCCCCTTTGTTGATAACGAATAAAAAACCAACGCCCCTAGCTCTTCGAAAACACAAGGGACCGATTCCTGAAAGCAAACAGCGTGAAGAAAGACAGAAAGCAACTGCTGTTAAATAAGGGAAGGCTCTGCAGAAACACGCAGTCACCATTAACGACGGTAATGTTCACGTTTCAACGTGGGGCTTGCACAGCAATTAGCTACCAGCAGAACATCAATTCAGCGCGTTTTTGCACTAGACTGTCCATCAAAATGACTGTATCAAAATGATCAAATTGTAATTCAAACAACAGATTGGAGTGACTGGTCACTGTTTACCACAGACGTGTCTCAAACTGGCATCCATTGACAATTAGTCACGTGGAGCTTGTTTATCGGCAATAGCCAATAGAATGTCACCTGCAGAAGACTAGCTTTAAGGGAATTAATAATCTGAGGGAGAAAGGCGAGGATTTCCGAGGCTACTGAGGTATGCACATGAGAGTCACTTTCACACCGCTACAGTACAACATCAATCCAACAGAAGAGGAAAACCCGACAAATATTTTTCACTTAAAGTTGAATGCTTTACGATTGCTTCTGTGTAAGGGAAAGTCCGTAAATGTTCAATTGACAGCATTTTGAAGGTTATCGGACAGACCTCATATTAAGCAAACACAGATAAGTAGCATGCAAAGTAGATTTTCTAACGTTCAAATGGTACTTTTACTGATTGCAAAATTGCTGTCGTCCCTGGTTGTCCTCACTTGCCGCAAAGCTTAGGAGACTTAGGAGACCACAGGAATGTCTTCTAAATGCTAACTGGCAGCTGAACGCCAAGCCCACGGAGTTTACCTTTAATAAGTAGCAAAAATAATTAATCAGCTGTAGTTTGTTTACAACACACTAGTCACATTTATGGTACAGTTTTGCAGTACTTATGGTGTGCATCTTCTCCATCTGACGTGAACAGCACTATTCACAGAGTATTCCCTTGTACCAATATCTTAACCCAATAACAAAGTTACTGTATCCACAGGTTTGACACTGTCTACACTCCATTCTAATTGACAGCTAACGTTACGTGCTTAGGAACGAGACATTAACTGTTACTTCATATCGTTCCCTTAGTTCGTTCTTAAGAATCCTCCTCCACAACCTCTCAGACAACTGCATACCCTTAATACCTGTGTAACACAACCGTGCATATGTGAAACCAACGCACGGTGCAGACCTTCCGAAATGACTGTTGTTCATCGTGTGGAGGCACATCTATTATGCATCTTATACGGATGATCAACAATGTAGTTATCACAATAGTCTTTACTGCAAACTTTTACCTCTCTATGCCTCTACCTGTAAGCTTATTTCACTCTAGAGTCTGGATAAAAGTTTTGGTTGGTGACTTATACCTTTCGGTTTTATAGCGCAAGGTAACGTGAACTTTTGGTCAATGTCAACATAACGCAATCATTTTGTCACAGTAATCTTCCATTTCATCTCTTTTTGTAGCCCGCATTCGTAGGGGAGGCCGCAAAAATGCGTCACCTTCGCAAACGAATAAGTTCTGGTTGTTTTGTTTCGGTCAGAAACAAAAATATCGTTAACAAAAGGTGTAAAGACAAAAAAATGAGGGATCTGTTTCTTTTATTTCACTTCCATAGCATAGGGCACGATATAGTTTGGAAGTTGAAGTTCTGCCTACTCTTCAGGGTGATACACCCATTTAGATTAGTTTCTGATTACTACCTGACTTGTTAAAATAAATGTGTTATTCACGAGTAGAATATATTTTTGTGAACTGTACGGCAGTCAGTGACATTTTACTTCTGTGTTTGCTTCCCACAGTTTGTGTCACACATATATGAATTCTGATCAGGCACTCGAGTTGTCTTTGTAGCACAAAATAAAGTCAGCAAGTGACAGGAGAACGGGTGTGTCCCTAATACGAACGCCATGGCTTTTGCATGTGCAGAGATTAATCACGTGCCTTATCGCAAAAGGTGCACACCACAGCTGGGTGAAAGTCACACGTGAATCATACGGCACTCTCACCCGTCTATGCAACTCGGACCAGGTGACTATGCTAAGAATGGTGAATATTGACAGTAGTGCCAAGAAAAATAGTGACTCGAGTCAATTATTTGACTGCTAAAGGGGAGGAGTAGGTATTTATCGCTTCAGTATACAACCCTAACCTAAGACAGAAGTAAAGATGACCTCATATGATAAGGAAAATTCGCAAAAGCTGAACAGTCAACATCAGCAAGAAAAACAAGGGAACTAGGAGTTTAGTGAACATAATTGACCAAATAGGCTACTGACCATTCTTGTTTTGACTGATTTGTATTCCATTTGAAGAGTTTCACTGTGGATTTTGATTGCACAACAAAGACATAGATAGCGTATTTTCTGTATGGGTAAAAGCATCCTGACGTTCAAAATCAATTCATTTGCGGAAGTTTTCATTCATTAATCGACCTAGTTTTATACTAGATAAAGTTGAGAGGTCCAAAACATATCGAAAGCAAGTCTAATTTCCACTTTGATCACATTTGGACTAGACGTGCACCCAACAGTTTTAGGCGTCATTCGTACGTTATAGTTTGCCGAATCTGTCAGAGGGAGAAAAGCGTCGACAAGTTTCTCTACAATAGTTGCGGACCCACCCTGTCACCTATGTGCCAAAATGCAAATCGATGATCTTCGGAAAAAAACAAGTAGACAGTCGTCCAGACATTGTTCAGTTTTTCATCTAATTGAATTCTCTTCACTAATGTGAAAATAATTTCTCTTTTAATGAAGACCGGAACTGTTGTCAAAACTGGGCCGGAGTAAAACTACACATAACTTAATGCACTTTTCTGAACCCTATTTCGAACTGAATGTTGTTTGAGTAAATTTGGTCATTTTCGTCAGGTTTTCGCGATAAACCGTTGCTGATTGCACCTTTATTTAACAGCTTGAGTTGAACAAAATTAAAAGTGGGTTGATCATCCCTTAAAAGACGCCGCAAAGATTAAACTACTTTTGGGAAACGCCACCTTCTTTGGGATAAGGCGTAATCCAAAAATTTGTCTAATTTAGAATGAAAAGGACTGGCAAAATTAGTCATACGCTATCCATTTATCAAACTTTCAGAACTTTACAAACACTACAGGATCTACAGAATACAGAGCATCGCAACTTGATCTTGTCAAACTTTAGCTCGTTTTATGCAGATTGGCTTCATTTAATTGCACGTTTCGTTTAAACTAATTGGAAAAAAGACAAAATGAAACAAATATGATAGGGAAGGCTTTTCACACATAAATATGTTCCACCGCTTTTTTTCAATTATAGCGAAATAAACGCAAGAAAACAAGGCTATAGTGATAGAGAGTGCGGACGACATGGAAAAAGTCAAACTGATTGATACGTGACAATCAGCTTCCAAATGGATATAGCACGAAGCAGATATTCAGAGGTAAATCAAAAAATCTAATTGTTTTTAGGTTCTTTATTGAAACAGGCAAGCGCTTCTAACTTTGAATAAAAACAAGATCATTCGATGGCCATATACTGTAAGAATTTCAACACTGAATACCAGCCGTATCTTTGGAGAACGAAATAAAAACACCTGATAATCACTTGACGACTAGTGATAACCCCAGTAGACCTCATAGTATGCTTTGTGCTTTGGTGGCTGTTCATTTGATCAGCGGTAACGCCACAACCTCTCCGATTCATCTCGTGTAAATGTCTCGTGAAGGCACTTCGGAGGATGCCAGTTTCAGAGGTACGTATCCACTACTGAATATGTCTACTGATACATGTCCCCAGCTGTGTCGAATTTCGGCTAGCGTGTTTAAATCTATCAGTATATCTGAGCCATAACGCATCGGATTGGGCAATTGTGATGATTTGAGCTTTTTTCTTCAAGATCTTTAATTGAGTGGTTTACTCAATGGGCACGATCTTCACGGCGTTTTTGGTCCGTCCCACTTCTGTTCCAGATCTCCCATAATAGCAGAAGTGAAGTTTTTTGAATTCTACATACATTACAGATACAGACGGAGAGCTGGCCAATATAGAAGTAATTTTGGCAGGTCTCAGAACAACTGATAACGTGTTAACTGACAAGGTGAAATAATAAAATCCTTGTCGCCACGCGTACTCCTTGATTACTGATTTACAAGCCTATCGTAATATTAACGAGTGAAGTGCGGAATAAACCATAAACAAAAACATTACACCTTACATCGGTCATTTTAATTCATTTCAGTTGACAACCATTCTAAGTTTAAACCCATTTGTTTGATTAAAGAAATAGTCTTTGTAGTGTCCCTACGTGCACTATCGGACACCTCTTTACACGTGAGAAATATAAAAGAATGAATCTTATAGGATAAAATATAACCTGGCAATGCGTGAAAGTGGAATTTCACAAAACCCAATTATGGTGTGTATTCAATTCTGTTTGACATAGTATACTACGTGGCATGAATGATTCCTAAACCAATAACAGCGGTAAGTTTAGTTAGTTCCATTTGGTCAATTTAGCACAAATAAAACTTCTATAAAGCTTCAATGAATTTTACTAGAACATTTTTTATCTGTTATACTGGCGGACTGGATACAAATGTACTTTCCGACAAGTCAATGTTTGCGTGCACTTGAAAAAAGAAAATTAGATTTTTCAATTGTATATTCTGCTCTCAAAACGTCTGTTTCCATCAATCGGTTTTAACTTTTTTGATCATTTTGTCGCAGGTTTCTATAACATCATTCTCTCTTGTTTGCCTACTATGCGACTTCACCGACCAAAAACCTGTTCAAGATAGCTAAAAGTGGTTGATTAGGGTATCTTCTGCTCCAAGACATTGGTTCACACTAATGTAGTCCAGTGCTTTTGGAATGTGAAGTGCCGTTACTCATTCTTCCCTGTCGTTTTTATCTGTGCTGTCTCATAGGTAGTGTAACACAGTAGAGGTGACTGGCGAACACTATGGTATCTGACACTCATTCCTTTGGACACAGTTCGAATCAACTCTGAGTTGAAAGTTTGTTTGACACCCTTTGAGCTCTAATAGATAAAAATAGGATGACATATCGTGATACACAACCTGAAACTGATTAAAACAGTTTCTGTTTGTTAAAACTACATTTAAATTTCAGAACAAACGCATCTCTGGCCGCTTGTTTTCAGGCAGTTTTGAAAAGCTACCCATCGTCGATATCCAAATAACTCGAGACAAATTTCTCAACGTGCAAATAAGGAGGATTTACAGATGTAGGGGATTTTATCAAACAGATCAGTGAGACAACGATAAAGGCAAATTCACCGCTTTAAACAACTTAACGTTTACTCGATGTTTCTCAAACGTGTGTTGACACTCTTCCACGCAGGTAAACAGTGTTGATTCACGTGTTGATCAAGAATGACCGATAGAGACGTTCGTTCTAGGGGCGTATAATTTTGTTACGATAAAGTTAGGCGATAAAGGTCACAGTAACTGCGGGTGAGCAACACGATGTGCTTGTTGAACAAAACGGTTAATATTTGCACCTTAAAAATAATTTGGTTTTCGAAGTCGGTCTATTGACAATTTGCAGTAAATCAGCGGTGGTAACAACCGTTACGCTTTTATATTGCCTTTAAATTATGTACAGTTTTCTAAAGTGTAGTTGGCTGCATTAGCAATGAGTTGAACAAGGTAATCTTCTAATATAGTTTTCGAATTCGCTAGTACTGACCTATCAAAGATGATTAAGTAGTTGTTTCACTGATCTCAATAATAACGATCACTGTGCTTATTAATATAAACCCATGAATATGGTTCATTATTCCTTTGTTAACCAACCTTCATCAGATAACCATGGAAATTTTAACGATGGCCAGGAAGGCGTTACAATTTTGCTGGTATATACTTAATGTTCAGTGAGTTTTAGCGTCGAACGAAGTTTACTTCTTAATCCACTCTGAGCAACATGTTTTGAATTGTGGTTACAAAATATTCATTGTTGAAAATGCGCCCGCATTAGAGAAGTTAAATTTACTGCAGTCGAACGGGTATGATCAAAAACATCTCGCCTTATAAAAATACCTTGAAGCTGCCCGCATCTTCCAAAAATTCATTTTTGATAGGTGAACTTGAGAAACCCAACAGTGCTGCACCAAAGTGAATTGCACAACGACGTTGCAATATTCAGAACAAACACACACGTTACATTGAATGTGATCACTGGCATTGTTGCACATGCTTGTTCTTCTAGCTGTGAAAAAGGTTACTGATATCTCCGCTTCCCTTCGTTGACTGGCTACCCTAAACCCTGACAAAAATAAATTAATGGTAACAATGTGTAACAACAGTGTGTGCTCCCAAGCCCATTGAAGGTGATACTTTTGGAAAGTTTCATTTGGGTGACTTGCTACGCAGTGGAAATTATCTCTTGTGGGAGACAAACTAAACGTACGAGACAGTTCCTTGGGGTTTATTTTCGCTGTTTATAGAATGTTCTACAAAGAAGTATGAGGTTCGATTAAAGGTGTTCTATTTTAACCAACTGTTATCTTAAGGGTGGAGTGCTCCTATAAAGTGAAGTACTGGAAAGTCTAAGTACTTACTCAAATATAAGATATGCACCGTAGACAAAATCAGGTATACTTAACTCAATTGTTGTTTAATCTGCTAAACAGGTTGTTGCAGTTCGTATAACGTAAAGATAAAAAGAGATAGCCATACGTGATCGTGTTTTTCTCGTGGAGGGATCTCTAGGCGAACCTACTAGTCGTATCTTCACTGGTCAGTTTGTCGCCTGAGAATCGCGGGTAATTAAGGACTTCTGCTGGCGCAGCGCTCGATAACACTGCTCATCATCGCGTATTAATGGACTGATTAACGTCATTCTAATAACTCTGGCAGTGTAGTTAGTCACCATTAGGTCGGAATGAGGAAGATTGATTGATACTGAACAGGTCTGTCAAAGGGTGTGACCATTGTTTTAGTGAAGATAACTTTCGACCAGATGTGCGATGTTCGTACATTTGGCTGCTCCCGATTCATCCTCATTCTTCATAAAAGTTGTCCTGGTTTTCAGCCGACATCATCGACGTCGTAGGCGCACGTGATGGAATTCACATTCATATGTTAGGTCTGTACTAACGGTTTTTTGTTATAAAACCGGCAGAACAGTGAGATGTTGAGTTGGGTCAAGAAGCAGATTATGATATTTTTCTTACTGATTGTTTACTTAAGTCTATTTGTTATCCACTCTCTTCTAATTTGACCTTCCAGAGGCGAAAAGACGTTCAATGGATTCGGTAGTTTTGTCGCTTACTTCACATTTTAGCTGTTTTCTAATAAAATTTTCAGTGATAAGGCGTGCTATGCAGTCAGTCTCTTGAGACCATGCTTTACGAATGTACAGGCAAGCATTGTTTTATTCACACTGTAAAAAGTGAGTTTAGACGTAACCATTAAACTAGTTTTGAATGTAGTATTGCATACTACTTTCTGCGTCCATCGAGAATGGTTTCCAATGAGAGGGTCCAACTGCGCCACCCACGTAGCAGGGAGTGCAGACAAACATAAAATATAAACAGTGCTATTCACATCTATTTATTAAATAGTGAGCTTCAAACCTTAAAAAATCAATCCTTTCAAGGAGTTTGCTGTTTGATGGACAGCTGACAAAAGGCTGACAAAAATGATACACTTCGGAATCTTGTAGCTGCTTGAATCAGTGCACTCCATCCAGCAATACGCCACTGTGGCAGTTTATTTAAGCGCTACATCTCCTTCCCAAACTCATCACACCGAATCAATAAGGTCGTTACCAGTTGGCGACTTATTAATTTAGATTTCCCGAAGACAGTTTGGCAAATAAGTCGACTTTGCTTCTCTGTCACATTGTACAGCTTTATGGATGTTGCAATAATTTAACAGAAAATGTCCCTTCATGTCCTTTCTATTGTAACTAAGAAGAGCTGGTAGTGCGAGCAACGTACTTTTCCATCGAAAGTGTACAGGCAAACCGTAACCAAACTGAAGTTGCTTTGATACGTATGTCAGTCCTGTACACAGGTAAAATTTACTCGAAACTTGGAAAATTTGCTTGTTATTTTCAACTGTAACAATAATTTACAACATTTCCCACCTAGACCGTGGACCGAAAGATAATTACAGTTACGTCCTTGTTATTTGTTTACTAATTTGGTGCGTACCGCATGTCCACCGAAATACATATATTCTGTGTCAGCCACTGATTTAACGTATGTACGATTTTGAAGATAACTTTGTGTGTCAACTGGATAGGATGCACCGTAATCGTCTTGTGGGAAAAAATACCCATACATACCATGCGACAGTCAAACGTGTCTTCCATATTTAATAATTTTCTTTTGCAAACGTCTTTAATGACAATCCACAATGGCTGACAGTAGTCAAAAATGCCAAACCAGAGCTTGCAATAAATCAAAGTTTTCCAACTACCACAAGAAGCTGGAAATGCTCCAATGAAAAGCGTGTTTTCCAAATATCAGACAGAGTCTTAATTAGACGTCTGTTACAACTTCTTTTCAAAGACGATGGAAAATCATTTCAATGCATTAAATCATATTTTGTCCGCAGTTTGTTAGCTAAACTTTGGACGTCGACACAACTCATTAGTTGCGATCGCTTAAATTAGGGGACAGAAGGCTGTGATTTATTTTCTTCCTACTTCAACATCTGCGTTTGCATGGGATGGTCTGCGTTTACTGAATACGCATGCCTGATAAATTGAACTAAAAAAGATACCGGTCACGTGTCTGCAGCAAATTTTGTTCATTTAAGAAATACTGTATTCGCCATAAAAAATATCACGGATTATCTGAAGTAACTGGTAGCAGTGAAGACACATATGTTAAATTCTGTTTTAAACTATCCCGTACTTTGTCGCAATTCTTCATGATGACAAACTGAAATGTAGCATTCCATGTGACATATATGACATAAATACTTTAGGAAGATTTGTCTCCATTTTCATTCTGCTGTATTCTCAATGTTTACTGAACAACTAATTCGGATGGTAGTAATTAATCTTGAGTATATGGAGGTATATCTTTTAACTTGCCGTTAACAAAATGTGGTCTTCGATCGGAAATCTGGAAGAATAATCTTAATCGGTTGATGTTGTGTTATATTTGGCAACGGTTAATACGGAGAAAATATTGCCCTCGTCAGTTAAAATTGTGTGACTGCTTTTACTCCGGAACTTCAACCTATACAGCTTTACGTGGGTTTGTTAAATTTTGGCAGTCGACACAATACTGATCCAATAAGTGATATGTGCAACATAACAATAATAATATAACAACATAAAATGCTGGTCGAGCCTATAGACAATCCGTAGGTATGTCTCCCCAGGCATTATAATCCTATGGGGTAATTAAATTAGGGAGTTTGTCTGAAGTACGAGAAATGGTCAAAATTTCGTTTTCAGAAAGAAATTCATTTATTGAGCTTGTCGAGAAATGTAAAAACACTTGTGTTCATACTCTAGCATCCTGATTGCTAGATGGTGTGTCCAAAAAATTACCACATAGCAAACATGTTATAAAGTGAAAATGGTGGTTTAGAACCAGAAGATGATATTTCTATGCATTTGCCTTTCAGAAACGTCACGCCTTAATAATGCATCAGCACACAGGCTATTTAGAAGTCATATGGCAGTTGTTTGAAATGAGTAGAAACAAAACAGTGATCAAGTGTCAAACTGGATAGACTGGTGCATGACACAGTAGTACTTTGACAGGAAGAATGGATATACCATTTATGTGCCCGAACAACAGAGCGAGACGGGTAGCATAATATAGACGAAGTAGCCATGGAAAGTCCACTAGGTCCCATCTTACCAGACTTTTCATGGTAAAAAATTGACCAACAGCTAGCTACCAAGATAGAAAATTTGTCATATTACAAGCGTTACCTCGACGACCCATTAATATGCAGTCGTTCTAAACAGGTGATAGATAACCTGATACAACGTCTAAATAGTTATCACCCTAACTTGAATGTTACTTGCAAATTTGGCGTTAACAACAGTCTGCCATTTCTGGATATACTCATAAATCTTCCAGAAAATGGCTCGGTTAGAAAAACTGTCTATAGGAAATCCACGTGGTCCGGTTAAGACTTAAACTTCAATAACTTCACACCCGTGCAACAGAAACGAACATTAGTGAATATGGCTTCTACACGGGCAAGGCAAATCTGTACGCACGACAGTCTTGCGGAAGAACTAAATTTGATTACTTCTGTCCTACAATCAAATGGTTGTTCCCGAAAGGTTAATAAATGAAAACAGTAGACAAAAAGTACCATCCGAAGAGGGGATCACTATAGAGGAAACGACGGTCTACATAGAGCTACCTTTTAAGGGTGATTATATCGTGCACTAAACAATACAACGGTTGAGAAACTCGATTAAGCGAAATTTCGATGCAGCTGAACTCCATATAGTCGCTCAGACTCAGAAGTAACCAGTGCCTTCAGTCAAAGAAGGTTAGCCTATCGCTACCACTTCACATCGTACTTAGAAATTTTATGTAAATGCGGAGAAAGTTTCATAGGCAGAGCCGAGAGATGCTTCAGCTTCAGAATGAAGGAACACTTCCCAGATGGGTGCAGAAGTCCGTGTTACCGAAGAACGGTAATGTTGTTGAAACGCGTAAACAGACAGTTTCTTCAGTCGCTAGAGAAGTTTTGACCATTGGTCACGTTATCAATCCATCTGGTGCATTCAGAGTCCTGTAACCCAAGATTCCTACGGTCTGCCGAAGCAGTTGCACACAACAGACTCAAGTCAGCTCTGTGTTCAGAAACAGCTGTTCGCAAATTTGACCAATCTCTGGACTTAATGATCTACTCGAATCCGCTTACTGATGATCCACCCCTCCAGTTGACTGCTATGAAAAGCGCACCCGTGTTATAGTAAATTTGGTACTGAAATGCTTGTATCTACCAGTGTTCGCATTCTAACTGCTTTGTTTAAAATGTTCAAGAGAACTAACTGTTTCACGTTGAGTTTGTGTCCTTTTTTAGTAACATAATTCCGTTGACCACTACTTTAGTTACAAGACCATCACATAAAAGTTCGTTAGCGTTGTAAGTTTACCAGCTTACTTATTGTATTGATGGAAACATCTTGGTCCGTAGCTGACTCGCTGCTTCTGTTGGTACACACTCTAGTTCATTAAGTCATTCTGGTTGCTTTGATCAAGTTTGGTAAAAGTGCGACCACACTCAGATGCGGATGTTATCCAAAATGTCAGATCCACCAACAAAACTTCCGTTCGTTTTCGTCTTATTCTTAAACCTTAAATTAGAAACTTTATATTGCTTAAACTACAATTTGAAATTGTCTTGCTGGGTATCAGAACAAAACTGGTTGTGTAAATCAAAACGATAAGACTGCGGAGCAGACTGACAAATTTATACATATCAGGCAACAAACTCAAAACCTAGAGACGCACAAATATTTCAATTATGGGCTTGTTGAGACGGCGCAACTCTCGTGTTCCCCTTAGCACGATATTGCCAGAGTCTAATTTGCCACAGCGGTGGCTAATGATAATTTGAATAAGGAACATTAATGTTACTCAAACAGTCAACAGGGAAAATGTCTTTGAAAGAATATTTTCAAGTTGGCTAATCCAAATGATCAGATTAACCTGAGAACTGCATCTGGATATATCCCACCGTTCACATACTTGTGGCCCAGCGTATGCTTAGATGCCATATATAAACATATGGAACGGTCTGACTTGTCAGCACTGTAGTGGAACTAAGAAATGAATCGACAAGATAACAAAAGTCTACGATAAATGTTTACAATAAATCCCACCACACTACGTTCGCTATAGGTCAGAATAACGTTCCTCCTGAATACGAGAGTGATTCTAGTAGATCCCGTTCATTCAACGCATTAAAAGTCCGCTGTTGTCACAGTCAACTCCCGGTAGCAACGACCACGTGCAAGCAGAAATTGAGGCGCGCGAGGACGAAGTGTATATTCATTCAAACAACAGACAAGTGGTTAATATGTACAATGAACATAACAGGTATTAAGAATAATATGTAACAAGGGAACAAAAAGGTAAGAGACTGTACAGCACTTATTCCAATGCTAGGTTATAAACGGTCTTTTTTATTGTGTATGTCTATTCTGAAATAATACTTATTGAGGTGACTCTTAGATCAATTGGTTGTGTTGCTATGAGACATCACCTATAACAGTTGCTACTTACTACAATGCCTCTCACCATGCCGTAGCTTTCACTATGGACACTAGGGCACTCTACTATTGACGATGCAACTGAGTCAGGAGGAGCGGTTGTACTATACTACTCACACCAATGCTATTCAGTAGTGGGGCCTGAGCATAGGTTTTGACATTGAAGTAGCCGCAGGAGAAGTACAAGAAGAAACATCGGAATGCTGAATCGCATGAAATGGCTCTTGGTACGTAAAGGAACTAAACATTGGCGTCTGTGACAACCGTGATGTCCTGGGCTCAGTACTGCACACACATGTGTTTTCGTTAGTTGTCTTGTTGAAACGCTTAACCAGTGTGTTGGCTTCCTGAATAAATAACCATTGTGCCATCCGTGTTTTGGGCTTACAACGCCACGTACAAATTTACCCAATATTTCAAATTCACCATTAAATTTCAAATAGGTTTTTCACTTACAGTTAATATGCTCACCTTTAATAGAGTACTGATGGAACAATCGAATATTCAATGCATTGAAATCAACTGCTTTGTCCATTTCCAATACAGTCATAATTGTATACTCCCACGATGATGGTTTCGTTCCCGCATTCATCTATCAAGCTAGGCAAGATTTTTTCTAGGAAAGGACTATCAAAAGGAAAGCAAACAGTCAAGACGGCACTGGAGACAAATAGATAGATATCTTATAACTTTCATCTACAAACCTATTTAACCAATCTTGAACAAAATTGCATGTCGCCCAAATGAAACTGTTCCCTGTAATAGTTCATCAGACTTGATTATCTCCGCGATTTATTAGGAATAGGCTTGACAAGTGCGGCCGTGTGCACCTTCGAATTAGTCAAGGCATACCTTCGTATCTACGACCAAGAAAATAATTCGGTTTGTTCTGTTACCTGTAATTAGGAATAAACGTGTGAGTGCCTGATCGTGTGAATTAGTAAAACAGAATGCCGACTACGTCATCGGCTAAAAAAACATTTCTCAGAATGGATGAATTTGCTTATTTGGTGCAATCATCTAGAAACTTGCGAACAAGTTAACAACAGCGGGTACCAAGAAATTTGTGGACATTGGCTAACCTACATACTACGAATTGTGACATTTTTGTATCTGTAGCATAACAAGTAGTCGGAAGTTGCTTCGAATTTCAAAAGCTACAACAATGAAAAACGTGCGTACGCCTCCATTTGTAAGGTATAATTCCCGCGTCACAATCTATTACCCTCATTAAGGATGTGAACAAATCATTATAAATAAATGTGAAACCGAATTGTCGCTAACAGTTCTGTTTTACAGTTGTTGGCCATTTTATATGTTGTTATGTGTGTTACAGGTAAATGTGTACTTGATATGATGGTGCTGATGTGACTCTGAGAGATATATCATAGAGTGTGACATTTCTACTCTGTTTTCAGATTTGCTAGGGCAACCGGAGACTTTCCATTGTTTAATTAATGTGATATTTAAGAAAGTGCACACGGATTGTTCTTCATCAAAAGACATTCGTAACTTATTCATCAGCTTGTTTGCTTTCTTCGGAGTAGCCGATAAAAGCAGTTATAAAATGCGCTTCCTCATGCTGTATTCTTATGACTGGCGGCCCAATATTCATCAATCACAGATGCAACCAGACCTGAAGGGAATGCCGCAAAACATATCCTACGGATTAAGCGTGAGCTTAAAAACCCTCCAAAAGTCGTGGACATCAGAAAGATAAAATTATGTAACTAGTCTACGAGCGCTTAGCTTAAGTTACCACTTACAATTTTACAGTACAAATATTTACACTAGAGCTATCAGAATGATAAATTAACGATGAAACTCATACTTATGAACGCGCGTCATTCAGTTTACTTACTGTTGGCTAATAGATGGTAGAAATGATCAAAATATTTGGCTGAGCGCTGTGTACAATCTGCGGCAACCGAAATACTGGTGAGTATCGCAAATAGGATTTGTTCGTTATACACGCGGAGTAAGATTTTCTTCCTGCAGAATAAATAAACCAGCCGTTTACAACAAAATTGAATACAACATATAATTTGCCATTAGAAAAGATTTGTATGAAATGTCAGGAGATTTCAAAGTGCGTATTGCTATGGGGTACAGACGTTGTGGGTCACAAATGTTTGCGCACACAACCATGGCTTTCATTGTCTGTTCATTATGGTTTCTTTGACGACTAGACTTTCAATTTTATTCCTGTACTATTCTGAGGTCACACTGAACCTCACCTATTTCTCGTTTTACTACAAAGCACATTTGTTACATATTTTGATTGTTTTTATCGCGCGTCTGACAGGAACAGTCGAAATGTCAAAGTCTTACGAATTTTGTTTTGTGTTGCCTTGGTGAACTACGTCAAAGAAACCAGCTGCTATTTTCGTGCCAACGGTTTCTTGTTTCTAAAAGTGTTTTGCTTACTGTAGAAGTGTACGGCTATTCACATAATCAGTCTGACATCAGATGTATGGAAGTCAAACAAAGAATCGAATTTTCGATTAATTTTCGAAACCACCGACCGTTTTTTGATTGGTTGATCATGAATACATATTATTACTTTTGTCGCCAGAGGCAGAGGTTTCAACAGAAAATCATGTTCTTCCATGTTGTGCTCATCTACAAATATACTTCAGATTCTTTTTCAAAAATTTATATTTGCTGAATGTTGGGCGGTCTGAGTAGTTTTTAGTCATTTTCATCGGCAGATGTCACGATGTTTCTCCTATGATAGTTTAATGAAACATCATAAGAATGTTAACCAGAAATACGGGGATTGATTACAGTTACCATAGTTTTGAATGTTGTCCAAGCTTACAATCCATGTACTGTTCTGTACATAAATATACAACTGAAATAATGCAAATTTATTTAGAGTCAAAGGTGGAAGTTGTGTTGGTTATGTTCACACATGCCATACTACGTTGTGCTTTGGACAATCTTGATATTGTTGAAGATCAGAGTTTTAATGATAGAGGGTTAGGTTGTAGGTTTGGTCTAGGTCTAGAAAGCTCGATAACGGCCAGCTTACAGATGCTTCAATGCTTTGCGTATCACTAAAAACCTTACAGATTTTTCCAACTGAAATACAAACCAGGTAAAGTAATCAAGTTTGCTCTAGTTTACTCTATTCCGGATGGTATTCCAAAAATAACAATTCAAAACATTGGTGGAGTGGGTAGTAACTCAGATAATGTATGAACTTGTCCAAACAGAAAAAGCAGTGCAATATCCAAAGAAACGGAGGATTTATTAGATGATCACATCAAATATTTCATATTTTTCATTAATGCCTACAATGCCTATGTCTTCAAGAGGAGTTTAATCAAGCAGGCCGGCGTGCGTAAGCATAAAAGGTACTCGTAGTAAGCAAGGACGTCAAAAGTAGCTACCCCACTGGTATTAAACCTGCGGGTGTCATGCGGCTAATCCGATTTATCTAAGGTACATCTATGTAAAAATATCTACAATATGTGTTAGACATATGGTATAACACAACAGAAATTCAACTTTTTCAACCACCCTATAATAAAACTAATCTAGTTCGATTTCTGTAGACACAAAAGCCATTGTTGGGCCTGTTCACTGGTGGAAATGTTTAATCAACACAATAAATTTGAAAGATTTTAGTTCTTGATAGCAAATGGTAGTGTTTAATATTAGAAGAATAAAACAAAGTTCACGAAGTACACAAACAAATTAACATTCTGACGAACAATAAGATAATTACCAATGAATAGTCGGATTCTGATAGTTCTGTGCTGAAAATCACAAAACTTTTCATGGCTATCGAATTCCCATAGATAGTTTAATCGACCTGTTCCGAAAGAAGGCATTACACTCGTTTCGAAATTTTTCTGGAGTTTTTCAGCGGTGCACCTCGCCGTGGCCTGGATTAGAACTCCAGCCACGTTCTCCTATTGATCACTGGGCCACTAACCTCATATTAGGTACAACTGGATCATCGTATGCTTGTGTGCTTGTGAGTAATGATCAGGCTGCTCGATCGAAAGAGGTCGGGTCTACCCGAGTGCAAAGACTGCGAACAGATGTCAGGGAAATTCACAGTGAGATGGTTTTAACCTGAGTAGCTGGTATACGTGGATACTATTGATGACAGTTGGACTGAAGTTCTAGACACAACAAAACATTTGCAACAGTTTGAATTGTCCAGGTCGTTATATTGTGAGGTATTACTCTTTTTGTTGTTTTAATTATTATAATGTATATTTTCATCTACCAGCTCATCGTTTCTAACAGTTATTTTATTTTGAGAAATTTTATACAGAATAAATGGTTACTTAACTAAAGCGGGTTAGTACGGGTAGCGGTAATGAACGAACTGTTGTGTATCGATTGAGAAGTACATATAATTCGCCATAACTCATCACGTCGCACTTTTGTAATTAACATTTTAGGTCGCAACGATTGCCATAGATGTCTTAGTTAGTCTTGCTTTTTGAGGGTGGTATGTTTGAAACTGTGATAACTGCACTTGTAGCATAAACAAAAATCTATAACTCATTACATTGCTTCCTTTATTTATAGTGGACAGGTTAATAATTTATCGAAGTACATCCCGTAGATAATCTGAACTGGTGTTTGGCCGACTGAACAGTGACATCAATGTCTTTCTTGCAGTTTCCGTGTCCTTAAATTTTATTCGTAGTTATGCTTAAAAATGTGTTGATCGAATGAACACAGAATCTGGAGTCACTTTTCTAAATTCAGGAAGCTATCGTTATCAAACTGACATTAACATTGAGTGACATCTATGTTCTTGCTTAGTAAGTGAATGCATTATGCTACTTACTTAAAACTGAGTTTACCCTTGTGTCACTGCACTCGGCAGGGTCAGCAAGACGAACATTTTGCCTAACAGTCCTTGATGTTCGCACTATTGTGTGAAACTAGTTCACCTACCACCAACCACTTGCGTGTTGAATCTAACTTCTAGAATGCGGACAATAAGATTATTTTAGTCGGTTCAAACTGAGGCATTTCGTAATGGCTGGTCAGCACCAAATAGCCAATAACAAGGAAAACTTTCCCTTCACTTCCTACAGCACTTCGAATGAGTGAACAAAGAAAAGGAAAGTAAAACATTCATTGGTGTGATCTGAATGATATTCAGTGCGGTTTAAGTACAAGACAGCTTAAGGTTCACGAATATATCTTTTCATACAGGAAACACAAGTTTCAACTTGTTCGTCACGACGGTTTTAACAAATTTCGAGAACCATGGGTTGTCATGGTGTGCCATGATACTAAAGACTTAGGTCAGTTGAAAAGATGTCACCCAATTGACGGGGCTGGAGTTTACGATTAGCTGAATTTATTTGCTTTGCCACTTCAGCCGTTATCCGGACGTTGTAACAACCACTACCAGTCTTTTATTGTGTGAACTAACATTTGAGTTCACTCAACGACTAATCGGTCTCATCCTACGCAAAATGAGGCGTTAGAGATAAAGGGATTAGTTTACTTAATTCACGCAGGGTTTGTTTGTGTTTACTCTTTTATTAACTGATATGGCTCCCATTTTTTCAGCCGCATTTTGAACTGTATCCCTCTGTTTGCACTCATTATCTCTTTGTTAACAAATATTACTATCTGCTTGTTCTATAAAAGCAAGTTTCTAACAACGTTCGTCCCAGTGGCCTTTCAAGCTGTGACAGTAAAATAAACCTGGGTATACTGGTTGTGAAATGTTAAGAGTGAGATCGCACAAATCACCCTGAATTGGGAGAATGACAATGCTAAACGTTAGACAATAATGAGCTGATAATCACCTATGTGTCTTGTAGCTTTACTAACATTCCCTAATCTGCATTGTTGTAATATATCTAGAGAACTTAGCTCTTCGTACGTTGTGTCCGGAATTGTCACTTTCGTAGGGACACAAGATGATCGGCTACAGCTGCCTTGTCTGTATCGTGAAAAGCCTAGTCACCCTGAAACAGCAGACGTTAGACAAACTGAATGAGGTATATTATAAGTTCATTCTTGGAAACTGATGGAACAGCAATTAAACTGTTCAAACATTTCAAGGTGGGAGCTGTCCGAGTACTTAATAAGCAAAATGGATGAGAAGCTCTATTTGAAACTCGGGGAACAATCTAGGAGAATAGGGACCACTATATTCAGTCAAATGCATGTCGACTAACGTTTTGTTTTATTGCTACCCACAGTTAACTCATGTTTACAAAATGGAATAAAAAACAATACTATGAAAGTAGCCGCTGTAATCCACTCCCCAACTGACACTTTAGCAAAAATCTGTGCAAAAACAAAACTATGCAAGAAGCCGTCTTTGCAGGCTAAACGTATGTCTTAGGACATGACTATTGAAAACCAAAAACCTCGGAAGTGGACGTTTTCCTTAGGAGGGGCCTCACTCATCTTGAGTTTTGTACACTACCTTTAACAGAACCGGGTTCTGTCATCAGGCACAATTGACCGTGATTAGCTTTTGGCCAACTACGGTTCAAATAACGTACACGATGAGTGAATATTTGTCGAGGCCAGCGTTGCAGACAGGAGATCATAAACGTCAGAGTTACACCGACGAAATTGCTGTGTGGATTAACAGACGTTAGGCGCATCTAATCCTTTTCCATGTTGCCAAACACTTGTTCAGCTCGATCAACGAAAGTGTAAGATACATAATGGACGAAGCTCTATGCGCGTAAAAATAACATCAATAGAACTGCTACGTTCGTCTTTACATACGACCACTGCCATTTTGAGCAGCATATAAGTAAAATCAGCTGTGAGTACAATAATGAGCGAACCCCATCCTTGGAACAAACAGGATGTACGACGGAATACATCTCAGTGGTTTTGTTAATGCCTTTTCGATGACCCCTGTTTTGTCCCTTCCGGCCTTCATACAGACTGATTTGATTTCATCTGCCAATAGCGCATTGATTTTATCTAAATAATCAGCTTTACCTAGAATGACGATTCCCGCACTTTCGTCACATCTGGATATTATTATATCCTCATTTTGCTCTACGAAATCCAGTGAGGTTAGGTGCTGTTGAGTGAGTGGTTTTTACTTGCCCTTTTGCGGGTCAGGTACTGATAGCATGACTGAAATAAAGTTGCTTTGAGCATCTCGGCATTAAGGGCTGACGAAGCTTTCAGATCGATCAATTGGTCTTAAAGTTTTTCGAATTGGTTTTCTAAATTCAACTGTTTAAATGTACTTCTAGGACAGCAAAATTCTGGTCATAGCCATAAAACTTCAAGAGCAAATTTATCCAATAACGACAAGATAAACTGTGCACCTTTCATTCCGGATTTTTTGGATGTGCGGCCTCAGGTTTGGTCAGTTTGAGTTGGTTTTTCAGTCTTGCTGAATACTTCTCTTGTCTTTTGGCCACGATCTGTTGAACGTAAATCTCAAACTCCCTCGCCACATTCAGTGACAATTCTGCTAATATCCTCGCGAAAATTGTCCGTATGTGCTTCTCATTTTCGTTTCAGTTTCAGTCCCTTTGATGTTGATGCAGTTTCATCTGAGGGTGGTCCAGCATTGTTTCGGAACTTCTAAGTGTTCCAAACATTGTTCCGGAAGCCCAAACGTTGCGTTTGCTTCCATTAATTGTGTACTGAAATTAGTACACTTATCAAGTTCTTTCAGTAGAGTCGGATGTTTGGTTTAAATACCGTAAACATGCGAGGTGTAAACATTAGAAGAAACGCGTAGCAAACAAGCCCGTTTTCAGTGCTCCACCCTCAGGCTGAATATAACACATTTATATGGGTTTGCCAGCGGTAATAAATAAACGATCTCTGACCTACTTAGATTGCCCTCCACAGACTCGATAGATCGGCTTGAACGAATCGGCAGGGTTGGTCAAATGGCTTCACTCGAGCGAGTGCGCGGCGACCACCAATGAACAAGCTTTTATCTATGCTTGAGCTAGCCATGCCGCATGCGTTCAGGTAGTCGCCTTTTTGTGCGACCTACGTAGGTTGTTCCATTGAAACAAACGAAACGGTAAACATAATAAGGACAGCATGTACAAGCGGCTGGTCATTTATTAGCCGTCGCGAAAGCCATCGCCATCCGCTTTCACTCACCTCCTTAATGGTTACAAAAATATCTGGTCACATCACTGAACCTTCCGTGGTCATGTGTCAATAGCCCGGAACCATCTGTTATGTAGGTGTGATCTGCCAAAAAACTTTTATAATCCAAGTTACTGGTGTGACATAATGAGACTTTACGAGTTTGACTAACCTGACATTAGTGATTATCATCCCTCACCCTACTGATTTACTATCCCTGGCGAACCCAAATAAATGTGTTATATTTAGCCTGATGGTAGAGCACTGAAAACAAGCTTGTTTGTTAAGCGTTCCTTCTAATATTTACACCTCGCATATTCACGGTACATTTGTTCGTGTTTAGCAAGGTACAACAGTTCGATCGTTCATTTATCAAATACATTTCAACGAGGAAGCAATTACCCAAGCGGCTTTTTTGCCCAAATAAAATGTGACGTTCTTCTAAGAGTGTCTAACATTCCGGAAGTCCATCCAAGCTGAATAATCACCTTTTGATCGACCCGGATTTCCGTCTACACATTTCGCTTCGAACTAAAGAGACAGGCGGTCGCTTCAGTAGGCAAACAATGCAGATGAGGCCAAAATAAAAAGTTTCCAGTATCATTAGTATTGTTCTATTGAAAATCTGAAAATCTTACACAGTTCAACGAGATAAACACATTGCCCTTAGCTCCTTAAGAAAGATAATATATATCAAGTAACATTTTTGACAACTACTTGCTACTAAACACAAAAATGGTTTATTCAGTCCTAAACAACCTAATTAAGTGTCAGTTAGAGTAGAGAAAATAAGGATAAATCCAGACAATGACTTACACTGATTTTATAGGGAGAGGATTATACAAAAGATTACGTCATTGGACATAACTGTTACCCCCTCCCCCACGTTTATTTTCATCACCCTTTAATAGGAGACAAGCATTCTGTTCTTTCACAGAATAAAACTTGGTGATGGCTTGTGAAGTCACTGGCAGAAGGTTGCGCAAATCCAGTTCACGGTCACTTGAAAAGCTCGGGAAAACTGGATCAAATTTGACATGTAAAATTAAAACTTAAGACTCGAACCACGGATTGTGTATTTGTTTATACTACTGCCAGCCTTGAACCATATACAGGAAACTAATTACTTCACTTGGAATACGCTTTCGTGCGGCGCACTGTAATTAACTTTCCAATGAACCCAACGAAGGACTATGTTTACAACATTGGTTTTACTATTGGGAGAGTCTGTACGATTAAAATATAAATAGGCGTCTGCGGTTAAACCAATTTCCATTCCATCAACATCTCTGCACCCGATTTTTAAATAAACGCTGTTGTAATAAAGTGGCTAAATATAACGTTTAAAGTACCAACTTTTAATCACTATATCTTTCACTATATCACTATATCACTATATCTTTATCTTGATGAACTGGAATATAACAATGAGAAGATGCAAGCCAACTGACGTTCTTGGGGATATGAGTGACAAGTTATTTTGAACGAAATGCACGTATTCCCCACATCTATGAGTCACAGAGTTAGCTATAAGGAATTGAAGTATCCTCACATAGTGAAGATACTTGATTCGATATTGTGGCTCAGGCATTTTATGGAGCATACTTGAGTCAGCTTGTCTGAATTCACTGCTTCTTAAAGTGTGTATATCGTTGAGCCATTGATGTGTTAGGCATCTCTCATATATGAAGTTGATATGCTGAATTAACATAACACGGACGTTACACCTTTGCCTGAGAAATTGCATTTTGAGAGACCTGTTCACTACAGGAATACTTGTGACGGTGCACGTCTTATACCCTTGTTATTCTGTCCAATGGGACATTAGAATACGCTGTAAAAATGGTGGTTTCAGTAATGGAGGAAAACAAAGGTCCATTGAATTAATTCGTTAAAGCTGTATTTAATTACCATCAACTTGATCGTGGTTTCCACTCTGTACAGGTAAAAACAAAAACCTATCGGTAACCAGGGTTGCATCGTCTTTGTGTATAAGATTGTCGTGTTTAAGAAATAAGTTTTTCCTAAAAAGATGGGGTTCTCATATGGCCAAGAACTTCTTGTTTCACAAATTACACATTAGTAGTGAAGCTATGGTGGTGAATATTTTGCAAATGTCAAAATGAATAGGAAGACAGGACTAGAGTATGGGAGATAAAATTCTGTGACTGGTACTACATTGACATTCAGATTCCTCCGTTGACTTTATGCGTTCATGTCAACGACCAATTTTCTCTAGCAATAAGTTAACTCCGAATTGCATCGCTCTGATATGTAGGCAAGGAAAGGTTCCGGAGAAGTTCCCTAACCCGTCACGTGACGTTACCAGCGTTGGAGAACGCCGCAAGCAGGTATCCTTGTGCGTGTGTGTGTGTAGAGATCTCCAATCCACACCAGTTTACTGTTTATTTGTCTGTAATAGAGGTCCCGGCTGTTAACATCATTTTGAGAACAAGACGACAAAGTGGTTGAAGTGAGAGATTACACAGGAGTCGTTGCGTAGTTGCATTTTTTGATAAGTGTTTTTCGTGGTTGAATCTGTCTAAAGACGTACATTATTGAAGAAAACGTATAACGAGACCACCGAAATCTATACCGGACTAAAAAAGCATCAAGCTCGCCTTTGTGCAATTTCAGGTGTTTCTCTGTGTTCATTCTCACTGACTGACAAAGATTTAGGCGTCATTTTATGTATGCCGCTGATGCATAGCTGACGCGTTAATTTCGATAGTGAATGAGGCAATAAGATTTCCACTGTCCGTCTAGATGCTAAGAACTTTTTCGTACATTCGGATCACACATGTACATGCAACTAACTTTAAACGCGGATCCGGAGTTTTACAGGGCAAGAGCCATAACAGAGTTATGTTAACAAAACAGAATGTTACTTACAACGTACAGCAAACATCGAAATCTTAAGTACTTCTTAATCAACCCATTCCAAAATGAAACGTCACACTCAAGTTCTAATCTCTTTGGAGCTCACCATCATTGCATTGGTGACAAGCCGTCACCTGGAAACAAAAGTTCTACGCACGCCGTTTTTCTCTACATCTCTATTAACCTGCATTCTCAAGGTAATGGCGTTTCTGTATTTTCTAACGAAGTTTAAGGGGTACAATGAGAACCTCAGACCATCCTTCAGAATACTTAGCTTGAGCGGTGAACGGTCTTCCACTTACAGCGCCCACGCTCTGTGGAAAAGATTACTGGCGAGATATTCTTAACGTTTCACCGGAAAGAAGCTTTCAAAATGCAAACACTTTCTTGTAGGTGGAGCTTCCTGTCGTGCCATTTGATCTTCCAAGAAAGAAAACATCTAAGTATAGAAGACAGTGGAATATTTCATCCACTTTCATTAGCTGTAACTTCGGACGTAATCGATTTAACTTCAAGAATAACACACTTGTCACTGGAATGCTAAAAGTAGTCGGAATATTGCTTAATTAGCTTCTGTATAACATATGTGTTGACATGCTTTCACATAATTTGGAGTTTATCTTAGCCAAGAGGAAATCTATTCAGTTATCAAAAAGCAAACGTCTTACGGCTTATTTCCGTCATCAAAATTAGACAAATGTTCCTGTGTGTTCAGAATGTTTTCCTCTGTAAATGCAGTCTAGATAATCTATCGCCTTTCCTGTGACATACAGTCTTACCTAGCTGTCACGCTATGTGATGTATGCACATTTTCAAGCCGTTCTTTGTTATGGCATATTGAAAAATATTCCTCTCGGTAAAGATAAATAAAGCAAAACTGTAAAATAACTTCACAAAAATTTAACTGACAGTTCAAGCAGTTTTATAAACATGTAATATCATGGTAACCTGGTAATTTGAGCGTGTCAGGGCTACACAGTTTCTGACTGCATACAACTGTACCACGTGTAAAGCGTGGCGCATACAATATGACAGTTTGCCAGAAAACATTATTTTAAACGTGAGAAAAACAGGCAGATGAGGCGAAAGGTATCTTGGTTAGGGAAATGATATTTTCACCACTAGTGTCATGACAGCAAGCATTCGGTCAGCTTGTGACACCCTACAAAGATAAGCATGGCGTGTACACACCAAATGATTATTCAAAATTGGGTTTGTGTTCAACCCAAGTCAATGAGGTACAGATCTTAGTCAGTAATTTTGTAAGAAGTTTGTTTTCTGATAAACCTTTTAGTATCGCCAGTTTTTTTATGAACATTCCATTTAAGACAGGAAAAGAACTTCCCAAACACTCCATTAAGTCGCGTTTTTTGCACGTTGTGATTTGCTTAGTGCGGCGGATGACGGCTGAAGCGATGATCAACCCTAACAATGAAAGCAGTTACTATCCTGATGTGTCAGGTTTCGCATTGGTGCCTGCCGAGTATATGAAAATTTAACCATTTATATAGTGATTTAGAAACGTCGTTGCACACGATGGTGTTTGAAGGTCAATAATCAAAATATAAACAATCCTTATTAAATAAGTATAACTTCGTTTCACGTTTGTTCGTCGATTTACTACTTATGTTAATTGCTTTTAAAATCGACGTTATTCCGTGATGTTGTAGCTGTTGGTACAACTGAAAGCTGCAACGGTATGTTGTACCACATTGTTTATTGCAAACAATATCAACTCGCCTAAAGTTTGTATATATTTTTTGGGAACGAACTGCCTCTCGGCTGATGCTCCATGATTCTCACTTTTGATCCGTCTGGACAGACAAGATGGTTAACCAGTTATTTGGTTAACATGATAAATCGTAATAAGCATCCAATCATTTGTCAGTATGTAAAAAAGATTCTGAAAATAAACCAGTCATACACCCTGGAGAAGCCAATCATACACTCGACTTAAATCTGGAAGTAAAACTTACATAACAATAAGTACATCACCAGTACGATAAATCTCCGGTCTATTCAAGGGCTAGTGTAGAATCATGAGATGCCGTTAATAAAACTGAATTAGCCAATGTATCATGGCTATAAGTCTGTTTGCTATACGTTTCCCCCCTTTAAAGCCTTGAGCGTGTTCATCGTACTTTAACAGACTGAGAACCCCATTGAGAGGAGTTAATGGGAATAATAAGTTTCGTACACAACCAGAGAAGGCACACACTACTGTCAAGTTTATGAAACAACACACTGAACACCTCAGATTACTTAAATATTCATAGACAAAATCACTAGAATATTAACGGGACCTTAATTAAACGGACAGCTACAAAATAGAAGGAGACGTTGACGAGCAGGCCATGCAACTAGGACTAAAAGCATACCATCGCCGTCAGAGTATTAAAAGAATTGTCTCCTAATGATGCTGGCGGGTTCGAGTTCAACAGACTATGATCAAAAAACAAGAAAATACACCATTGAAACCGTAAAATCAACTTACTCGACAAGCTTAAAACATATTTTTTAAAGGAATTATGAGCTGAATGCATATTGTTTTTCCACTTAGGTACTGATAAATTGCTTTGAAGATTCTTCATCAAGATTAGGAGCCGTTTTCTTAAAATTAGATATAGGCAGTGAAATTTGGTAAGTCAGTTTGAATACCTTCACGACCAGTTGAGTGATCTTCATCCGTTGTCTGTTCGTATTGTTGAAATGCTCAAAGCACACTTGGTTCAGTCGGGTTACCAGTAGGTGACTAAGAAATCTTGACTAACAACCTGCTAACTAGCTTCACCAGAGTAACTAAAGCAAAGTTGACAAAGGTACAGCGATCGTCAATGTAGATAAAACGGATAATTTTTCTAAGTGAGGAACTTATTAACAAGTAAAACCGAGTTTGCTGTCAATGAATATCAGAAGGACGAAGCTTTGACCAGCCAAAAACAGTAGCAAAAGGTCGAAACTCATGAAGCAAGGGGGGACTGATTAATTCTACTACCTTTGGGAAAATCAGACTCGTAAACGATGCAAGTCCTGATCTTCATAGACTACCCAAGTTGCATAAAAGCGTAGTACCATTGTGATCAGTTTTAGATCTGCATATTTCTCCATAGCACGTGACGGGAAACCAATTAGCTGAGTCGTTAGACCCAGGGATATAAAACTGTTGTAAATTCTCCCGTCGCCAAATTGTTGCAAACCCTTCTAAACGGTACGCCGGTTCGTCCTAGCTATTGTAATTCGTTTGGCAAAATTCGGATTCTCGTCCTTGTACTATTAGCACCAACAATCTCGGTCCCGAATAGTATCGCGATTGTCCCGTATTCGTTCCCAAGGCAAGCTAAAACGACGCGTTCGAATATAGGGCTTTGTCCCGCCCCAAAAACGTGTGCGACAAAGACGACAAATATAAAAGTACTCATATCATGCGCGGTGGCCAAACGGAGAAGGACAGATGACGGAAAAAATAATTAAGGTCATTGATAGGCGTTGCGGAATAAAAAGTCAGACTGGTAAAATCTGGCCAAGGTCACCCCTCGGCCGCTCTGAGCAGGTCCGCTAACTAGGACAAAGTCAATCTTTTTTTCTTTCTCACGGCGGAGGCGCCTTGGGACGGTAACAAGGTGGGCGCCCTAACAAAAACAGCCTGTCATAGTCTGAGCAGTTCCTCTGATGTTGTTGAAACCCTACAGCAAATGAACTTGACGGGGAAATGTCTCTCTTCATTCTACATCACATCTCTATCCACAAAAACTCCTGAAGAGAGATAGTGGATTCACTCGTTTTCGTGTATGAAAGCAATCAAGTCCAGTTCAGGTTCCATGGCACATTATATCTTCAGAAGGAAGATGTAGCGATGTGATCACCGTAAAGCCTTTGGTTGGCCGATACTTTCGTGGCAAAGTTAGAAAATGATTTACCAGTTGACGATATGAAACCGTTCTTTCTTCAAAAATAGAATGTGAACGATATTTTCTACATAAAAGGATGAATCCGAAGGTCTCGGTGAAATACTGTTGCGCATCATCTCCGAATACAAAAATATAGACTTTATACTAAGGTCCAAACTATATGGAGGTATAGCATTTTTAGAAGTAAAACTTGTCGTAAAGCAGCTTGGACAGGACTACATAAATTTTAATAGTTTTGCAATACTAAAACAAAGGGGAACCTGATCAAATTAAAGCGTCTAGTTAGAACCACGAAAATTTGCTCGAATGATACTACAGAAGATGGAGAACATGTCTTGAAAGTGGTTTTCCAAAAAATAACTTATTTGTGATAAATGGTAACGAGCACAGGGGTAGACATACCTTGAGCTGCAGACAAAAAGCCTGTTTTTAATTTCTTGTTCTTCAAATGCAGTAACTTTGCGGCAGCTATGACAGGGCGATCTTAGTTCCCTACCAACAGAACCTATTTTGCGGCCCACTTACGTGTTTCGTTTGCTTCCGTATCAATTTTTCTTCCCCACCTACGAAATGTTCAACCTGTGAACGCTGTCTTTCAATGTTTTCCTTTCCGTTTTTTATGCCGAACAGTCTACCATAAGATCCACAGGACAACGATTACCTGAGTGCAGCGGGGAGCATCATTCAATTTGGCAGTCTAAATGAAATCTAACAGCTTGTTTGTTTGTAATCACTAATTACTCGGTTGAATCGAATATCCCATCAATCCGGCCAATTCGTCGGGTCTGTGGGGCACCACCGGAGCCAGTCGACGCCCTTTTTCAAGAAATGCCACACAGCATGGCAGCTCGCTTAAATTGAACCATTATGGACTAAACAATGTCAGGTCGAAGCATTCACCCTCCCGTGGCCAGACCAGCATACCTTAGATGCATGTATGTTGGATACACGTGACTAGTGTCACGTAACCAGATCTCATGAGTCGAGCCTTGTTGTTATCAGTTATTACTGTCTCTTACTCTACTGCTGTACTCTCTACTAACCGCGAGGACTCCCTACAGATGTATTATAGTCAGTCTGATGAGGCATTAAAACCATAGTTGTTCGCCACACATTTCTCCTCAACCAAAATAACGAACCACCTAATATTGGTCTATTGTGATATAGGCTAGTGCGATTTTGACTGAGGAAGATTTTAGTAAGGAATCAACTTCTCGGATTGATGGGAATAAACGTTGGCGAAATTATATAAAACATGTTTTCACTACCTGATGTCGCCACTTTAACAACTCAATTCATTATGCAGTACATTACTACTCAAGTGATCCTGTTATCACAAGTGTTCCAAACGTTCCAAATGAGCCAACATTTACGAAGTCCTTATGTGTCCTTATCACATTTCTGTTCAAATTTACAAAGCTTCACCAAGTCAACGTGACCTCAGTTGTCCTTAATTTTCCACTTCACATTTTTAAACGAATTTTTAGTAAAGATTACAGAGTATTCACTGTTAAATTGTACGATTGTAAGTCGAATCAGTTGCATTCTACGCCGTGGAAGATTCAGTGAATTTCAGTGACGCAAACTTATCCACAAACCAATCAGTGATTAACGTACATAACTGAGTGTGATAAAAGTGGCTTACTTTTAACCTTCAGGCCAGTCCGGTGAGATATGTCAAGTTAACCCAGTTCGCGCACTTTGATTTAGATCATTGCCACAGCCATAACTCTTCATGTTCAAATTGTTTTTAAAAATCAAGTGTGAACGCTTAGTATTCCACTGACTGCTACGTTACAGTTCTCGACGCCTTACATAAAGCACCAATTTGCTATGCCTTTAATGATCTGAACTAATTACTCGACAGGAAAGAATTGAGATTGTAAGACCGCCTATTTTTTGAAGCTGGGTGGTCGCGACTACCTACAAACGGACGCGATTCTCAATGACTTGTCTGATAGCATACTCTGTAGATTTATCGAACTACCAGTAGTATATTTATGGAATTTGTGATTTTTATCACACGAAAGTTGAATAAGGTGGGAGTAAAGTGCGACTCAATAAATTTCAACGATCACCATCGTCATCATTTTCAGCAGGTACTTCCTGACTGTCAAGATGTGATCCACTGTGTTTCTTGCTGATTGACTAACCATTTTCCGACCCTAGAAAGAATTAAAGAACAGCAACTGAACAGTCACAATTCATTCCCTAGCTAGCCATTTCTACCTAAAGTTTTCTTCAGGCAACCTGATGGATTTCCGCTTCTTTCCGTTTGTCGTTTTTAAATCGATGTCATCTGCGTTAGTAGTTTCTTACTCGACCTGTTTATAAGTGAACCACGTTTATTACGATTAATGCACAAGTGCTATTTTTTACCCAGTTGAATTAATGATGTTCATCACTCGGTCCCCGTATCTTGATTCGCGAGGTTTATCAGTGTGTCTGTTGAATACTTAATTGTCTGTCCCAAGTTTACCAGGAGATGTTATCCCAGTTTATTCCATCTTATTGTAAGTGCCAAGTTAATAATAAGTCGACAATCCTGGAAAACCTTTTCAATTCGATCATTCTTGTAACTTCACATAAACTACTGTTCTGTTAACCAGGTGTGACTCCAAAACTTATTTTCCACAAAGGGCGAACTAACATGTCCGACCGGGAAAAGCAGTAAACTTCGCTGCTTAAAAATAACGTACATTTTGCATCATTTTGACTTTCCAGTCTTTGTCGCCCTTTTCACGGCAAAAACCATGAACGGTTTTCCACATTTAAAGTTGAGTGAGTAACTGCTGACTGATCCACACGTTAACTCACCACAATAGCATTCAAAAATACTCGTTCCAAAAACTTTGGTTTGACTGCACCACATAAAGCCCGAAGGGGCAAGAATGTCAGGGGATGCAGAAATTGCTCGGTTTTGTCATATAGGTCGGTGTTGGGAAGATGTCGCCGAATTCTATGAACTGCCAATATTTATTCAGCCGCGTTTTGAAGTTCAGAAGACGACTGGCGAATTTTCTTTGTTAGAACATTAAAAACATCTATATATTTCATATTTCCCGTATACTTCTAGTTTTCCACCGGTTGACCTGTTGTAGACAAGCCTATTCATTCAGTCATCAGAAAGTTCAAAATCCTCAACGCCATAATGTTGAAAAGGTGATATACAGGCAGTTTGGCGCACTTCAAATGATATTCACCTTAATTGTTTGCAACCGTTGTTTCAATTCAGTCATACGAGGTTGGTCAGTAAATAAGGAAGTATATGTAACAAGTGTTTTGAAGCTTCCGCTGAATGAGGCCAGAACGTATATGCTCATTCATTACCTGAACTAATTGTCAAAACCAACAGAATTTTCCAAAATATGAACAATCAGAAAATCGTGTTTTGTATTGCTCAGTACTTCAAAGTTCACAGATGTTATGGGTTGTAATCAGTCGAAAATTACTTCCTTTGGCTTTCGAGTCTTACTGGTATACCTGACTTTTCATGGTCATTTCGACTGACTAAAGAGTTTAAAAAATTGTGTTTAATTCATGATGCTGCCCGACAATTGTTACATTCTTAGGTTGTGAAAAGTGTGGGTTGTGTTTTATTCCTAGGCGTGGCAAAAATATGCATTACCTACAAGCTCTGACAAGAGCGGAACCCGAGGCTGAAATGCTTCTTTTCGAAAGCTGCCGACTAGAAATCTGTGGAAATTTGAGAGCTACGGTCAGCTGTGGGTAGTTTGTATAAATAAAAAAATCCCCTACTACTCATCAATAACCAAACCGTTTACCACCGATTGCTGCATAGCCGGAAGCTTACTCAATTACTTCAAAACCTGTTATCTGTACGACGATCAGCTTTCTCTTTAGTAAATTCAGCTCAGCGGCTTGTACGCTCATCCATTTTACCACTAACCCACACAGTCAAGGTTCTTTGAGAGCAGTGAGGGCTGGTGATGTCTACAGCTTGAAACCACAAACACTATTATACCAGCCTGTAATGGCTGACTGACTCAGACCTATCAGGAAGATGACATAACTTGGGCACAGATCGCGTTGGAACTTATTAACTTCACATTCATAGTGATTCGTCTTACTCTGGTCGCATTTAAATGATCACCCAAGCAAGATCGACTGCATTGACTTAGTGGGGCCAAATGGGATAAAGTCATTATATCGGGTTACCAAAACAGTGCGTAGGTCAGCAACGATTAACCCCATAGTTGAGCGGGATTAACAAGAAGTTGTTGCGTTATGAAATAGGTGGCGTCGGAACAACTTTGGGTGTTATTAGGTAACGGTGGGATTGGGAAAGAAGAATTAAGTTGGTTTACCTTATTTTTAATCTGACGACACAGATGGGGTTATTTTGCAGTACCCTACTGCACAATTTTGGACATAGGTGTATAGACTGCTTTCTACTGCTTGACCCACGCACTCATATCTCACTGGGTTGGATAACTCAGACGTATGTTAGTAACTTCTAGCCTGTTCACGTTAAACATGAATAGGGTATGGCTATGCTTTTATAGACAGATCCGTTTCTTTGTATCATATTTGTCAATGATCTCTGCTGAGTGACATTGTGAAACCTATAACTCCTTTGACTTTAACTCACCGTGACATAAACAATAAATTGTTTATTGCACTATTCATTTTGCACTTCGAAAATGTGTGGGCTATCATTGACTCATACATTCCAGAACACCTCCATGTATACACTTTCATACAGATCTAAAATCACCCACAATTGATCGCAGCTGTCGCATTCACGCAGACTTTCCAGTCAGTCCCTTTCAAAAAGAAACACTAGACTCGAGTTCCGCTCTTATTAGAGGTCGTAAGTGGTGCATATATTTGCCACTGCCGGGACTAGAACTCTGGTCACGCTTTCATGAGGCAACCGTCTTTACCACTGCGCCGCTGACCTCACAGTAGGCACATTAGACACGACTACTCATCAATAATTAAATGCCGCCCAACAAGTCCATCAGTTCTGTGATTTCTACTTGGAGAGATTTCCTAGTCGATGAGTCATCGATTGGACTTAACAGACAATAACTGCCTCCTCTCGAGGCGAACGGGCACTCTGATCATTGCTCACAAGTGAATGTGGTTGAGTGTTCACATATGATAATTCGGTCGGACCTAATGTGAGGTTAGTGGCGCAGTGGTAAACACGGTTGCCTCCTTAAAGGAGTGGCCGTGGTTCTAATCCCGGCAATGGCAAGGATATGCACTGCTGACGAGCTGCTCTAATGAGAACGAAACTCGAGTCTAGTGCTTCTTTTTGAAAGGGGCTGACTGGAAAGTCTATGGAAATGCGACAGCTGCGATCAATTGTGTGTGATATTCAGTCTATATGAAAATCAATCTACACTACTACTCATCAGTACACACTCTCACCAGGCTTACTATCTCATCATTTCATCGAGCACATGCTACCATTTCGATCACTTGTACTACCTCATGGTCACTGTAACTAACCACATAGAACTGTGTTAACCGAAGCTAACTTGTGATTAAGATCTGTTTGCCGGAGACCGTTATTGTTAACACACAGCAGAGGACAACAGTGACAACAAATCATTTCTCTCACCTTGGATCACTGAATCATTGTCGGTGCGCAGTTAAATGTGTAGCGGGTTGCAGGCGAGAACTGTGAACTTTTACATATTAGGTGCAAACCAGTTGACCAACACTAGGTGCTGTTGCTCATTATTTTTGTCCCACCAAATAGATTCCACAAATGTTGTGATATCTCATTGTCTTGAGTGGAAAGTATCCTGGTAGTCCATGCCAAATGAGAAAGAAATGCTTAGAGCTAGAGGAAATTTTTTCAATAATGTATATAGTACGTACAGAGTACGTCACAGTGCAATATCGCAGTAAGCCTTATTAAGAATAGTTGGCCAATATAATGGTAGGCGCCAAAATAAACACTAACTGGACATGGAAAACAAGGTATTGGGTTCGTCGTACTGGACATATGTATATGAACGGATATATGCTATCGGCGTTCTGGAATAGTTCAGACCTTAAAAACTTATAACTTAAGAGTTGTACGGACACGTGATAAAGTAATGGAAGTCTTGTCACAGCAATGTAGCGTTGCGTGCAGACCACGTAAAAAATAGTTTACCCCACTGGAATTAAGCAGGACTTCATTCATTGAAAATGATATTTCTGTATCGAGTGGCTGAAACTCTTCAGAACAATCATCAAAAACCTGATGTAGCAAACAGGCACTGTTCGTTTGTTTACGTTCACGTTAACTCAATAGCGTTTAGATTCAGAACTGACGCCAAATTGAAAAGGACAAAACAAGGAACATGTTCAATTTAATTCAGCGAAGTCAATGTTATAAACAGAGACAATGCTGTGTCGAAGTTAGGTCATAATTATGACTCAACTCAAACCGTAGCAGTTTGGTCGATGCTAATAACACATATAACTGTCTGAAGACAAAAAAGTCTGCCGTTTCACAATAAAATCAGGCCAAAGGAAAAGTAAGTTTTGGCACGCTCAGTTTCGACGATGTCTGTATCCAGTGTTGTAAATTCGGTTTAAATGTGCGAAAAGTATTACCCTCGACTGACAGTATTGGTGTCAAGTGCATCCAGAGATCATTTAAGGATTTGCTATCAAATGAAGTAGATTCAAGTGGTGACGTCAACTCTCTAATTACCTGATAAAAAACGTTGCGTTGGGCAGCAGAAGTTTAAAACTTTCAAACTGGTATCCACAGATGCCTGGACAGGGTTTGCATTGTCTACCAATAGAGAAACATTAGACCGTGTAAAGTGACGTTCGTTTATGCTGTTGAATCCAATCGGATAGCTTCCAGCGGGTTTCAGATAAGCATAACAAGGATTACATTTAGACGTGAACCATATAAACTGCGCTTCAACATATTTCATGTTATTAATACTCCAACCATCCATTTATCTTGTTACAATTATAAATTCAATCTTCTATTTTATTGGCCGATGTCATAACCGATCGAGAGTAAACAACAAGAAAATTCACTCACACATTTATGTCGTTTTTTTTCATTAGGCTGTTTTTGACAGCACAACTTCTGAAAGACAAAAGTTGTCATACTTCATTCGCTTTATCAAACTACCATCTGAACGCATCCCAAGAGAACAGCTGTCCGGCTGAAATTGTCATTAGATCTAGCATGCATAACTGTTTATAGTTAAAATAACATGCGAGCTTAGATTTCACAACCGGAACGATATCACATTACTTTATAAGACTGAGCGATCATGATACACAAACCACTGACTAAGCAGCCAGAAACTATCGAGAAACGACAGAATCAAGTTTGTGTGAAAACTAACCAGTACTTCTTTGAGAAGTCAGATCACGTTAACACGACATATAAGTTTTCGTTTATAATAGTGTCTGCATTCACTATTTCTGTATTCGTCGTTGCATTTTATTGGTTTTGTAATGCGTCTTTAATTACAAAGTGGTGTCAATAAGAAGTCACGCTATGAGCTGTCATATTGCGAAAGAATGAGAGTCGTTTAGGCGTTTCTGAAGGCGCTCAGGATACACGCAACTGTCAATCTGTTTGGCAGGTGTACGTTATTTGTCTGGGAGCAAACGCAACTCAGCATCAATCAATTACTAATCGGGAAAAAATTACTTGTGCTCTGGGTGCATAACTTATCCAGGTATTTGAATGGAGAATCAAGCGTACAGCTGTGGCTTTTGATGAAGGAATGTTCTTGCGTAAATTCCTATAAGCAAAGTTTTTCTGAGTCAGAAATCAAGGTGAACTAACGAAAATATCATGTTCTGAGTAATACCGTTTAGAATATTTACCGCGTTGGTTCTAACAACCAAAGCAGCTAATGGGAGTAGACTTCATATGAACATTAAGTGAGATCTTTAGCATGCCTTAAATCAGCGTTCATTTTGTTCATTTTAAATTATGGTTAGCCATTAGGTCATCTGTTTCCATCCATCAACTGTGAGGATGACGTCAGCTTTGACGTTAGTCACAGATCTACTGGTAAGTAAGTCAGAATAACTACAAGCTGAGAACGTTAAAGTTTTAAGCAACTAGAACGGTTGCGCGGTGTAAATTTGTGACATGAAATTACAGAAATACTAGTTAGCCAATTAGTTCGATTACTGCATTCACCAGGACGTAATGACCAACTTGGACTGATTGCCTTAACCTCTTATTTCTTCGCCCATTCGGGCGAGCCTCACATCAGCTTGCCTACCATACTTATCCATGACGCGTCAAAGCTAAACGTACAACAAGGTAACTTATGGGACCGTTGTTTGAACTCGCAGTTAAAACCAAAATATGAGTAAGGTTTAGTTATTTTGTCATTTAAATGTCAACTAATCAATTTAAGTTTAACAAAGGTGAAGTTTCAATGAGAAGGGGTCCAGAAAAAAAAGGTGCAGTCAAATATGATGAGATACATAAATGCAATGACTTCCTAACCAGAAAGGAAGTATTACAAACAAAGTAAGCATGGCACTTACAGAAGAAGAAAGGGTGTTTGACCATTCGAAACTCTCTTAACTGCATTAACAGTAACGTATATGATGTTTGTAAATGCTCACTTAGATTACCTTAAACCAAAGAAACATTTTCCAATTAAAATTTTCAAGTAGCCACCAAGAATGCGATCCGACAAAAATAAACCAAAAAATACTCATGCATTTCTGTTACAAATATTCAAGTTATTTTCGTATGTCTGACATTCTGTGTTTTGTGAAATATCGAGTGTTGAATTTATTGGATTGCTTTTATCTCATCTAGAGAAAGTCGGTTCTAAACTTTGGTTGCCTTTTGTTGTCTGCACTGCACAGTTAGGATTAATTCTGTATTATGCTTAGATAATGCAAATCTCTGATTTCATTTCTTTATACTTATCATTGCATATTTATTAAAACTTTCTGTCTTAGAAGTATTGGGTAAACTGTCAAGTGACGTTATTTCCTATTGACCAGCGTTGCTTTTGCAGAACCGTTTATCGGTTATTTACTTAGGAGAACTTCATTGTCATGTAATATATGGGTCTTTCAACTTCCTATTCAAGGTAATGATGTTTTCTGTTTTATCTTCAGTAGTACTATGTAACGTTCAACTGAAATAACCATTTCGTCTAACTTTTTGTGACGTGAAGTTTAGCGTGATTGAGTATCGGGTACATATTAGTTAGTGGATGATACTGAAGTGCCAAGACATGTCAGATGATTTAGATTAGCTACTAGATAACGTTTCTAGCTGGATAATGGTTTTTAAAGGACGATGTATAAATTTTTACCTTATTGTAAAGTGTAATGTTTTAAGCAGAATGATGGACACGGCATGAACTTCTGACTGACCTCTGAATTTTTTGCTCCAAATGAAACTGTTTGAGGATCAACCTTCTAGACCTTATCAGAATTCCATCTGACTTGCCCTCCCTAGAAAATATCTGTTTATTAAAATGATATATCTTAAATGATGCACTCATTTAGCAGTTCGGTATCCACATCCCGTTTTATATCTGTTTCTTACGGCCTTCAATATCAAAATCTCATTTCGCCCCCAGAAAGTAAGTTTCTCAACAAGATCAAAATTTTTCCGTTGACCGTGCTGATCAGTACAGAAAGACCAGAAAGTGATAACATCCTCACTCTCTCAGCTGCAATATATGGTGGTTTTCGGTAGTTTTTCATTTGTACAGACAATGAAATAACACGTTAAATGAAAGGAAATTTATTCGATGTTCTTTTGGAATGTACTACAGTATACCTACAACAGACAGTTACACAAGAAACATAATCGAAGTGTATTTTTATTGTTCACTGTGACGACCAAATGTGGCTTGTGTGCTCAAAGTTAATGCCGGTAATATTAACACTTAACAGTGGTACACGAAAATGAAAGGCTGCAGTTA
Source organism: Paragonimus heterotremus (assembly GCA_013368495.1). Classification (NCBI taxonomy): domain Eukaryota; kingdom Metazoa; phylum Platyhelminthes; class Trematoda; order Plagiorchiida; family Troglotrematidae; genus Paragonimus; species Paragonimus heterotremus. The sequence goes on along the minus strand of LUCH01000136.1, from coordinate 84,212 downwards.
CAGAAAATACTTTGCACTGTTCAGTCTACAAGGATAACCACACGCGACAAATGTCTCTCACCTCACGGAACTCATTTGATTAAAAGAAGTTCAATTGATTCTATTTTACGATAAACTTGCCTTCAAACTAGAGAAGTAAAGTAAAATAAGGTGGAGTCACTTGTCAAAGCAGATATAATCTCTTTAACCACTTACATAGAAAATCATTTCAAGCATTTAAATATGATGAGAATAGCGTACAACCAAACGAATAAAATGCTGGGGATCAGAAATTCACCAATGAGTAAGGGATACTGATTAAATCTGTATTTTTTAAGCCTAGGGCGCTGACCTCTGAAATTTGATCACTAGGTCTCTAATGTTACTCAAATGTTTTAGGTTTGAGTTATGTAGTTATAAAGTGAATGAATTGGCCGGATTCACCATGTGGCCAAACATCTTGATGTGCTTGGCAGTCAAGAATGCTACGTTATGTTGTTTTTCTTCAGCCGTATTCATGCTTTCCGCCAAAGAGTGGATCAGCCACCAGAGGATATGTTCTGATATTCGCTGACAAATGAACCGATCTGTTCCGCTAATTTAAGTATCGGTAGAACTACAATTGAACTGTTAGAAAATATGAGAAGCAGAATCGTCAGAAAGAATGTTTGGCTTTGTTCAAACCTACTCTCTGGCACCGTTTGACACAATTAGGCCAAAGTGTAAGTTCAAGAGAACCCGGAACGAAGCGTGCGCCAAACTTTGTTAATCAAGTGATCTCGAAGTCGTAATTGTATGAAAACATCTATTTGTGGACAGTTTGCACAATTGGTTCGGTTTATATCGGCTTGTTACCGATGCCAATAAACTTTTGCGAATATCCGGTGGCAAGAAGTGTCCTCGTTATGAACTGCTGTAAGAAAGCCAACGTATTAACCATGCAAATTTGACAGGTTCGACTGAGCAGGTTTTTACCAACCACATTTATGGTCGGTCGGTTCAAAGCTATTGAAGTGGATATATTGCTAAAAACGCAGCGACTCATTGTCCCATCTGATAGTGTAGTGAGTAAAACATTTCAAAAGCCGAGTAGTTATTGAATTCATTTTTTAAATTTAAAAAATGTGTGAGGAATTTAAAGAATTTATAAGGTTTTATTTAGTTATAAAATGTGATGAAGTTATAGTTCCTAGTGAAAATCGAAATGTCACCATGGTGGTGTTTACACAACATAGTTGAATCATTATGGTGAGGGTTAGGAGACGCATTTTCTAACGAAGCAGCTAAGACAAATCAAGTCATGTCGACTGATCGATTCGGCTTCGAGTGAATTGATCTGTTTCAGTTCATTCCGTTAATCGACCTCACCCAGCTAATTATATTGCAGCTGCGCTATCGAACGCCTGCACGTCCTCTGAACTGTTTTCCCGCGTTCATTTTGTGATGCTTCCTATAACGTGATTTCTTCTAATGCTATGACTAGCGTATATGATCGTCTCGTTTGATTTGCTATGCATCTTGTTGGTTGTGTATAGTAATCATTTCGCCCTATAAATTTAGGGTCTCTGTGGCCTAATTCTGACTTTTATGGTCTTTCTAATAAATGCTGTTGCTGCACCTTTCTCGATTCTGGGTTGAGTGATTGAGCGTGTGCGAAAAGAGACAATCCAATATTCGGAAAATGATCTTTTTATCATTCTGGGAAAAGTGTTGGCAAGTGTCGAGCCAAAAAGTGCTATCAACCTGTCTAAAATAAAATTCTCCACATTAAAAAAGCATATTTTCTGTACATTAAAAAATAAGGTCTCCAAGGTACTTAAGAGAAACTAAAATGGAAATAATTTGCAGTAGGATGAAATTATTTAAAAATTAACAGTTGCATATGAAAGAAAACTGATAAAGTGATTTAACGTCTATAGAAAACATAGCTGTTACAGTTATGGAGAATTTTTCAGGGCATCCGCCAAGTCAAAAATAACTTTAGTATCATACGGTGTTAATATTTTTCGCAACGGATCGCGTAGTTTATAAACCAACAGGCCATCTTGTGATAGGAGTTATTCTTGGCGAATGTTGGTCGTAAGGAGACATCTCTTTATGTATCTTAGGAGATGCTGTCATGCCAGTCGTTTGGGTGTTGATCGGTCTAAATGGCTTGTATGATGTCTCATTGGTATAGCCGTTTATAAGTAGTAACTGAAATTTTCGTGTTATTTTCGATTTATTTGTGTTTAATAACACACAGCTAAACTTGTCTAACCAAACGCTACATATTCCTTGTACATAACCAAACAAACAGTCAGTGTTCCACTGATGTGCTTCGAGCATTTCGAGTAGCGACAAGTCACTTTCCTCCGGTGTACAGCTTATATGCTCAATTGGTTCGGCTTGTGTAATTTTTTATGATGCTTAATGTTTTCGGTAACAACTGTCGTAAACGAAGTTATAGTCAAGTATTGTGATCAGTTTTTTGCATATTAGTTATTAATAAGTTCTGTTGTGATGAACTAATACGGTCATTGAGCAGTATGTGTTCTCGAAGCGACCACTGTGAGTGAATTTCATGATCTACACAAAACAAACACAAAGTTATCACGTTCTGCTTGTCGACAACCACGGATGGACGTCTACAACTGCTTGATCAAATGTTGTGCATTTCATGCCGTCTAAGCCAACCACTACATACAAATGTGTGCCTAGTTCATTATAGTGTATGCTTATGTACTCTGTCAAATTCCTCAATTGGTTCACCCTCAGTACCATTTGCTTATTGGATGCAGCAGTTGTCGCCATGATCATTGCAATAATGGATGCGTCCTAGTCACAGCTGTTCGGGGACAGGAACGTTCGGAAGTTTTTCGGAAGAGTTCGAGGACACCAGTGAAGTCGGAATCAAATCATACCTTCAGAAGCCGTCTTTGATACGGACATATGTGAAGGACATATCTAAACTAGCGTTTTAACCGTACAAAAAGTACCGTGAAATCAAAATGGCTTGTCGTTAAGGTAATCTCTGTTCAGAAATGTGGTAAACTTGAAAATCCACCTCAGATAGAATCCTATATAATTAGTTGCAATTTCCAAAGTCAGAATTTGCATCCCGTCTGTTTTGCACCCATCTGATCAAGGATTCACTTCAAACTATATCACAAACTGTAACTTGTACTGCTCTCATTATTACGCCGAAGATTAGTTTAGTCAGACTTTTAACACAACGAACCAGTCGGTTGCTTTTATCTGAATGTTTTCGTGGTGAACACTTTTTATTGTTAAATTTGTCTGCAACGAATTGTACCGCTCTAATTGTAGTCAAAAACGCTCTAAAGTTTTTTTAATCAGGGGAGATATTCTCCGCGATTGGCTTACACATGGCCAACCAGTCTCTTCGTTCATCTCTTTACTGGCCCTCCAAATGCTGCGGCTTTTATTTATATTAAACAGAAATAGGACGTAAGCTGCGTTCTCCATTTCACCGTTTTACAACGAACATCATTTCGTGACAAATATTTTGTGCTCATTTTTATTAATGTAAGAATACCTAGTTCGTTCATGTTGTTGCTCAGATAGCAAAAGTTCAAGTAAATCTGAAGTGACATTAGACATTTGTTGACAGATTCGTTGTACAAAACAGTGCCCAGCTTTAACCAATTTGAATGGAGCAAAAGGGAAAACATTACTCAAGTTCTGTTCCACTTTGTAACCTTGGAAACGTCTTGTTTACATGCTTACGTGCAACTAGTTTTAAACAGGCGAGCAGAAATCTGTGGGTGGATAGTCACGGTTTAGAGCATTTGATTGACGAACGATACAAAACTTTTGAGGATTCTTAATCCGGATTGGTGACCACCGGGTAAGTTGAAGTCTTATAGCAAACGTAAATAGCACTAGGATCGTTGCTGTAATATTGTGCATCGCAGTTGAAATAGTTGTGTTAGTCCGGTTGCCTAAAAGGCATTGTTGACTTCATGAAACTTTACTATCCGTGCGTTATTTGGTTTGTTGTAACGTTAACCGCTCAGAAACATTTCGGCTGAAGATGTAACCCAGATAGTGAACCGAACCCGTGAAGTAATCATTCACAAAAAGAACCGGTCAACAGCAAAACTGTGTCCTTGAAAAATCCACATAGAAACAGGAAAGGAAATGTTCCCAGAAGATGTCGAAAAATTGTAGCATTTCATTCACCATCCGAAATACAGTACCAGCAGTTGAATGGGTGCGCTACTGCAGTAACTAAACTAATCTTTTAAATGCTCTTGCTACCTCAATAATATTACAAGTTTGTCAGTGAAGATAAAACTGAGAAGTAAAATTGGAAAAACGTTGACTAATTTTCATAATATCGGACGAATTCTTACGTTATGGTTAATCAGATGATTGAATCCTAGTAATCTCATTTCTTTGGTATTACTGTTTTTAGAGAGTCGTTGTTTTGCGGTATGAGCGATATCAAAAATATTGTTCGTTTGTTGGTGCCGCATTGGTTTCATACCTGAAAACAATTACTGTTGATAACTTCAGTCCTTAGTGGAGTTCTCAGTTGCATTCGAGTCAGAGCCAATATGATCATCGCCAGTATGTTAAGGTCAGGGTAATCCTGGCATTACTGTTGTGTTTGATACCTGCACACAAAGACAATAATTTCGTTGTCATCTTGTTGAGACTGCTTCGTAACAGCGAGTTTTAACAGATTACTCAGTAAGTTTAGATAGCAGAATATTGTGAGCTTTTATCCACCAGTTCAAAACTATATCTACAATTCACAAACATTTGATTTTACAAAATTCAAAAGCATTTGTCTCACCGAAAAATCTTATATTTAAATGACTGTTTACAGCGAATCAAAATCTAGCAGGCTACTTCTCAAACCCAGGCTTAAAACAGTCAGTTGTGAAGTAAATTTATGATTGTCGTGAACACGCTTGCCATATCAGACAGGTTTAAAACTGTCCTTTCAGCAGTAACTGGACTGAGTAGCTTTAGTTGTGAAGAATTTATTCAAAACCTCCTGTATGACTACTCCAATCAAAGATAACTAATCAGTTCATTATAAAACTAGCCTGCCATAATTTATGTATTCGTTCTACCGGAGAAAACTCTCAGAAAGCAAAGAAGAAACTATTTCTCATGTCTGGTTACCTCCAGGGTGCTAACGGTGTAAAATTTATGTTCTGTCCTGTCTGAAAAGCAATAGGCAAACTACCCTTAAATATAACTTTCTTAAGGTATCAAAGCCTCGGGCAATAATATACGCACATCGTTAAATATTCCTAGCTGTATAAAGGTAAGCAAACTCATAGGTCTTCTGATCTGCCAACTGAACAGGAGGGTTTTCACTTATGTTACAACATGGTGTAAACAAAAGGCATTCCCATGAAACCACAAAGACTCTTGATGTTGTGGGAGAGTGTATACTAAGAGTCAAACGTATTCTGCTGTCTGCTACCTTCTGCATTTAAATTATTCATTTCTTATCTCGAATTTTTATTAAAAACAAGTTAGTTCAAATACATTTCCTTGTTACATCAAAGGTGATCACTCCACGTGCACTACAGGATTCGGTTTTGAAATTATTTTCTCGTGGGCATAACTGATGCTTTTGTGTTTCGCAATCATGCACAGTGACTATAGTATTCTTGATAAATTTGCAATGTTAATGACGTCCGTTTTCAGTAAATAAACTCAAACTGCCCGCCCATGACGAGGTGCATTGACATTCAAGCAAGGTAAGTTCGTTTGTGGATGAAAAGGTCAATTCACTGATTTATGATCGTGTAAACAGGTAAATTTCACAGTGTACTTTTTCTGGAGGAGCAAATGCAACAATCTACTGATGACTTGAAAGAATTTTGAAGAATGTGATTGTGAAATTGGAGGCGGGTTCTAACAAAAATAAATTCCATCTAAGTTGTAGGTGTTAATACAAAAATGACAGTGAATTCGTAGTATACTTTTCTTCTGTAGAACGCTGAACAATACAATACTTTGTATTCTTACTCTCAAACTGCTTGAGGCGTGCACATTGAAATAATAATTCTGAGGAGTTGACCAACTATGGACTGTTCTTCATCTTGGCGCCAATACAACACATTTTTTGAATCAGTTAAGGATGCGATCACTGTTGTACGTTCGACGATAGTTTCCAAAAACAGAAGATTTCACGACTGCGTTGATCTTATTTCAGTAGACTACATCGATTTTGTTCTTAACAACATAGATATCGATTATATAAGTTGCGCGACACAAAAGTTCCCGGGGTTTCGACGGAGAGCGTATTGAATTGCATCAGCGAGACCTTGTGGCCTCAGCTAGTGCAAACTGGCAATCTTAAAGGTACGGTGTCCACCAGCCCTAGTGAGATGTGAGCAGGTTACACTTCAATTTTCTTATAAATCCTCCCCCGTTACAACAACCAGCAAAAGCCGACCGTATTCATTTCAGATGAGCACATACTAACAAAGTAGATATGAAGGTCATGCAAGAAAAGGTCTAGAGCAAAGCTGTTTGTAGTCCACATATTTACAACTTGGCGGATAAAATCAACAAAGAGAAGAAAATCTGTCAGTTTTGATTTTACTCGGCACTTCTTTTATTTTTATAAAATAACGTGCCAGTTGGGGAAAACAACCGTTCCATCAACAGAAAGCAATGTAACCAACTGTAAATAATTGGCTTGTGTCGCAACAGTACACTTAGTAAAATCGTCGTGTAGATTACGAAAAGAACTGTGCAAGTTATTGGCGAACTCATCAGATATTGTAGCAGTTGGAAACTAAAGGCCGATGATTAGATAAACAAGGAATCGAACTAATACTACAGAGAAGCTTAAACAACCGACATGGCATCATAAAGTCTTCTGCTAAACACATGGTGAACATAACCGGGAAAAGTTAAAGTTAGTTTAATTCCAAACAGTCAATGATAAATAGATGTAGATAGCAAAGGTGCATTTATTATCCAGAGCAAGCAACTGCAACAGAGGTAAATCTCAGATTTTCAACGAGATATATGCAACACGTTGTGACCATCGGAGATTATTGACATGTTAAACAATGATGTAATGGAATACTTCGTAACGTGATCGATCCATCGGATGTGGGAGGTGAATAAATAAACATCTGCTAATCTTTTACCCTTAAAGTGAGTAAGATCCATGTCCAGATACCTTGTTCAGTTTAATGTTGCCTTAACGGTTATCAGGCTGTTCTGCCTTCCAGAATCGCAACTTCAACCACGTTATCAGCTTATGTACTCAGTAAGCCTATCAGAATGAATCTTGTGATTTGCCACGACAACGGCATTAACTGCTCTGATACGTTAGGATGAAGATACAGCAGCCCGAAACGCCCTAATTATTTTGGACTTGCCGATGTTACAACGCTGCTGAAATGGTCGGCTTATTTTCTCTGACAATAAACGTTGTCCATAAACAGGTATCGCAAACATGTGAAGATATCTAACGACATGCCTTGACATGAAAGATTCAACGAAACGATATTTAAAAAGCTTTCAATTTTATTAGGATAGAAGGAAAGTAACGGATTACTATTCACCCTATATGACTGGTAGTCAAAAATCGATAACCGAACCTTAGCCTCAAACCCATTAAATAATTCTGCATGATCAGTTACCAGGGAATGAAATTGCTAAAACTTAAAGCATGCGGAATGTAATCGGATCTAAGGAAAATTGACCATATATACAGAATGTAGCATATTTTCGTTTCGATTCTGTGTCGAAAAGGCAATTAAATGATGCACTTCAACATTTTCACTGCTAGCGTCCAGCTACGTACGTTATGTCGTATTATGAATCATAAGTTGCTAAGACGTATGGGTCTGTGTAAATATGCCGTTACGAATAAGTTATGAGTTGTTTGTCTCCCATAAATACAGTGAAAACCTGAAAGATGTGTAGCTCTGGCTTTAAACGTAACAATCTTTTGTAGGTCACTTTCCAAAACTGAACTTAATTATACAGAATACCATGGAATTATGTATAGAAGTGTTCTAGCTTGAATTTATAATGCACTACGGATGTTTCGCATGAATTACTGCCACTTAACATAGACACACACATAAATAATATAGATTTATCAATTGTGGTGAAGCGAAAACCATCCAAATTTTAAGATCTGGTTTTTTTAAAATTAGGCATCTTCAAAATACAATTCATCAGAAATTGAAACAACAGGTTTCTGGATAAACACATTCTGTACGAATTTATCTACTGATTTAAGTTTGCCCGTTATTTCAAATATCTGGACATTAATAATTATTGAAATATCTATACCGCCAGTTTGCAAGTTCTCTGTATAAACTTCAGAGTAGTATCTTCCGATCGGGTTGTGCTCCTTTATGCGATCAATCAGTATGATTGTTATAGGTCTCATTGTAAGGACTCGATTAAATGAAGTTCTATAAATCCTAGCCATCATGCTCAGTGTTTTGCAAGTATTTGTTTTACATAGTTTCACCCATCTGCCACCTTTCAGAAGCTTTGGCGCGAACTCGATAACATTTTATTCAAGTGTATAATATGTTTTACACAGTAGATTGTGTGCTCCCTGAAAGTTTTACCCGAACAATTGGATAGTTATTATTGTTCGCGGTCTTTTGCTCCGAACTTACAACTGCGGATCGCTTCGTAACTTCGCCACTATATGTGAGTGATTTTCGACAACAATCCGTACAGCGCAAATTAGAGGAGAACAGCATGCTGATTTTCTGCATTCCATTCAGTTTGTTATCGACAAGTTGTAATTGTGTATGCTGTGGAGGGTTTCACTTGTGGATAAGACCAAACCCCAACAAGTTTAGCTATAACTATATGGCTTGTGGTAACAGCATCTTTTACACCTGGCTTTGCCGAGGATGATCTACACGATAGCTAGCTGGGTGATCTCGGCGTGCCACCTGAAGCTTTGTGATGAATATGTGACCAGCTGCATTAAAAGTTGGTTCATATGATTTCCTGTATGTCTATCAGTGACTGCGGCATTAAAAGAGATGTCCATCTGCAGCTGGGTTGCATTGTCGGCTAGCTTGAATTACCGCCACCGAGAGGCAATGTCTACTAAGAAAATCGATTAAGTTCAATTTGATAGACGGTGTCCTTCACCACCTCAGTCACAAAGTCGCTTTGTTGTTTTACGCGGAATGAATCCTTCGTGAGGTCACAAAAATCCCATCCACTGCAAATGTTTTGCTGGCTGAATCACTGGTACATATGTTTACATTCCACATTTTGGATAAAGGTCAGAAACTTCACTTAAGTGCACCCACCCCCACAGGTCGTGAAACATTTGCTTGAGAGTAACCAAGTTGCACTGATTATGCTGGAAGAGAAGCTGACAGTATCATCAACAAAGTTTTTGTGATGAGCAAGTTCACCACAATCTCGGTGATTGTTTGGAGCTTCAGTTTGGTTTTCGGTGCTGCGTTCAGAACGTAGTTACAGAGCCTGAAATCTGCCTCGAATAAGGGTTAAAACTAAAGGTAATCGATTTGGTTTACTGAGCAGTTACTGAGATAAGCTCCAACGACTGGAACCTTTTATTGACGTGAACTTTGGTTCGCTTCAGCTCAGTTAAGTTCGCTTCATAGGGCTTAAGGCTTCTAGCTGGTTAGTCTCCACTCTATTGAACCAGAGAGCTCCGATGACGCCGTTGTGTTGCGAAGAGCTTGCAGTTAACCATTGTAAGAGTGATCATTTAAGGACAACAAGAAAATCGCAATCTTGCTCTCGGTAGAACAAAAACTTTTCCTTTCTGGTTCTAGAACGAGAAGACAAAGTGACTCATCACAAGAACAGAAGGGGTGTTAACGAGGAACTAAAACAAATAGGTGAGAAAGGTAACACCAACCGGGCAATTACGAAGGGAAAGGAAGGAATACAACACGGGGGTGGAAAACAGAGAAGGGCGAGCTACCACCACATCTGACAGGATTTTGATCACTTTGTCACTTTAGATCTGGGAATGATGCCAGTCAACATTTGCTGAACTTATACTTGAAGTCAAAAGTCGTACTAGATGAGACCACTTGGGAGGATAGCATATTTAAGTTGTTTACAGCTCTGTGCAGAAAAAATTAACTCGCAAACATATCGTGGCTCTCTGCCACAAAATGTCGAGTTTATGCCACCTGGATTATGTATATTTGCCATCGGTGAGCGGTTGCTTTCTTGATTTTAGCAGTGTATTCAGTATTTTAAGGACTTCTAGCAGATAATTTGTATTTCGAATTATCTCCAGGGAGAATAGATTAGGCGTCCAAGTCTGCTGAAATGCTTCCTTCCCAGCGGTTCTACGTTCAATTGGACCACCTGGCACATGTGGGTGCATCATACCGACGACTCCTCAAGAGACACAGTGGCAGTCGAACTGGAGTTTCCACAGGATAGGTTACTTGAAATCTGTTTGACCTTGAGCCACTCGAAGTACCGGTGCATCTATATAAAAGCAGATAGAACAAATATTTCAGTGTTCTTGATGACCGACTCTCGAAAATCAGTGGAACCGACTTACTATCCCTATTTCCTACACTAAGCTTCAAAATTCTGGTTATGCTGTTTAGCTGGAAAGAAATCTCACTAATAACTACAACTGACAATCTACAAAAAATGCTACAGAAAGTTATGACTGATTTTCCAAAACCCCAGCCAAGAATTCAAATGTTGCGGATGTATCTACCGAGAATAACCTATCAGCTGTGTCTCAGCTCAGTTCACAAAAAGACGCCTTACTCTTTCAGTCGAACAATAAGGATGAATATTGAGAAATGACCACGGTTGCTCAAAGACATCCAACGCACTCTTCTATTCAGAAAACTGCCTATAGAACCCAACCAGGATTACTCTTCCCTTCTACATCAAAGCGATACAACTTAGAGATGGCGTGATGCTTACAGAAATACGTCGCTAATGTGGCTTCCCAAAATTATCTCAGGAATTAAAATGTAGATGTGGTACTAGTCTTGAAAATTTGTCTCACATTCTCCAGTCACGCCTTTCTATCCATTATGATTAATGAAGACGACAACGTTAGAGTTGCGTTAATAATTCGTGAACTGAGAAACGAAAGGCTTTCAGTGATCTCAGAGCCTCATATCCTCGTGGCTAGCTCGTTTTGTGAACCCGATATCATTATATTAGAAGATGATGAAACCTTCGTTGTCGATGTTACTATTCGTGGTCAGAACAAAATGAAAGCTACAATCAAGTTAGAGAAACATAAGTACGGTTCTGAAGAAATTAAACAACGCTTTTCCACTTTTATCCGTTCCTGGGGACGCCTTGTTTTTGAAATATAACAATGTCTTACCGTAATTAATAATAGAGATTTCATACACTCATCAAAACACAAACTTTTCCAGCATATATTCACTCAAAACGTGATATCTCAGACGTTCGAGTAAAATCTTTTCAAGGCTCCCTTGAAGTATTTGACTAGTATATGAGACTTACCTAGTATACATGTGGTACACTCATATGTAGACTTTACTTAGATACACTCATTCAAATAGGCACGATGTAATGTATGGATCACAATATCAAAACATGGATATCAGTTACGCGAAGGTATTAAGCTATATCTTGACGAATCGTGTAAACCATGAATCAGGCAGATGTATAGCTGTTTAGAACATACTTTATTAATGTTACTCTCGAGAACATCGCACTACTCGAAGCTCCATCACTCAGTCCTTGAAGTCTCAAATACCTCAATTTGCAAGTACCCGCCTTCAATCCTTCTCCTCAGACCTTAACATTTTCAGCTATGCAAACTAGATGAGGAAATAAGAGCATGTTACAAAAGTCATTATATAGGTTACAGATATGGGCGCCGATGAAAATTGTCACGACCTAAAAATCGGTAGTGACACTTGTGTGCCTTGTAGTTCAGTCCGACCAGTGGATTCCAAGAACAGTGCACGCTAGGTGGGAACCGACTTCGTTCAAGCTAAGCTTATTCACTGTGGTTAGAAGCCATTTCGAAAGCTGATAACAAACCCTTCTCGACTGATATCTTGTGATCCCTTCAATTTAACCAGCTTGACAAGTAGAAGCCAGTGAATAAACACAGACGTATAAGGAAGACTTATCCAAGCTTCCTGTGGTTTACTCAATATCCGGCTGGTATTGTGCGATACAATAAGTCAGGCTGCAGGGCACCGGTGTCGACTACATTTGACAGCCAGCAATTAATAATGTCATTGTTATTGTCCTTTCGGTATGACAGAGGAATGAAAGTGACTTTTTTCCGCTGTCCAGAAAGAATCCTGTTACGTTTTAGACTCTGTGACTACATACTTTTTGACAATCCATCCTGAATGTGGTTTAGTGAGTTCTGTAAGATGAACGACTTCCAAAATCTGAATCTTTTGCTTTCCATTACAAAAATTAAGTTCTCTTTTAAGTCCCGTTTCATTGGCCCTGATGTTGCTTACATATTCTCTTTACGAACCGAACATTTAGCACATCTATTTACTCAGTGGAGCAATGCTGTATCAGGAAAGAATAGATCGTTACCCTTTTTTGTTTCATAGTAAACTTAATACTGAAATGCGCATTCTAGCAGTCGAAGAGCCATTTCAAAATAAGATGATATAAAATACATCACATATATGTATTATATATAATAATAATTTATGTGGCATTGACAAGGACTGCGCCTATTGATAGTAAGTGAAACCGCTGCTACTCCATCGCTGTTGGGTTATGACGGAAGCTGGCGACACTTGATTTTAAAATCTCCGCATGTATGTTTTAACCCCCTTTGTTCAACTATTTTAGTCAACTATTCCCAGATAACTGGAGGTCAAGAACAAGAAAATCCCGATATCGTCAATCACGTATTGTTCAGTAGGAACGGATGCCATTCTAATGCATTCACTAAATAACTCCATTTCACTCCAGCCGCGCGTGATCCCTCACATATGTGATTCGTGACGCGTTTTGACACCTGTACCGATCACTACATACAACTCATAGCTCTTGAGAATGAAGTAATCCGGAGAGTGAAAATTAACGATTTGCATGCTAAATAACTGAGTTTCTAGAGCAATAGAATAAACAAACAATATTTGCGGTAGTACTCGGCATAGTGTTAGCAGGGCGGAAGAACACATTTTCATAAGCAGAGGAGCAAAAGCTAACCCGAAATGTGAAGTTATACCCTATAGATATGAAAAATACTTAAGTGAGAATCAAACAGTTGCGTTCCCTATCAACCTTTGAAACGGTAACTTCCGCTGTAGAGGATCTCCGTAATATGAAATTTGCCTTGGCAGCAGAAGCAACACACCTCAACAGGTAGGCGCTCAATCAATCACTTTACGAGGCCACGTCGGTAGCTGGGATATTTCACATTTGGACGAACTCACTGCGTCATACCAACTTCAATTAGTCATTCTGGGGGATGGATTGGTTTGGTGGTTTTCAGAAGGAAACTTCACCAAGCAGCTTTGGAAAAGTACCATACTACTAAGGGAACATCTAATTACGAACACTCGACAATATTGGTGAACTCGAAGCAGTGAGAAGAACCGTTTAGGGTGTCGCCGTTCCGTCATCTGGTCTGAATCTAACTGAGTCTGGTCTAACTTCGGTCACTTTTATATCATGTAGTTTTGAATGACGATTTTCATTCGGCGACAGAGTTAGACCTGTAGATTGACTTCAAGAGTTTGTTTAACGTTATTATCTTAAAATTCACAACATATACAAAAATACTTCAGTAGTTATATTGCATGTCCTTATTATGTGTGGTTGTTAAACACACGAATATACTACAAAAAAGTTGTTGAGTCACTATTTTCAGCTACGCCAACTGTAGATTTATGTTCCTGCATTTTCCCTAAGATTTGTACGAATTTCGATAAACTATGTAGTTCGGAAGCAAGATCGGCACTCTACAAATCACTTTTCTGCTTGCTATTCAAAACCCATATGTCAGTCATAACATATATGTGCACTAACTGAAACCCATACCCGAAACAAAAAAAAGAATTTTATTTCAAGCGTAACTTCAAAATACGCATAAAAATGACTCTCAGGTTGCTTTGCTGTACACATTTGAAGTTGTGACTTAGCCATTCTTGTGTGGTTGTAGAAGAATATGCGTGTGCCAATGTGTCGCTAGTATGAAACTGTCTTGCCACTGCAGAATTTACGTTTGTGAATGAGAACAGTGATGTTTTTGGCTTAAGTGGTCTGGTGAACACAAAGAAGAGCTAAAGTCTTAACTTCGCGTCACTGACATCCGTCACGCAGTACTGTCCACGGATATCGGTAACCTGATATACATCAATTCACGCAGGTCTGACGATTGTGCAGTTGTCCTGCTATGCAGTGAGAACTAAAAATTAGCCATACATAGAACAGTACATGCGAACAAATATTTCTGTTATGAGATTTACAAGTGGACATTCTAAGTACACCTGGATGAGTTACACTCGCAACTCGGATCATTCTGTTTGTGAGCACTCTACCTATTCTGCAAATCCAACTCCACGTTACTAACAACAAAACACTCTTCGCGCAACTGGGAAAAGTAGAATTCTTATTATCATTTCTTGAAAACAATAATAGTACCAAGTTAAACGTAAACATTTCCGAATAAATTGAAACTAGCTGCCCAAAAATTATTGAATGTATTCAAACCAGACTCGGGCAATCAACAATAAGCTAACCAATATAAGTAACGAGATGGGTGCCTACGTTAAGTGTACGGTGAAAATAAAACATCAAGATTAAAATAACTGAAGCAGTAAAAAAATCTTCGTGACAACACATTCACCTATATGATTTGGAACGGGCACAATCCATCAGCGAAACGGGTATTGCTGATCACTAGGACGATTAGACAAGAACGGTGAAACAAGGAGGGAAGTTGTTCAAAGTTCTCGTGAATGGTGTTAGGATTGATAGAAATCTCACCGACCAACATCAAACATTCAACTATCGCATTCAAACGGAAAATAAGCTACCAAACCGCTTTGTGAGGATATCGGAAGTGAATTGGTCATGATAAATTCTAAACAATTCTGAAATTAAGTATGATGTGGGAGTTGACATTTTCCAAAGTTTTACCACCCTTATTTCTATTAACATTAGCAGTTTATGCAGAGTGTAACAGCCCTCCCAAAAATCAACACCAGTTACTTTACCAGCAAAGAATAAATATGGCATTTTTTCTGTAAAAATGCTTTGATGGTCGCAATACTAGTGAACTTCTTGTAAAGTCAGAGAGAATTATTATTAAAATTGAGGCTTTTTAGTAAAGTAATTTATATATTCCGAATTGGTGGGTTAATAAATGGCAGGTTCTTGAAAAATTTACAGTATCCTAGATTCAATGAAATCAAAGTTGTTGATCCTAGTGAAAATACTGTTGATTTGATTACTTGGGTTCACTGTGAATGTTGGTGACGCTTTGTAAATTCTCTAAAATACTCGCTCTAGATGTGTAATGTAGCCTACGGAGGTTTCAAAATAAGTTGGCTTTTCTCACTTGAACAACGTGACTGTGTAGACCGAGTGAAGATTATCAGTGAAGATTTCAGCTCGCGAACTAAGAAATAAGCCCTTTTTGATTCCAGTAACTCCAGGAGTGTATATAACTTAGGAGATTCAAATTATGTACAAGTATAAAACGGAAGTTTTGTGGAAATATTTTTGTTACCTGAACTATGCGAGGAAACGCATAAACATGAAGCAAAATGAATACACGACATCTCCCCCTGTGTCAGTTAACGCGGATGGTAAAACCCATCTTTTACTTTGAAACCCAAAAGAACTGTTGTTTACTAACTTCTTTTGAGAAAGTTTCTTTAATACGCCCAACTTTTGATAAGTAAGTATTACTGTATAACTATCCTCTGAAACAATGGGCAGTTTCCATTACTAGTAATCGGGTTATGAGAATATCTTCCTACAAACTGAAACACAGTCATACAGCAATAACTGACAAGCAACCACACACTATGGAGTAATTTTATTTAGGGGATAGAAGTCAACCATTATTTGTTAGTGTGTCATCTCCACGGTTACGAAAAACCGCGCCCGTACTAGACAAACAGGTAACACTTCACGATTGAACTACCAGATGTCTTCGAATAAAAACGAATGAAACTTTACATATATCCAGCTTGATTCAAATCAAGCTAGTTTCTGCAGGTCGCACCGCAGCGCACTGCATGAAATCTGTTTTATGGTAAGCAAACTAAAGTGCACGAAGGAACACGAGGCGGGATTGGTGGAAGTGGAAGAATAAGAAAATTCTGAAGGCTACCATATTTGGTAGGTGAGCAGAGAAATGCGTAATTCTGGATGAAAATTTACGAGATCACTATGGAATATCCATTTTTAAATTAACTTCAAACTACTTGCAGTATATTATTTTAGAAATTTGATAAGTCTACTACCTTTTATTTTTCTTGTGAGCTACTAATCCCCAATCCCTACGTATACTATAAAGGTTGTCCGTTTTCGTTGAAGTTCCGTCTAAAATGGCCTTCTTGGTTACCCGTGACATTTAACTAGTCAGCTCGGCCAGACTGATCCAAACATGTAAACTTATAATGTAAACTCTTCAAATAAGTATCTTAAAGTATTCACTTCTGAGACACTGTTGTAGTGAAAGATAAAATTTCCATCCGACAACACGACAAAATGACCAGAGGGTATCTTGCAAGTGTAATGATGCGGCAACTGAGTAATTAAATCCCATCCAGCGGCATGGATTTAGTTGTCCGTCTAGAACAAGTCCACCGGAGATAAAGAACTAGCTACCAGGATATTTGTGTGTGTTTTGAAGTGCCACACTTTTAATCGTCAGTCTTAGTAGTAGAGTACTTAGTTGTCGGAACTATGTGAAGAATATTGTTGGGGGTAGCCAAATATGTCAATGTTGCGAAACCCACAAGCATGTGCTTAATAATATGACTTAATAAGCTAATTTACAGTAAATATGAGTAATTCATATGAAACGTGATCAAGTGCCTGATACGCTTAATGCTGGGGATCTACGACGTGGTTTCGCTTGAGAACCATATCCCAGTGCGCTGCGGAAAGATCGAACAATCAGACTGGTGGCTTTTGCTGCACAGTAATGGACAAGATGTATATATATTCCTTGATGACTGTCATCTCCCTCCGAAAACTTGAAGTAACTGCTTTGCTATCCATTCCTATATTTGATAAGTAGTAGTAGGGGTTTTGTTTTTCATATAGACTGAGCATCACCTGCAACTGACTGTAAATGGAGCATCCGCATGGACTTCCCAGTCGTTCTGTTCCGAAAAGAAGCAAAATTGGTTGAGCCCTAACATTTCATAATTTGGTTGTGCCTAATGTGGTAAACGTGGTTGCTTAATGAAAGTGTGACCGGAATTCTAGTCCCGGCCATTGTAAAGATATGCACTACTGACGAGTTCTAATGAGAGCGGAACTCGAATCCAGTGAATGATTTTGAAAGGGGCTGAGTGAAAAGTCCTTAAGAAAGCAACAGCCGCAATAAGTTCTAGGTGATGTTCAGTCTATATGAAAAGCCAAAATCCTTTCCTACTCACCAGTAATCAAAATACTGCTCAACAAGTTAGGGATTTCTGTGGCTTCAACTTGGACAGAAGTCATAGTCGACGGTCATCGATTGAAGTTGACAGAAAAGTTACTGTGTCTGTTCTCGAGGCGATTGAGCACCCTGATCATCCTTATATCTCTTTATACGACGTCACTATTTTTCTCTCTAAAATGTTTCATTAGTTTTGATAGGGTTGAATTCAAAATAATGAAAATTTGGTCCTTGATGTTGTTGGTGTTCGATCGATAAAAATCATTTGCTAAGTTCATAGTTTGAAATGAAATTCGACCTTGATCTAAGAACGCGCTTTATTTGTTAAACAGTCAGACAAAACTGTACTTTTCAAAATGTTCCGCGACACACGGCGGACACCAATGACACTAAATATCTCACAATAGACGTTATGTAGACCGTTTTACGCAAAATGCCTAGTAAACTATTTAAAAAACTGTCGTCGGTTCTTAGCTCGTTTTGTTCGCTGTATTGCATAAGAGACGTTCACGTTTTTAAGCCATATTGTCATTTAATGTAAATTTGAAATGTACACCGCTCAACCTCAGCAGAACTAATAGGTTATAAAGTAAGTAGCAGAAAAGTGTTCCGAAAGTGTTGCATGCGTACAACACATAAGACTAATATATATATATATATTTAAAGTACTCTTCAATACACTCCGTCAAATGGAACAGAAGATAATTATTGACAGCTGATATATGTCTGTAGTCAATATCTCATAACAAGTCCATACTGTCTGCACAGTAGTGGGCATCGTTGCCTGTCTAATCTGACATGCCAGCACACAGCCTATTTGACAGCCAATAAGAATGCGGGTCCATTACGGTTGTTTCATCGCAACGAATTTTTGATATTTTGTCTTGTTAAGATGCGTGTGGTAGAATTGTACATTTCAAACTACAACTGAAGGGCAATAACTCCTACGTAGACAAAACTAGCGAAGATTTGTTGCTTATATTCACGAAAGACGTTTTAGGATGCATCGGTAAAATGGTATTTTGCTTGACCAAGTATACTTTTCGAATAGCGCAAACCGGTTTTTAATAATCGTCCAATGACAACCAGTGACTAATCGCATAATCCATCTATGGAAATCAATCACTATTAATGCGTCATCGCAACTTCATGTAAAGGTCACTTGTATTGTTGGCTTTGACACTCCGTTTGCCACGGCTACAACTAGCAACAGATAAATACGTCTAAGCGCCTGATAATTTTCAGTTCGAATTGGTTTTGATTTCTTTTTTTCTTGAACTATTTCACCGCATGAATCATATGGAAACTTCTTAAGAAGTGACACCACCATACAAAAAAATCATCATGTTTGATACATTGAATGAAAAGGCTTCTTGCCCTGGTTAACCCACAGAAGGTGTTGTTTCTCTGAATCAGACTAGCTATAAGTCATTCAAGCAAAAGAACAAGAGAAACTAGAAAAATGAGGTGAGAAATTTTTAAGACATTGATTTTCCATAATCATATCAAGTATGAATAGATTTTCTCATGTGGCAGACATCATATCAAGTGGAAGTTTTTGAGTGAAATGAAAAAAATTTTATGAGAAGGCGAACAGTTTGAAGACGTTTCCTCTCTAACTAAGTTCGTTTTGATTTACATCCCAGTTCTTATGGATAAAAGTTGTTTGGTATGGCGCCTGATGAAAACTTGTGGTTATACCGTTGCACTTAGATCAAAGCAACTGGCACCAGCTAGCTAAATGGTGCATGTACAGAGATGACCCGAATCTAACACACCGATTCTGATATTCCAGCCAAACTTTTTACAGTATGAAGTAGACTGTAAACTGCAGCACGTACTACCTACGTTTAACGTTGTGCAGTTTCCACGGTAAAGGCAACGCAAATAAATTGACAAAACTGTATTATTCTTTACAAAAAATCGCATGTTCGGTGACATACTTTCTTATCTGTGACTGTAAACTCTTCAGTACCCAAAAGTCTCAAGATGGGTCTGGTGGAGAAGACATACACGTAGGAGCTCATGACATTCTATCTTTCGGGGAAATCTAAGTAAAAAGTCGATCGGTTAATGGCACACAAATGATCCTCCGTTGTCTTCGCCAACTCCCGTGGATTAGTCGAATTAACGTGTTCGCGGATCTCATCAGTCACCTGGCCTTCTCCTCCCTCGTACTTACTGGATTTGTACTCACCACTGAGCACAGGCTGTTTCACTGGCAGACTGTTTTCTAGGCATCTTCTCAAACCTTAACTTTATCAGCCATTGAGACATGTTCACTGATTAGTACGGCATAACTGCGGAACTTTTAGAAAACAAAGATTTCTACAACTCCAAATGACGTTTATTATGCTCCGACATTCTTACCATGAACTGATTTGAGCATGGAGCTAACTACAACGTTTAAGTCTATTGTTTATATATCAAAGAGTGAAATATATTGATTGCGCAAAACTTTTTGTCTCATGTTAATTAATCCAGCAAACTGAATTACCGACAGCTTCCGAAGACAAGCAGGAAAATATAGCCAATCTTCACAACCGTATGGAGTATGAAAACTAACTGACAGTTACATTATTTTGTAAATGTGAGCCTAGTAAACAATTATGTAGGAGATAACGGCAGAAGAGATATAGACAGTTTAACATTAACATCAACAACATGAAGAGTTTACTCAACACAGATGAAAAGTTCATGAAAAGTTACAGATTGTGTAAGTATGATCCATGACTTTGGTTAGTAAAACCTTTCTGATAGACCAAAAGTTTAAAAAATCTGATTCCAGATAGTGCTTGACGGCTGCTATCAGCAAGGTAGGAGGGTTGATTTGCCAGATATTATTGAAGCAACTGCCTGCTAAAACCGTTGACTGTAACAAAACAGATAAGTTTTATCAAGGGATGCCAATCGCTGGAACTATAGATAGCGGTTAGACACCAAAAATTACTCACGATTCCACGGTCACACTGTGAAAGTGAGCATTCCACATGTTGTGTATCAGATCATCATATATTTTTATGAAACATTGGTTTAGATTTGTTTTCCATTAGATCGTTTAAATCTTACACTTTTACTGACATGCTGATTAAACTCGGCCTGACAAAAATCCATTGAAATGTTAGCCCTGCTTTGCCGTTTGTGTAAAATTATGTAAACGCTGCATTTGTCATTTGGCCATTCACACGAAGATATATATGAATTATTTTCAGAAAATTAGAGGTTGCACGTGCTGTAATTATTGGACAGAGAAATTACCTCATACAGTTTGTGATTAATTTCTCCGAATAAATGCACAATACCTGCTGAAATATTGAATGCATTATGTTCATGGCGACATAGTAAGTCACGATTAAAACTTTAAGATTATAACCCTAATGATAAAAACAATACCAGAAGAGATAAATTGGCAATAAGTGAGTGAACTGGCGGCAACGGAAACGATATCGTGGTGATTTAACAATACGCACCATTCAACAATTTCGGACATGGGGTTCAAAACGTTCCCCATAATTTTAAAACAATAGTTTTTACCAGTGAAAACGCAGCCATTTGTATCACATCGTCTGCTAACCTTTCAAACACAAATATGTGCAGAAAAGCAAGAACGTTACTTTCTCAAGAAATAAGTAAATGTGTCTAGTTAAATCGGAAGATTTGACGTTTGTGTTCTGAGTTCTTTTAAATCATCATGATGGTTGGCACTCTACAAAAAATTGCGTGCACTGACAGGAACTGTCTGTCAATGATGTTATCTATCTGTTCTATATGTTGATTGTAAGCTTGCAGCCTGTTTTTGTAAAAGTGTACCAGACCACCGTACCTATTTGAGATTGCTGATATTTTTCCCAACGTATAGTTGGATTGAGGTGAATGACGGCCGATTAAAACGTTTTGACTATCAGTTACATTGATTAAGCGTACGCAAACAAACAAATATTCTTCTGACGAAATATCACTCTTAATGTAAGGATACCGGTACAATCAAGCATAATCCATGAAATGAATTCTGGAACACTGGATTAACCTTTCATAGTCTTGATCCAACAGGCCATAATGTGTACCGGTTAATCACCGGCACGGTGTCATAGAAAAGATGTTTGACTTCTGGCCTCGCACATACAGATTCCTCCGATTTAACACAAAACGCGTAGAAGTGTCTGATTTACCGTCTTCCATCGTTCGAGTGAAACGGGCTCACGGAGTTGATTGAACAGAATTCACTATGTGAGCACTGGTAGTAAGACTTTGAAATGTAATCTCTTATTCAGGCAGAATTTGGTAGATTCACTAAGAGGTGAGGAAGTCAGAGTACATATTTTTATCAGTAGAAGTTTCAATTAATGGTGAAATTTGAGCCGTGCATACAATTCTTACGGGGTCTATCCTATTTTCTAAGTTTGGCATCACAATAATGGACTGTAATCATTAATACTAAGCGTTATTATTCTGATTAATAAAACATAAATGTAGTGATACTTCATTTTATCTTCATTGCAAGCAGACCGCCGGGTAGATTTTCATTTTCACATTGTCTTTTATTTCTTCGACGATTTCGGCAAGCATTGTATAATATTTTAACCAAACTCCACTAGTTCACAATATAATAAACTGTGATAGCGATATTCCACTATAAACCAAAATTTAACAGAAAAATTAAAAATGTCAAGAGAAAATGTCGACCACAATTTTTTTATATTTCATCAGTGCCGTTCGTTTTTTGTAAACAGCTTTAAACAAGCGAAGAGGACAACAATTTTAATGCCACATTCCGATACAGACTACCGCAGCAAAAGTGTTCGAAACGAATGCACACTCTATCAAATAAATATCGAATGCTGCGTTGGCGCCGTGGTAAAATATCAGCACATGTTAAATGACTAAGAAGATATTGGAACGCAGACAGTTAATGCGTTCTATAGTATATCCGTTCTTTCTTGTAACCATTCCACATGTCTGTTCAAACTAAATCATGTAACTGTGTACATAAATTTTGCCCCTTGCTAAAACCAAACATTCAGTTTACTCCTTATATTTTTCGGAGCAGAAGTTAAAATCTAAAACAATGACGGCATAGGTCACGCTCTGCTTAAGTGCACTATCAACTGTAGATGATATATCCTTCAAATAAAGATTTCTGGTGATAAACTCCACGATTATCACAATGGAGTTACATCTGTCTATGGAATCTAAAAACAGTGAGTGCCCTCGATCCAGTGAATAAGTACCGAATGGCAGCACAATATGCTTGCTCCGTGACAAACATAAAATACTAAAATGTATATAACTTGAGAGTATCAACAACAGTAGAATGGTCACTATTCGGCTGAACGGAGAAGTAACGATCGGTTTCACCTTCAAAGCAGAGATGCGGCTTGAATCAACTTTTATGCACCAAACTGACAATAAATCAATGGTTGACTAGCAATGCCTTAAACAGCGCGAGCAATGTGGGATATTGAGTTCACAAAACCAGGTCTAATTTGCTGATCAGTGGTCTGCTTTCATTATGGGTCTAGTACCAGATTTGGGCGAGTTTCAGTTTGCTTATTCTGATACGCCTATATGCCACATTCTATCGCACACTAACCGACTGACGACATGTTTAGCGACTATCTGTCAAAGGTGCCAATCAACTTTCCTTATACACACTACACTGAGGTTGAAACTAAACTAATAGATCAAATGAATTACGTATCCGTTCAGTCTGTGTTGCTTGTGAGCAAGCTAATTTTCATTTCAAGGTAGAAGTAGCTAGTTCTGCTCAGCTATATTCTATGAACAAGCCAGAGTAGACTGCAATTTTTTGCTCAAGCTGTTGGAATTTAACAATCTTCTAGAGTTTTCAGAACACTTTCAAAATCATTCTACGATTACTTTTCGAACTTGGGCTTATTTTAAACCTCCATCCAACAAGGTCCAGATGTTCACTTTCGTCACCTTCTGAAATATGCCTTATGGTATTAACAAGTGCTTGTTACCTCAGAAGATTTCCAACTAACAAGTTGATTATTTGTATCGTCAGTAAATAATCTAAAGTTTATATGTTGTCTATCAAAGCTCGGTAATTATCTTCGTACCACTCGATTTTATATGACCCTATTACACAAAAGTTTACTTGTTTGTAAGAATTTCTTCTTCCGTCTGTGTTGCGCAGCAGGTTGTTTTAATGTGCATCTGAAATTAAGTCTAGGGCACAGCTAGTGATGCAGGTCAGAGTTTAATGTCTGCAGTCATTGGCCGTGATTCGATATCACCCATGGTTCTAATTTGCTTCCACAACATTCAGGGAGAAACACATAAATCAGCCGAAACAAAGGACGTTCGTCATTTGAAAAAAAGTTGTTCGGAGCATCTTCCAAATTTCCAAGTTCCCACCAAAAACCCATCAATAGTTTTTCTCAAAATGATTATTGTAAATAAACACCTGTAATCTGCGGGCCTAGTTCATTCTGAAAACTGTATGTACTCAATTTACGCGCAACTTCCTAATTACAGTTGATATTACAACCTTTGAAAGTGAAACATTGCAACTAATTTATATAACTCTTTCTGTTTACTCGAAGTAGAATTGTGCAGAATCAAAAGACACGTTCTGTCTTTGTATGCCAGGAAAACAGTGGAACCACGGTGTTGAACATTACAATGGTTTGAAATATCTGAACGTTAATTCGAACTTATAGACATGATTAGGAATCACATTCAGCCGGTTGCTATTCGTTTCATGTATTGCGCAAGTAGTGTTTGCCGTCAGTGACTACGGGTTTCTGTTTACAGTTGATAATATATAAAATTACCTTGTCGTACATTGTTTTATTCACAATCACAGAACCAAATACCGTGTCCACATAATGGTCTGATGTGCGATTTATTTTCCAGAGGTTATCGTTCAGCATGTCTACAGTGCCAAAAATGCGAAGTTAACGCATCTGGGGAATCCCCGTAATCCAGGGATAACAGGCTTGTTTCCTTTGGTAGACTAACGAGTTGTACTGAAAAATCCAATGAACATTAACGGGGAGACAGTTTAGTAGGTTCACTTTCTAGATTGGCCATTACTATTTCGATTTTAGTAATATTCGTAGTTTCGTCTCTGTTATTCGCGATTTAACAAGAGCTGTAAACATTTAAGTCTCACTGTGGTGCTGAATTATTAACCACGTTATATTTTTCAAATATTTGTAATTTTTGCAAGTCAACATGTATAAATTTGTTCACACTGTATCGTGTCCCATCACCAAGAAACAAGGTTAAACTGTCGTCTGAGGCCTTTGCTTTTAAAGTTACCTCATTTTTAAAATTACTTTCACTGCCCCTGTTGGTTTAGATGCATCTGGAATCTCGGTCAAATTTACTTAATGTTCCAGCGTCCAGATACCACTGAACTATCATCAACGAGACAAATGGTCCAACAAAATTATTGCTATTGACTTCGTATTCCTTGTGACATGTTTGACCTAAAGATGGAATGTTTATGGAGAATCTAATAGCTCTGGATACACCTTGAGAATTAAGCTTTAGATAAATTGTCAATATAAACCAGTAAATATGAATATTCGTTTTGCGCATAGAGTGGACTGCTTCTACAACGTATCCATTCTCTCCAATAGAACTGCTTGAAAGATGTTACTGTGGAATAAACCGGTCAATAAAAAGGGAACATAATTCAAAAGTTAATTCGAGGGCTGACTGATTGGTCACAGTTTCATTAACAGATATCATTCATAACGGTTTGTTGAAAATGACTTAAAGGCAGTTGGGCATTTTCACTACATTTTGTGTATAGGGCGGTATGTTAAAAGATAATAGAGGTTTGCATCTCAGGTTCTGGTTTATTATCCAACCTTGGTATTTAGCTTATAAACAATATCTCACTCTGGTAATCAACTATTAATTTACAGTTTCTTGCATAACAGATTATTAGACGAGAAGCGCCACGTAGTATGCTGAAACGAGCATTTTATGGGCTAATTAACCAGCTGAAGAAACGACACAAAAGCGATATTACTGCTTGTCAAAGAAGTCTAATCGAGAACGGTTGTAGTTTGCGTATCCCCTCAAGTAATTCTGTGCCTGTTTGGTTGAGAATTATTTTCTTAATATGAAGTGGCTTTTACAATGTTCGTAGATGAGTAGAAAGAGAAAAATCCCGCCAGAATTTCTGTTTCATAAGTAACACAATTACAAATACTACTAGAAGTTGGACAATTTGCATGCAGCGAAGTTTTATTTGGGTCAGCCTACTGCTACAAAAACTTATGTGGACTATAGTGACTGCTAAATGTAGTGAAAATCTGTTGTTTCGCCCTAAACCGAAATTAGCCTGTACACTGAATGCGTGAGTCACATTGGTTATGAACCTTCTCTCGTGCCCAACATATTTTGATTGATGCAGTTTCCAGCTGAGCACTTTCATCAATTTACCATTGGTTCACCTCAACATGAAAAATGACTCAGTCGCGTGCTGACGTTTCTACTGACTGGAGTGAATTACTAACTTGTCAGCAGCGAAATTGTACACATTGGCCAAATTTATATTAACGAAATGAGTCAAACATTCTATGGAACATAATTTTGATCTTAAAAACATTTAACTAGATGAAATACAAACAGGCAGCACGAAACCAAAATTTTAATTACACAGCCGATAAAAACAAAAACGGAATTATGGAGATTTGTTTGTCAGGGTGGTCGTGAAGTCTTTTTATGTAAATTGCCCACGAGATTAATATTCTGTGAGGACGTTACGAATATTGTACAGTTTATTGAAATGATTCCTGGTAAACTCTTTTCATGGAAAAATATTTCTGTTAAAAGTCTGAACAATGTTGCAATCAAGCCCTTGATTCTATGGCTCAGTTCAAATTACTACAACGCTCCTGCTCCTGCGAGCAAACTTCTTCGCGATCGCATGCCCTTATTTAGTTGAACTGGTAGAAACGTTTTTTTTCTTTCAAATTCCGTAGCTACACATTCTTCAAGTAGATGGACAAAAGGATCTGACATAACTTTGCCTTATTTCACAAAGTATGTGCTTAAGGTTCAAACACATATTAGCAAGCTTTTCTTGATAATGAGTTGCCATTTGTTAGTTATTCTTTTTCAAATTGAAGGCAACACTCAAATAAACACGGTAGGAGGATTGGAAAACGATGATTTCTTCCAGTTTTCGTTTGTAAATATTTACCTCGCATGTGTCGACTGAATGTATTATGGAATAGTTCCTAAATGAAAACCTTTTGTTCGAACGTTCTTTCCATGATAACAGTGAAATAAAATTGCGTGCTGAAAAGCATGCGAGATTAATAGGGTTGTGTAAACGAATAAACGTGTTTCGTAGAACATAATATATACCAAATATGAAAACAGTTTGAGACGTCATATTCTCCTTTTGTATTTGCAAGTCCCTGAACAGTTTCCACAAAAGCAAATATGTTGGGTGTGACTAATTATCCAAGCGGAAAAAAACGTTGAATTCCTTCTTCTCTGATGATATGCGTATAGGTTTTTTAAATACGTTTTATCATCACGTCCATAAACTGGGGTTCCTACGTTGGTTATTCAAAACGGTACACTGCGTTTACAAGTGTGAATGAGCCTTTCCCATCTTTTATATCTATCTAAACTGAAAAACTAAAATTCTGCAACATTTCATTCAAATTTTAGATAGTTCTGATTCCATTCAGTAGTGTTGATGTAGGGCATATGAAGAAAATCTCACAACTGCTTACTATCTACATTGTTTAGGCATTTTCATAAATATTCCACAGTTTGTCCTGAACAAAATTATTTGCTGTCTCGTAACTAAAAATATCATACACATATAAACTTATAAGATACCCGCCTGGGTATTGTGGCTAATCGTATACTCCATAAAATGAAAATAGAACGATGAGTAATTACGTAAAACAGTTATGGAAAAGATGCTACTGATATATGTGCTCGCAAATACCTCTATCATGTATTGTTTAGTCGTAGAACTGACGACTGAACCAAACGCACTGTAGAAGCCCTCTCAGGTCCCACAGTTTATGGAAGCCGTACAAGTTAAGGCGGGAAGACAACATCCTGTATGCAAAAACCTACCGAATGAGAGTCCTAACTTTAGTTGATAGAGAGCAATCCTCCCAACCCCAATACTATTACCGGCTCAGATCGATACATTATTAAAATAACCCAGCACTTTTCATTGTTATTGGTGGCTTCAGTTGGTAAAGTTGCTGACGCAGTATTCAACAGAAAATAATTCGAATATTTCATATCAATAACGTGCAACTCTTGTGCTTCTGAATGCAGCCGGCTCTCTTGGACACCAGCAAAAATGTAAACCAATATTGTGTTGTTGGATTTTTCAGCTTTCTCCGTTTTTACTTACGTTATTGGCATACCTTTAGTGAACAAGGTGAACTTTGGATGGAATGGTACAATTCCTGCCCCAAAATGCGAATAGAATAGGTCTGAGTATAATCAGCATTTCGCTAAATGCTTTCAATCCAATATAACATAATAAGTACCAAATATAAGAATGGCCTGGTAATCAGTGGTCCTTAGAATTTGTGTTAAAATCTTTATTAGCTCTCTGACATATAGGTTGCTTTTGTATTTTCTTGCAGTAAGACTTTTATAAACCACTAAGTATACGATAACCTTGGACAATGCAGTACAGAATATTACTTATGGAACGTCTAAGATACGTGTGAACAATTTATGGACAATATTAAACTGCTGCAGCGTATTATTTTAGTATTTTTCCTCCATGTCTCTCTCACGTTTCCCGTGAAAAGACTTTAGATCGAAGGATGCTGAAATTGTCTAAAAATATCTGGTTTTGCGCATACCTATTCGAAAGTAATGGGGGACAATGTGAAAAGTGGTTCTAGAAGACCACAATCTAAAATCTTACGAATATGTAATCAGCGATTAGTTTCCGACCTACAGAACAGATGATCAGATAACCTAAAGAAAATGTACGATTTCAAACGCTTGCACTTTAAATCGAGTAACAATAATTATGACTGACTCTGATTGGGTATTTTAGACCGGACAAATCCAAACAAGTTGGACGGCTAAATTTAATACAACCCTTTGGAAAAGTTACATTTCACGATGTAACCAAAAGTCAACTTATTAGTTTTCGACTGTTAGAAATCAATTTGCGTGTATTTGAGATCAACATTTATGGTTTTTAATGATGGCTTTCTTGTAATTCGAACAAAATTGAGGGAGGCGAAAATGTGGAACTCACAGGCAGATATCAAATAGTTGTGAGTGCGTATATTGCCATCGGCGTTCGAACTGTTGACCAAAACATTACTACTTAGTTATTTCTTATTGTGGGTGACGTTCGCTACGGATTTTATGCGGAGTGCATTCTTCTTCCCTTAGGTTTAGTACAAAAGGCTCACGATTCAGTTCGTACCGCCGATCGTTGAAAGACATTTCATGTATGTGAGTTCGAACATTCCTTGCGGTATGCAGCTGTTACTGCAAGTAGGGGGAAAAGTATTGATGGCCTTCGAGGGTAAAATAAAACCGTGGGGTCGTCCTTAGACTTTAGAACATGTACTCTTCCACAGGACCAGTTACTTAAATCATGAAGTGGTCCCGACTGTCTTTTGCTTACTCGACTGGCACAATGTAAGAAGGACATGGGACTTATCGTCAACACTGCGTTTACACCTAGAAAGCACTGACTTGTGTAACTGTGATGGTTTTGAGCGCGTACTTAATTATGTGCTAGGATTTTGAAAATACATCTATCTGATTTAGAATAGACTGAATTTTTAAGTTGGTCACGCTTTTAATATTAACAGTTATCATACATGTAGGGGATATTTAAGGAATATCAGGACATTCATTACTGCTGGTCGCTATAATAATGGTTTACATTGCATGTGATAGACAGTTGGAGATAATAGACATCCTATTTTGTACTTCTTTTGAACCAGATAAGGGGTTTAGAGTAATCCCCGTCCATTTCTTTAAGTTCTTTATTTGGCGCCAATAAATAGCGTCCTCGAGAAACATGGAAATCTACATTTTTGTTTGTGATGTCTAAGTTACTCAGTGACGGCATGTCTGCCAACAAGTATGGTAATTACGACCGTGGCTAGTTGTAGCTGATCAACAGAGCGATAAACGTCAACATCCAGTCTATAGTTTTCATTAAACTTCAGCGACAAGGTAGACAAGTTTGCTCTCATAAAACGTGTGACTGAAATTTGATAGGTTTGATAGGTTCTGAAGGCAGTCCAGTCGTTAATGAACTGTCATATGTTTTTTAACTATTTGTGGTTTTGTGGTCGTGTCCAGTGAAATGAAGTTATCAGAATTGGACTACCCCCATCAGCACTTACAATTCGCGAACACGTTAACATCAAAAAGGTATTATTGTTAACACTACTGAATACTTGTACACCTTGTGAATATTTAGTTGTGCTCCCAAAATCATTCGTTTATTACGGTTTACGTATGTGGTGTGCAAGCGATTAACGACCATATGACGCAGATGTTTCAGTGTTGGTTCCACCCCTAGCCAACTTTGCACATGACTCGCTCTCCTTGTTGTCCGGTACTGTGGTCTTTGTTTGGTGTGATTGTACAAATTATATTCAGTCATCCCTTACTGAGCTGACAAGTCATCCAAGTAGATTGCAAGATCACAAAGTTATTCAGCTGCGCTACATGATAAAGACAAAGCAGTACATGCCAAAAGCAGATATGAACTTCAGGACTGTTCTCCTGGTATGGATGTGCGACCCAAACAGTAATCAACCGGGCTGTTTTCTCAGATAGAAAAAGCAAGCTATTAAGTAAACAAGACCAATATTCCATCAGAACTTCGACGCTTGATTTTTGTTTGCCGAACTTTGCCTCTGCCCGTTGTTCTTTCTTGTGGTCGGAAGGGACTAGCACAACATTTGCGGTCTGTTTATTCGGCGTGACAGCGCTGGGTCCGCCCAATGATAATCGGGATTTATTCACCTATGAACCATTTCTTGCAGTCGTAGTTCGTACGACGGCACTTTTTTCCAACAGTATATATGGATGACACTACTGAACTCACTTTTGGAACGCACCGCATACCAACCTTGTTTTCTGAAGTATTCCACCAGTTTGGTTTGAGTTGTCTTCATACAAAAACACGATTGTTATATCAAATGGAGGCCAGAAAATGAACAACTTACAAGGCTTTTTAAGTGTGATTTGCTCACAGTTCACGGCCTTCCAGGACGGGTATAAGGATATTATTATTGTTATTATTATTATTATTATTATGCCTTCCAATGCTCGATATGCCCCATCATTTTAATCATCTCAGATAAAACACATCTGACAGATCTTATCATATCCGGTTCAGTTTACGGGAGGTCTGTGACTACGTTCGACTTGAGCGACCAATTGAAAGAGCTGGAATACAATCTGACAACCGGCGATGTTGCCGATACCAGTAAAATGCAGCTTGATATGAAAATCCTTTTCGTCTGCAAGTTTGTTAATTACCCCTTCATAGTGCAAACAAAAAAAGTTATGCTTGTGTGCATTTACCGCGTTCGGATTTATAATTTTTACTAATGTAACCTTAAGCGGTTGGGAAAAAAATTGACTGTTGTTCATAAAACATTTCATTTCTGTGCTACGGTACGTTTTCACGGCTCAATAACTCAAGCAAATTACATACATCGATTGTATTAAGCTTGTTCGTTGTTGCATGAATACTGCTCGTCTATAGTTCATTGGTGCATAAACTTTTCAATAAAATTGTTTTTTGTGTGTCTGGTTCAGATTGCTGTTTGTGGACTTACATCTTATCGACTGTTTTGGCATACACAAGCAAATGCATCACCCAGTCAACTGCCTAATGAGTTTGAAGTAAAATTCTAACGTAAACCAAACGTGCTTTGAGTTGAGTTCTCAGAATCCCAACTTTCATTTAACTCGTTTGAAATCACTTGAAAAACACAGAACTAATACTTGCCACAGGATACCGCTTATTTTTAAAGCTTTGAAGAAAGGAATGTGTAAAATGGGAAAGGTTCAATGTGATCATTAAACCTTCAAGACATATAAATCTTGAGCTACTATTGCAGCAGGGTTCTTTATGGGATTAAACATCGCCCACAACTGAATGTAACTTCATCATTCGGTTAGACTCTACAGACAACCTGTTTCTAAAGAAAACACTACAATCAAGTTTTTCCTTCCGTGACAACTTGCCTATTGTGTAATTACATGTGACATGCTTTTTCCTGCCGAACACGTTTTCCTTAGAAGACTATATCGATCACCATAACATGGACCTCATAGTAAACAGAGAAGAACATACAACTTTCTGTGTATTTTCAGTATATCCAATAAATATTCGTCCCATCCTGGCGAATTACTGTTTTGGAAGTCAAATTCATGTTTGAAATGAGATTTGTGTAAATTAGTCTGTAATCAGTTTGCAACTACATGGAAATGAACCAATCGATTATATCACAGCTTTGAAGTTAAAAAGGATACAGTGTTACCTGAGGAAATTGAAGGGGTATATCAGCATCAGTTAGTTTGAAAAATTTACCATGACATTGTTGATGGCTGCAGTCGAGCATCCAAAATGTGATACACTTAAATCCCCTGGTTTTACTGATTTGTTCCCAACAGATGAATTAGACAAACCCAGACAGTAAGCGAGGTAAGTTAAAGATCTGATCAAAGTATGCTCTTGGAAATTGATAATACAAGTCAACGGTTTAAATACCCTTGTCTTGTCATTCGGGTTGAAAGGATTCAACATTTGGTTTTTGCAAACAATACATGACCACCGTAGTAAACGTTGTACGGTTGAACAAACCATATTGAAAAATATTCATATGACAGGATATTCATATTCCTTTAGTTAAGCGGTAATCCAAACTTTTATAGGTTCCTGGGGTGTTACAATCCGGAAAATAAGTTTACGTACGTCTTTCGATGAAAATTCTTAAAATTGTCGGAATTATACTTTTACATCTTTTGTGGGCTGGTTGACAAAATCACGCCCGTAATTACTACAAATATTGGGACCACGGCAGTGGCACTTATTTATGTGGAAGAACGTTGAACTGCTCCGGAGATCTGGTTAAGTTGTGTAAACTATGTGCAATGGTTCTTCAGGAGATTTCGTTCAACACGTTCCGTTCGCAAAGAAATGTGCGAAGTCTTCTTTCGCCATTCGGTTTCATTTACTGAAGTTCTTTAGCAAATAAAAAACAGTTATGTGTCACAGTTTTGATCCTTGTGAACGCTTTTCTATTAGAATAAAAAAAATTACACATGGAATGTATCTTAATTCTTTAAAGATCTTAACATTCCTGGTCGATGAGATTAGGCAAATTCCCGACTGCTCATCAGTGAAAAAAAATGATTAAATTCTTCATCTTTCCCGAACCAGTTAATTTGCCTCAACCACAATTTATTCATTTTCGATGTGATTTATATGACTAACAGCGTAGTTCTCACTGTTAACTCAGATAGCCTCGAGAAAGCGTCACTAACGTTTGTTTTATATCTCGCACGATAACTCAAGTTTGAACATTTACCACCGAAAACGTGTTAGTGTGTGTTACGATCTTCGTGGATCTCATTGGAGCTATTAGCTAAGTTGCAAAAACGGCTGACGAATATGTTTTCAAAAAGATAGTTTGCTCAATCAAGTGTAATCACGATCTTTTTCTTAGTTTACTTCCATGACTTCAACCACTAGGAAACGTACGTGTTATGTAGACGTCCAGTTCACTAAGAAAAAGCGACAAAAAATAATTCCCTAACGAGTTTTATCCGTTTCCTGTTGTTTTCGTATAACGTAAACTGAGTATATTTCAGCAGCCAGATGTAAGTTTTTGCTGCTTTCAAATTGTGACAACAAACAAATAATCAAATTTCAAAAGTGTATACACTTTTTGCTCGCTTGATAAGTTCGTAACATTATTTAAAAAGTACGCCTGGGATTTTAATTGAGTAAGTGGAAAAGCTGGCAAGACCGAATCTTATGTTCTGGTTCCGAGAAAAAAATTCACGAAGCTGCACTAATACAAACATCACAATGACCGTGAGACTCTTTCAAAGTGATAACAGAATTGCCTTATTACTATAACTCATGAGTTGTACTTTTTATTCTTCGATTAGTACTCGCTAGTTCAGATATCGTTTGATGCCGGATACAAACCATTACATCTCATTTTATTGGTAACAAATATACTCCGTATTTGGTTGAAAACATTCGTCAGCGGATCTGTAAGCTGATCGCTTAAATGCTCACCGAGTCTTCTTAAGTAATATTCTACGGTACCGTAAATATATCTTTCTGATGGTCAAGCCACAATTCACGGTCAGCAGAGCTGCAGAACGATATGCGTCATATCCTTCAGACGTTACCCTTCCCGTTTTCAGCCTGATTTCAGTTACCCTTGTCCGGTTATCCTATAAGATTTCAGGCTTCCATCATGTCCACGGGAGAGATAGGCAAGGAAGTTGTAATTGTAAACTGAGTACTAGCTGACTAACTGGCAGTTTTATTGAACTTAGCGTATTTATCAACAGCCAAGAATACGAACGATGACTTATGAAAGTGATAGTATAGTAGTGTAAACATTTTGTTGTGATAACACAAATTCATCATCTTTGGGGTTGCTTGTGAGTAGATGAAGTAGATTCACTAGCAGCCACAGCTTTTTTTACATCGACGAATGCAGAGCTGGATACATTAAACATTATCCAGGCAGCTGTACATCACTCCGAAGGTAGCCAATAGTGTCTGTTATTCGCAATATCTCTCTCAACTCCTTTCAAAGCCTCGATAGGTGTTTGCCAGTTTGTAGAGAAACCAAAAATGGTTAAATCATCTTAGTTTGTGGGGAAAAGAAACAAAAGTTCAAGGAAAATGTGAGAAATTTGTAAAGTCTTACTAATTTTACAGCAGCAACCGTCTACTTTTAATCGCAAATACGAAACACATCCGTACGTTTGTGTGAAACTTTAGAACACGTAATCGTAATAAGTTTAATTCACGGCATGTAAAAACAAAACGATGAAATAACGAAGGAAACATTATTTTCATGGAGACCAAAAATGACCGAACATGTTGGTTTTTTAAATCCAGTAGTATTGCTGACACCTTGAAAAACCCCATCAGATTTGCCGTGTTCAAACAAGCGCCCATCCGAAGATCCAACGCCATCCTTAGCTGGCGCACTTTAAGACCACTGGCAGATTTTGACAAGGTGGAATTATTTCGCCAAAACCTTTATTGCACGTCCACAGCTTAATAATCGTTATCTTTAATTAATCCAATAAGGAGGTTTTATCTGTTGGATGGACCTACATGTCCGTTAACACTTCATGACAAGGTGCAACAGTTTAATAATGTGTATGATCAAGAGTATAGCCTAGTGCACGTATGAAATTTCAGCTGGTGTGAAACTAAAACAGTTCTCGTAATAACCAGTCCGACACATATGCTCTCTAATACCTGAACACCCTTATGTCGTCAGGCAGTTATTAGCAATAAACAATGCCGTATTCCTAAAAACGGATTAAGGTTTGCCGTCGAAATTATTCTCTTGGACTAGTGCATGAAAAACAAACCTGCTTTTGGTCGATCAACGCAGGTTTCATCAAAAACCTTCAACAGTTAGTATGTGTTTAGTTGAACGGCATTAAATGAGAGAGATGTAGACAATTCAGCTGCACCGCATCATCAGCAAGGTCTGAAGCAAATGAAACCCAACAAAATTCAGACAACAAACACGGAAAGCTTACCAAACTTTCACGAAGACGATGTTTTACTAGTTGGACAATTCTTTCATCACAATCTTTTTTGTTCGCACTTTTAAAACTCAAGGTGTTTCAACACTGGAGACACATTCGAACTATTCACTGCTCTGCTGGACATTGCTGCGAGTTCGGAAACAAAATATTCCACCAAAGTACAACCACTGTTTAGTAATGATGTTCATCGTCGGGGTATTATTAATCATTGCAATTACATTTCACTTAAAAACTAGTCCTTATGGCTTCCACCTGTTTATGTTGACAAATTTGTTCTGTTCTATAATGAACAATATGTTCTACAGTTCAAGGAGCTTCATCTGAGTACACTAAGGGCATTCTGACGTGCAATATTTACTGTATAATACCGACAGACGGTCTCATATTGGTTGAACGTAACAGTTTACACAACATCAGCATGATTTGTTTAAACAACTTTATATAGGTTACTTTCAAAACGTTAACCATCATGTTCGTTTTTCACCATTTTGCTAAAATTGAGAACTTCCTACGTTCAACTGTAGGTTTTCGTTTAACAATTTATGGTCAGTTTTTGAACACAAATAAAAACGGTCAAGATCGTCTGTTGCGACTTTTGATTCACTGTAAAGTCATATGAGAGAAATTCAGCCCTCAATTTCAATATCCGCAGTGTAAAAGCGGAATCTATTTTGAGCAGTGTGTAAAAGAACCTGGTGAGTTTGCGCAGATGGCAGCTTCATGCGGAGAACTGCCTTTGGTCAAATGTTTGCTAACGGATGTTCCAAAAAATGATCTATCAAGTCAAGACAGAGAAACCTAAAATACCATGTGCTAGAAAACGTGTTCAGCTCATATTATAAAGGAGACTGGCTGTTCACTGTAGTGCACCGTAGGATTTAAGCCGCATATTTTTCGACCGTTTATTTGCTATGGAATTGTGGAAAGGCCAACTGTTCCTTGTTATTTGTCGGTAATCACTCTACTTGCAACAGCAAAGCTGATCTAAGTCTGAGGTAGAAGGTAGCATATTACCTATTCAACGGGTTGATTCAGTGTGTTATGTGAACCGACAGTCAACTGTTCATATAAACATAACAACCTGTCACACAGATTGGAAAACTCCGAGAATCTTCGCCATATTACCCGACTGATCGTTCGTCTTGTTATTATGGAACACAAATTCGCAAAACTTCAAACCAGCACTGGAGTCAAACTGGTGAAAATGACAACCAGCGAGGTGTGCGAGAGAAGTTAATTAATCCTGGCATCCATCTTCTTTTGTGGTGGCCTTCAGACAATAAATTCATCATTTCAGCCGTTGTCGCAATGTTACGTTTTCATCTATTTCTGTAGGAATTTTGTGTGACTGAAACCAACTGAAATGATTTGTTTCTACAACGCCTGTCCTTACGCTACTTTAACGGTTTATTCAACCATGTAATGTTTGTAAATGAACCATAGCCTTTGTGATTGTCAAAATCATGAAAATTTTGATGGAGACACAAAACCAACGGGGTAGTCAAATACTTTTTTGTATAACGTTTCATGGATGGGTACATTGACTCCCTTCACACTCGGTGCAAAATTACAAACGCTTCTTACGTCACCAAGCCACGTTTGCAGGATAACTTTCAGAGTCGACTGGTGGGATCACGTGCACAGAACCTTCTTGGATGACTTAAGCCGTATAGAAAGGCTGGACCGCAGTTGCAAGCTTAGTATGACCCAGGGTTAGCAAACACTTTCACATGGACCAGAAGTACAAACTGCCCGTGGTTAGGTAAGTCGTTACTGAATTCACCTTCTAGCTGACCAAAACACCTCCATGTGTTTGACTGCGACAGCTAGCTGTTACCGTCTTTTAAACGATGTACATACGGTTAGACTTTTGTTTTGTGAGTTAAATTGCATCCACTAAAGCATGTGTGCTTTCACTGTTCAAGGCCGACATAAATTCTAACTGCTGGGAGTGTCAACATGAAACAAGACAGAATGATTTCTTTCTTCGCAATCTGATGAAAACCTACCGCTCTGAAGAAGCACAAACATGCTTTAATTTGTTTCACATTCTAGTGGAAGTTCATAGCGTATCAATGACT
Organism: Paragonimus heterotremus; assembly: GCA_013368495.1. Lineage (NCBI taxonomy): Eukaryota > Metazoa > Platyhelminthes > Trematoda > Plagiorchiida > Troglotrematidae > Paragonimus > Paragonimus heterotremus. The sequence goes on along the minus strand of LUCH01000136.1, from coordinate 46,787 downwards.
ACTTTTACGCCAAACAGCAAAACGCGTGTTAGTTTCTTTCTGTTGCAGTCTCCATCAACCAGTATATTTAAATTCTTGCTAATCAACACTACTAATGAAAGAGTTTGATTCATAAACAACCGGATGCATTCGGGCGATGTCTATCATACTGCTCATCTTGAATAAGATTACCTTTTTTCCCGAGCTGCGCCAGTTCCCAGAAAAATATCCACTCCAGTGTGGTTCAGCTTTGTTTATTTAGCTGCGGACTAAATTATGAAACATCTACAATTCGCTGAATTCTGTGAAGGCGTTCCAACTGTTAGTATGGAGCACTTCTACTTTGATTTGCAGGTCTAGCAGTTTCACGCTTTGCAAATACGTACTTTATTTTTACCGCAGGTGAGGGATAAACATTGAGTTGTTGAAATGAACGTCACACAGAACAAATGACAAAGAGAATAAGCGTCGCAAAACCAGCACAATTTATTTCTCAGAGAGTTTGTATTTATGAAAAACTCATGAAGATCTCAAGGAAGTGAAAGGTTGCATGAAATGGGACGAATTCCGCTGATATGAACAAAATCGTTTTAGTAATAACTAATACTTTGGACTCCTTAAAAATCCCTTTGTTTTCTTAATGACAGTTACAGTTGGAACGAAATGAACAACTATATAATTTAAGTCACATTTTTGTAATAATTTGCCGCCGTAGGTGAAATACTACTAGAAACCTATATTTTGTTTTGTCTGACAAGTAACGTTCTCAGGATATAGAACAGTAAGCTCCTAAATGGAGTTCAGCTGCTTTTGCTCACTGGCGGAATTGCCGTTAACTTTCTATTGAATCGGAAGTTGCCCGGTCTTGTTTCCATGAAGGTATGAAATGCGCACGCAGAGATTTGGTCTGAATGTGAGGAAAAGAAGCCTTGCGGAATATATTTTTGCGAAGTTAACTTCGTTATTACAAATGACCAGTTGCCTTCAAACTTACTTGTATTAATTTTAAAAAATTGTCTGTGGTAGTCGTTTGAAAGAAATAGTTTTTGGGCACAATAAACATGAACTATGAAGTTTTGAATGCGATTACAAGAGTTGCTGATAGCACGGATGCTGTATCAACAACAATACAAACGAGACATTTAAAAGTTACTGTTGAAATTGTGAAACCCAATAGCTGTTCAATACAAAACAGTAGTGAAAACTAATGATCTTCGACCGGTACATTAGACCACAGTAATTATTTTTTCGGTGTAAAGGTGTCTCTGAAAGGTTTACACTACATTAGAATGCACAAAATAGATGAACCCCTCCAGAAAGCAGTCGTTTATTTAAACATGATTGATATGCTCCTTAATGGAAAATAATTCTTCGAACCTCTAGCCTGCAACGATGCTGTGACCGCTAAAGATGCCTGGCCTCAGAAATCGCTTATTGTGCAAACTTCCGTTTAGGTCATGTGAAAAAACAAACCACAAACGCGTACACTCATTTGCATGTCAGACATGCACTCGCACACATCATTTTCATTCGCCTTGGTGGAGCTTCTGCCATAGCTCGTACACACTATTCCGATGGTTTATTCTTGCCCATCGTCTTCCTGGCGTTCGGAGCTTGCTCTTTTGTTCCTGAATGTTGCTTGTGAGTAATATACCACTCGTGTGTAGTATGCTACTCACAACGAAACTGCCTGTCATACAACAGCAGTTCTTTTTTGTCAACAGCCCTATGAACCGCCGTTCAACGGGTAGGTTGTCAATAATCCAAAACTAACAAAATGCTTACCAGACAGATTTTTCTGGACAAGGGAAATGAACCTTAACATCCTCTTTTTATTAAAGTATAGTGCAAACTTTATTAAATGCTATTCAAGCTCCAAAATCTACAGACTGCATACGACCTTCGAGCAAACATTTCAGGGGTTGAATGTTCAAGTGAAGCAACCTACAAACATGCTCATAAAGCACTTACTACACTTTATCGATTCATGTTTTTAAGAAAACTCACAGTTACCCTTTTCCGTAGGCTCTTTTTTTAAGATGCTGGGTGAAAAAAACCTATTAGCATTGGATCTCTGTTAAGTCACACATTTTACTTGGTCATATCTGTTGCTACGTCCGTTTTTAATAAATATGTACTGCTTTGTCATAAAACATAAAATAGACGATTTAATTGCCCGAAGTATGTGAAAGCTCCTTTGGACCAATTCTGTCATCTTAATCACTGGCTTCTGTATAACAACTAGACGTTCACCGGCAACATATACATCGCATTGGGTACAGCCTTGGTGAAAGCAAAATGACTGCCTTGTCAACTAAACAGAAATTTGTAACCTTAGTAACATACAATGCTAATCCTTGAGTAACCCATGAAATCGTGTTTCAGAAGGCAATAACTGTGTTAAACCCCTTGGAAATAATTTCCAAAGTCCTTTATCCCAGGTTCTACAATTTGCTCACGCTGCTAGGCATTAGCTTCCATAAATACTCACTTTAAAAGAGACCGTCAGAAGTGTTCAAGGATCTGAAGTGCCTGCCATTTACAATCGCTAGAACGTTATTGTTGACACTCACAAATGAGTTTTGCTTCTCATTCATGCAATCATCTGTGTACTTTCATCCACTATCGAACTTTTTACAAAACTAAGACGAGGACCTAGCGGTTTATTTTCCACTGGTTGGGTAAAGAATCAAAAGAGTGATACGTGAGCTGAAATTCTTCGCACTAGATACCTGCTCATGTTGAAACAGGACACAAAACATGTCACAGATAATCAGCACTACAAATCTTCCGATCACTGCGCCTCTCAGTATTCCTCAGCCAGCAGGGAGCTGGAAACGCACAATCAAGTGATTGTCCTTGTAACACAATGGCATGAACTTATATAACAATACGTTATGGAAGAGCCATTCCGACTCTGTAGTGGCCAAAAAAGTTATACTCACCCATCGGTTTCAAGTTGTAACAAACATAGTTAACCATTTTGTAAAGATGCATACTGCGGACACTCATATTATGTTCACAGTACAATAGTTTATATGGACTGTCTAAGCTCAAAGTAAACCGTAAGCTGCTCAGCATTGCACGTTTCATTCAGTTAGTTGCCTGTTTATTAGCAACAGACGATTGAACTTGCGACATCCTGAGATAATGAATTCGATCGAATTTCACTCCGGCGATTACGACTCGGTATGAGGACAATGGCCAAGGAAACCTGTGCATATCATCAAATATATTCCCCCTACTTTTGTTTTGCACAAGCTGACAAACTGTTGAGAATTATGGAGTGCGTTGTAATAAACTTTTTGTCAACCGTTTCCGATAGCTCGACTAATATGACAAGAATAATCAGTGAACTGCGGTTCCGTTAAGTGTACGTGGACCAGTTAGTCTGGTTTTCAAAATGACCTGGTTTGACTTACTTGTTCTTGGGGTAATGTTTGACCTTAACGAGAAGAAAGCCATACAGTGAGTTCTAGCGGCAGATGACCCTTTAAAAGAGAGTTGTAACAGACGGAGAAAACAAGTCTAAGGCAAAAGTTTCATTCCGAATTAACCGACAGCTCGTACACAAATACTGCATAAAATTTTCAGTTTTTATTTGAGAATAATGCTAAGGCTTAATCAGGATGTCAACTTTATGTAGTCTGAATTACTGTTAAAGAGCCAAAAGCGAACGGCTCATTAAACGGGTATTTGTCCAATGGACGTGGCAGTTGTAAAAAGTATCCAATGGAAGCACACATAAACATTTGTTATATTTAACAAAGAGCTTCATGGGATAAACTGTTGAGAAACAGTCGTTCAAATCTGTTGTCGTTTCGCAGTTGTTACAGAGATAACGTAGGATGTCGAACGGAGTTGAGACTCATCGGATGAAATTTATGCAAATTGGGACAAAAGAATTATCTACCATCGAAGTTAGATACGCCTTTGATGAGCGTGTAGTGGAAATTTTTGAATGTCAGGAAGACCTGAAAGCAATAGTAGTAGGCATGTATTGTGACAAAATGCCAATTACTTAATAAGCAGGTTCACAAAGAGTTAGTCTGAAATGACGAAGCCCTTGCCACCAACTGGACATTGTGATCACCAGCAATAGTTTGAGCAGTTTCTTTTACTTTGCCTTGTCTCAACGGCATCCTGTAGGTGGGGAAGCCGAGTCAGCAATCCGTGAATCCTTGAAAGAGCGACACAACATTAGTAATTATCCTGATTAGTGTCACAAAGAAAACTGTGGAATAGTAACGCTATTGGTATTACACAAAACATATGGTAACTATTTTTATAAGATGAACAGTAGCTGTTTAGTAGTTTCATCGGAGACCTGTTAGTGATAAACATCAAACATTTAGGTCTGTGATAAACATACCACAATTGTAGATAAAATGTTAAGATATTTGACAGGTTTCCAGGTTGGTATAAAAGTTTCAATCCAACGACTATAGAGGTGAACAGGGCTTTCAATATTAAGAGACATGACCCCACGTGTAATAGTTTGTTAAATTCGACATTAGATAGCGAGAGCCAAAATGTCTTGCTAATTTTGTCACCACGTCTTTTCGAAGGTTACAAGTAAATTTGCGAATGACATTAAAGTCAATAACTTGCACGTGTGCACTGACATAACAGTAAACTGAAAGAGCTTTGACACAACTATTAATGAACAATAGGAAGAATATACTAACCCAATAAATCGAACAGCTGTTTGAATATCATAGACTTTGCATCCTGATACTGTGGTATGTGAAAACCTGTGAGAAGTACTGCTTTGATGTGTTTATGACGTAGGAGGTACGTATAGAGTACAAAACCACAACGGTATCCAGCGTCCGTAATGTATTAACAAAGTGAAGTAGTAATGCCTAAGTAACTTTGTTTGTCTACAATTGAGGTGATTGAAGGCATCCAACAAGCGAATCAAAGTGCACCATTTTCTTATGTTAAGAAGAGTTGAGAATTCTGTTAGAACGGCCTTATTCTCGATAATCTGAAGGCTCCATCTGCACTGGATTGTGTTTTCCGAGAAAATCTTTTGAATACACCTATTCAAAAGTGTGCACTTTAGATCAGCTGTATGGTTCGGTGACAGTCAGGCTTTACGAACAACGTTTGTGCTTCACATACACAGTATGCTCAAAAAGGATCTAGAATTTCAGTTCGTTTAGAAATATTTTCACGAAGCCAGCATTCATGAATAGGATTTTTGTTAGGATAGGACTATTTGTTAGTAATGTAGCAGCAGAATTCCCGCTCAAAATTCGCAACGTCAACGTTTGAATCCATTCATTTGTATACTGCTTCTCAACATCATCTACTTTAAACTGCGAACAAAAATCCCACTGAAAATTAAAATACAAATTCAAGTTAAATTTTGCTATTTAAAATTGAACATATTTCTCACACTTTTTTTAAAGAGAAGTTATACAGTTGGTGAATGATTTCTCTTCCCTTACGTACAATTTCAAGCCAAGGATTACGAAACCTATCCGTTCAAATGAAGTGTGTTTTAGGTTGCAAACCTTAACGCCAGTCACATGTTCCGAGATACCTTCATCAAAGTGAACATCGAACTTGGTTCCTGAAACCTTCTCCGATTTTTTCAAACGTGTTATTCCTTGTCTTTCTGTCTAAGATGCACATGCTGTGGTAACAGTTGATATAAATTCCAAGGCCAAATTAAAAATTATGGAGATGGTGGCCATTGAAGTGAGCGCACTAGAAAACAGAAATTAGAACGATCAGTAATGAAATTCATGATTGCTTAATGGTAACAGAAAAGTGAGTTGAATCAATGATCCCTCAGACTGGTATAGCAAAAACACTGCAAACGTGCACTGACCACATGGTGTACACTGACAGATTCCGCAGAATAGCAGTAACCCGATGAGTAGGGCAGGTATTCACTTTATACGAGGGTCTATAGAGTGCTTGGCAAAAGATTGTTATATATGCAATAAGAGAAAGTTGGACGAGCCATGCATATGAAACCGTGCTGCGTGAAATGCATAAACCTCTGTCTTTCACATCTAAGTATGTTTGGTTTTCACTTCATTTTTATGATATGAAACGTCGGGAACTGAAAAGGAACGGATTAACAAGATAAATCAACGTGACTGGAGCATGGTTGGTGATTAAAACTGACCGCTAACACTTACCAGTTTCGTTGTTGTCGCGACTTATCAGACATGAATAACGGTGGATCTCAGCACCACATGCTATTAGAAGAACGACAGACGCGAACCCTTGGAGCTACTAGTTCCTTTTTCATCTATTTATGCTTTTAATCATAAATCTATTGAAGTCCGCATTCCGACTGTTACACAGACCCAATGAATGAAAATAACCACAATATCCATCAGTAGATTGTGATGAACCTGCACAATTAGACACGCAAGAATTGCGCTAACTTACCTTGTAGGATCATGGTACATTTTCGAAATCTCGGAACAGACTGACGTTCTGCAAAAGTATAGTGAATGCTGTTAGTACGATCGAATAAATTCATTACTTCTGGAAAAACAAAAGCAAAATAAAGGCTCCCAGAAGGATTATTGACTACGTGTGAAACCACATTCGGCAAAATTCCTCGCAAGTTTTCATACTTCAGTATGCAAATACAGGTGAAAATACTGCAGACTTTGATGGTGTAAACATGTCAGCCATTACTGATTCTCTCAAGGAGCGTACAATGGACAGTAACAACTTTTACAACCAATTCTGATCATAAACACTGCAACCGTTCAAATATAGATAACAGGTATTTTTCAACAGATCAACGAAAGTCCGATTTTCCTTGGTTCCGAAGAACCTGCACCCCATAAATGATTGTTGTTTGCGATTAAGACTGGCGAAGCATCATCTCCGCGTGTTCAATCTCTACACAACAGTACAGAGCATGAAATTGACCTCAATTTGGTCACAGAAACTGAAAGGGTTTTCGACAAGTATTCAAAAGTCCTTCGGGAAATGATGAATGATTTGGTTTCAACAGTAGAAAAACTCTGCTGGATATCTGTTACCATAAAATGGGCGTAGTCACTATAATACAAGTCTCACTACAAGACATCCGTGCCATATATATCTGAATGGCCTACTAGGGTCTGTCTGATTACGGATTATTTAAAGCACTCTGAACTGTACATCAAGGCTTATCATAAAATCTACTTATCTCAGTTTTCATCTTTTGTTTTTCACGAACTGGGGCAGTATTAGGGAACCACTTATGCGAACAGTTATTTTTGTAGGTGGGTTATGCATTAAACTTACAACGAATCAAATAAATCATTACAAATCACAGAAATGATAAAGATCACAGTCTACTAGGGAAAATTGAAAGTGTTCGTAAACGTGTTTGAGTGTTATACGTGTCTGTCGTGAGACACGCGTTCATCAGTATTATTGGTTCACGCATTGCCATGAATACACTCTTGCAGACAGTTGAATGGTGAGGATGGTAATACTGTGTAATTCAGAGTAAGTTGCTCGTTATCAGTTAGGTATAAGTGAAAATAGCATTGATCCAATAGGTCAAGATACATCGGCCTCAATGCAGAACATTTTCAGGTGAGACCAGCTTAACAGTTATTTGCTTGCTGGATGACTGAACAAAAACGTAAGATCTCCAGCTCATTATTTGATTGTTTTCTCAACTCTACTCAGAGAGTCATTTTGAAGGTCGCATTAAGGCCAACATTTTTCATTATAAATCTTCACACGTAGACCTGAACTGTCAGACATTAGTCGGAAATTAGTGAACTTCGTTTACGAAACTCGAATTTGCGTGATTATTCTGTGCAATTCTCCAAACTGCTGCGGCCTGTTTGTAACATAGGGGCTGCTAGAGCACCATCACAACTAGATCTCTAATATAAAAGTGATTTTAAATCTCTCCAACCTCACTCTTGACCACCAGTTTTATGCTTTTGTAATCTTGTTCATGGAAGACAGCCAGCTGGATATATTCTCCATATGTTAGCGTTCCATAAGTAGATGTCGTAGTGCATATAAACGTTACTACAAACATTAGACAAATATGACAATTTGATCAAACAATTTTCGTAACCGTATACCTACGAAAAAGCTCGCGCTGGTTCCAAGGAAATGACATGCTCCCTAACTTTTTGAAAATAGAAACGTACTAACTTAGGTTTATTTTGAAATTATAAGCATCTCCTTGCAGCTGACATTCGGCGTCTTCAACTCAGTACGCCAAAAGCAAGTGTTGTGTGGAAGGTAGTTGTTTTGTGAGTAATATACTACTCACGAGTAGCATATTACCCACAAGCTACATCCAGGAATAAAAGGGCAAGCTCCGAACGCCAGGAAGATCACGGACAAGAACAGACCACCAAAATAGTGTGTACACGCTATGGCAGAAGTTCCATCAAGGCGAATGACAACGACGTATGTGAATGCATGTCTGGCGTGCAAATCAGTGTACGCGTTTGTGGTATGATTTTTGCCATGACCTATAGGGGGTTTGCGAGACCAATCGTCTTTTGTGGTCACAATAACTGGTGCCGTGACCAGTATATTACTCACCACGAAACTGCCTATCATACAACACAAGCGCACAGAACTATTCGCAATTTAAACTGTACAAACATTTAGCTAGGTGGTCATTGATACGTGAGACTCAATGAGAAAGAGATGAACCCTAAAGGTCTAAATAAAGTGATGATGTAGACTTATGAAATTCAACAATCTATAGAACTAAATAGTTTTCTGATTACTTTTATCTAGTGATTGTAATCAGAGAAAATAATCGGAGCAGCAGTTTATTGCCATCTGAATCGCATATCTTTTTCACTTCATAGAAACTTGAGTGCGTTCATGACGGACTGTACTAGTGATATAAACATGCGAATAATCAGGGGGACACTGACCGCTTAACTATAGAGCAAACTGTAATCTGCTCTGCCTATCAATAATCTATGTCTGCCCGTCAAAAATAACAATTGCTGGTGCAGTACTAGGGGTTTGACTACACTGAGGTTTGAGTGAATATATTCCCACAAGAATATTTTAAAGGCCTATATTAATTACCTCGTAATATGCGCATAATGATAACGAGTGATAAGATGTGACATGATCACTTCCGTTACTCATAACTTTCTCAACGGAACGTTTCAAATACATAAATAAGCCGAAAAAATTGGCCTGGTCGAGTTATTCGAACAGTTTCATTGTACTGGATGTAAAACAATTCTTTTCATAAAAACATTCCATCATCATACTGTCTATTATTCTATCAACCACAAAATCCCATTTCATAATTTACACACGTTTGCAAAGTTTTTGTTATGAACTCCAGAATTCTCATTGGATTCACATCAGATTTTTGTCTAGTAAAATTATGAAAGCTTCTGAACGTTAATCTTGATACTGACCCCAATCTGGTGTAACTATTAAATTCGATGGGAACTGATAAAACAACCTTTCACTCACAATCTTGACGGATTCACTACAAAGCTAGTTACATTATCTAAATCGAGTTGAGGAGGCAGTTTGCCTGAAGCACATACAGTGGTGAATCGAACATTATCTATTGGAATATCTCAATAATTCAGTTCACGCTGTAGATTGCAAATTAAGTCAATTTCTGTTATTCTGCCCGTGGGATCATTGTCAGAATTTTCATTGCTGCGTGACTGAGTTCGCAGGTAGAATGTGTAAAATTTGATGTGTTGCTATGGAAGGGTGTAAAAAAGAGACACGTTTGTCTGTGAAGCACTATCAGATTTATTACATTACAAACAAGTAGTGCTGTTTTGCTTCTGGCGATTGAAGACAGTCCACTCAAGACAGCGTAATCGACAATTCCATTAGTGTTGATTCAGACGGTTCGGTTAGCAGGACTATTCCTCGAGAAGAAAAAACATTAGAAAAGGCGACAGAAATGATTGGAAATCATAAGGCACCACTAACAAACAAAAAGTGTTCTCTCACCTTGAGTGTTAACCAAACGGATATTCAAATTATCAATCAGACATAAGTATTCAGAACACGACAACCAAAAACCAGTTCGCAAATTGTCACAAGTCAACGGAAAATGTGCTCGCTAAGGCAATCGAATATAGGTAAAGGTGGCGACGAGTCAAACAATACCAAGTTAGTAAGCTTTAGCAGATATGCTACGACAGGTGTGAAACAGAAGACGTACAGTTATATATGCAATCGCGGTACAGCATTCATCATGACAGTTCAGCGCGCATGACAAAAGTCTAAACAAATGTAATTAAGACCGTAGGCGAATCAAGTATAATTCAACAACCTCAACGTTCCGCATCATCCCCCAGAAGAACGAAGTTCAACAAATCTAACACGTAGCAAAGGATTTGTAAATACAATTCACAATCACTCACGGCTTCAATCTTGTTGAAGTTATATTTAACAACTAGTGTTTACGGAGGAGGATAACGGTGAAGCACCCAGCAAAGTTGCATTAAGACAGTGTGGCCGGAGTACTAATCCACACCTTGACGTAAATGTTCACTTCTAACAACCCTGTACAACAGCAAAACTGGAGCAGAATGCTGTTTTCCTGAATAGACTGAACAAAAGTTTTATTAGACCATATTTTTGTCAGCAGTTTTTAGATGATCAATATGGGGATATGAAATAAATAAAAGGGACAACTGTTAGATGGATACGTAAATATCACATAAACATGAGGATGCTCTTGAACAGTGGACACTGTAATTGACATAGATGAATGCTATTTCCTTTACATGATGTATTCATCACACAGTGGTAGACTGTATACACAAATCACAACTGTTCTGGCTTTGGCTAGAGTATAAGATTGTAAAATGCCATCCCTTCATGGTTCCGCATTAATCGCCGTGAGAAATCTTTTTACCAGTACATTGTATTTGATATGAGCAATAACTAATAACATTAGTCACGGTTCTATCTCCAAGATGCTCCAAATTAAAATGAATTAACCTCCAGTTTCAAAACGATTACTCAAAAAAATATATTAATCATTTTCCGGAATTTTCCTTTCAGCATATTACCTATTATAAAAGAAAGTTTCTGCAAAAGCAACGTTAGTATTTACTCACATAAAACCTAAAAGGTCGCTTGTCATATTGTCCGCAGCCATGATTCGTCTGTTGCTGAAAAGATAATTCCAACGAAAAAAACACCTTGTCGACTGTTCTCAGAGGTTTCAGTTCAAAAGCTTTTTTGGCAAATAAAGCAAATTAACATCGCTTATTATTATCTGTTTGTGATTTAAGCCAACTTACAATCAAAAGCGAACTACGAGTCACTAATTTGAGACATTGTTTACGAACAAAATGGTTCGAATGATGATCACTTGGTTCAAAGAGAACAGTAACTTCAAGCTACCTGGAAAGTCCTGACAATGAGGTTATCGACTGGATAAAACAGAGCGATTCTACTTGCTCTCATTTTGAAATGATTCGGCGGGTTGAACAGTATTCATAAGGAATTTTAGTTGAGCGTTTGGATCGGAGAATTCGGTCACGCCTATTGTGAGGTCAATAACGTTGTGGCTAACACTCTAATCTCACACGCACGAGAGTCGTAGTGCAAACTTAGATCAAGACAAGGATGTGTACCGCTGGTGAGCTCTAACAAGAGCGAAACTCGAGTATAGCGCTTCTTCTAGATGTGGGCTGACTGATACGTTTATCAAATTGTGGGGGTTATAGTCAAGTGTGAGTATTATTCAGTTTGAAATAACATAACTCCCCGAATTTCTACAACTGAAGGAAAATTGCACGTTATACTGCTCAATTTTGACGTTTAATAAATTCTACTGTACTAGTTCAAAATAAGAAAGCGCACTCGCCAAAATCTATTAAGCTTAACACGGCCATGATCCAGACACAACCGACTGAACCGTTTGTAGAAAATATCCATCCGTTTACTTAGACTTACTATTTAGTGTATAATGCGACCAGCTATTTTGCGCAAGCCAACTCTTCTGAAATGCTAAACCGCCAGTTAAACTAGCAGTATTACTGTCCAATCAAAAATGATTGACTCGGTGAAAAATGTAATTATCAAATCTACAAGTGGATTTTTTCAAATATGATGATCAGTCCCTTTTAAAGGAAACCGATCTCCACAAAACCGAAAGGTTGTTATGTTCATACCAACTGCATAATCTGATCACCAATTATAGATAAATAATTCATGAACGTGCCCACATTGTCGGTTGAACACACTCCCGAACAAAGGTAATCTCTCTTTGTCATATGCATTTACTCATATTACCCATGGGTTTGCTTGCTTTACTCTAAACGTTCTATGGTGAAGCAGACTAAAACTTCCCAGTACTGAGACTGGCGAATTTACGGGGTTAGTTGGTATAACTCACACAAATACTGCATTCATAAGCTGAACCGCCAGAGCACAATTTCAATAGTAGCTTCGCCTTCACTTCTACAGGGTGACGACGGATCAATCCAAAAATACTATTTTTCTATTTAAAGTCCATTAAAAACCGCATTTGTAGATATCTACCATTGCCAATTTGCATTCCCTATTATATTGGTTTCATAGTCTAGGCAGTCACTGTCGTACTATTTTCCTGGAAGGTTACAGAAAAAATAAATGGTCTCTTTTTATACTAACAACAAGTCATTCAAAAGCCCTGCCCAGTTGCTAATTTTTCTGTGATAAGTGGGCATGCGATTTGGAAGTCGTGGCCAATCTTCATTAATACAATGAAAATAGTTCATCAAAACGAGGTGTTTCACATATCTAACTTGTGAAGCGCGACATTATCACAAAATGTTCTTAGATGTGAGGAGCAGATTTTGAATAGAACTTCTGTCTAACATCCATTCTCTTGATCGCGTTCTTATGGCAAGTTGCTACAACCAACGTAAACTAAACTCACCAAACTTTTTCAATTTTCATTCTAAATTCTATTCTGATCCTATTCTAAATACTATTCTAAATGGAGTAATGTTTGCGCATTTTTCCTCAAAACCCCAAAACTTCCAGGTCAATCGGACAGGTGCTCATGCTGAGAAAGCCGAATTAATCTTAAGAGCTGGCTATTCAATCACACCAGTTAAAAGTCCGTTTATACTAAACGGCCTTTTTGAGCCTTAACTAAAATGTTCAATAAACATGCCGTCGTTGAAATCGCACCAGGTTGATATTGACAGGAAGTGCCGAAATAACAAGGTCACATGGAAAGCTCGGTATGTGCCACAATTCACAATGTAATCTCACACCTTCTTATGTGTGATAGCAAACTGGGTTCTCGCTACCTACCAACAGACCGCGTGATACAGCTGGTTTATTATTTAGCTGGAACGATTCGAGGAACTTCTTCTGCCTAGACCGGAATGGATTACGTAATTAAGTGGAGGTAGTCTCGGTAGTGTGTAACATTCATTGTTGAATGAATTTTGATAGGTTTGATAGAAATCGATAGAGAGTAGAAGTCGATCGATCTGTATTGGTCTACTGATTGCTATCTTTCATATGACGCCAACTATTAAGCTCCCTTTACTTGTCTGGATCTACGTTGACTGGTATTCTCTGATTCTCCCAGACAACTGCCAACTAGTACAACTAAATTAGTGTGCCGACCTACCGTAAAAATACGAAATTACCACCAGAAATTAGTTTTGGACAAGCGCATTATATTTCAGATGTGGACTGACAGATGTGAAACATGTTAAAGGAAATATCTCCGTGTGGTAACTGGTGAGATAACGTGTCAGTAATTCCGCCAAGTTCTTCTGTTTCATCCACGACCAGTGAAAATAAGGACTATCAACGCCTATTGAGCTTCTGATAAGCTGGTCGATCTCACTTGATTTTTCTCGATATTACTTGCGTGACTATTCTTGCAAGATAGGTGGAATAAAGACGTAAACAGATGACTCATTGCACCCACTATGCACACATTTCCGGCTTTATATACTTTACTTCTAACCAGGTTTCTTTTACACTTTATGTTAGTGAAACCGTAGGATGTACTGAACTGGCCTAACCAGGTAAGCTTGCGTTAAACAAATGGTTTCAAACTTCCATCAGACGCTCCACTTCCATTAACATTCACAGGGCAACAACTGCAATGTTGAATAAAAATTGTCTGGTGTGCAAACTTGGACACATGTAAAGTATCGAACAGTTTGACAGCAGAATCCGTGAGGGAAAGTATATCAGCGATGGTAGTAACTATTAACTTATGTGTTGACTTGCTCAGTAAAATATTCGTTAACGGGAGTCTTCGTCGCAAACCATGTGCAGTGCTCTGAGGTTGCTTCCAAACTTCTCAAAGAAATATGCAGTAATCATGCACGTTAAAAACAATTCTTCAAACAGCCCTCCCTAGGTCGATCAAAATATTGTTGATTTTAATAAAACCGCCAGTAATCTACCGTTTCGGTCAGTGACGTATTTATACGATAGACGTTATATTGGTAGAACACGCTTCATGTGTAGCCTAAACCTAACAAAGTGTATCAAAAATCTGGAATATTCTTAGTTCTTGAATATAAATTTCTCATCGAAATGCCCCCAGACTTGCCGCTGGTTATTAAGCAATGACGCAGTGAGGTGAGTCCTGAATATTCAAACTTGGGTACAAAGACGGTTACATTTAGGGATCTCCGCTCAACAGCATTCATTAGATAAACACGGATCAATCGACTGCTAGTCTTCATAGATTTCTACCAAACCGATCAACATTCATTCATCAAAGTATGTTACAGACTGCCGAGGCTACCTCCATTTAATTACGTAATCCATTCCGGTCTAGGCGGAGAAAGTTCCTCGAATCGTTCCAGCTAAATAATAAACCAGCTGTACCAACCGGTCTGTTGGTCGGTAGCGAGAACTCAACTTGCTATCAAACATAAGAAGGTGTGAGACTACATTGTGAATTGTGGCACATACCGAGGTTTCCATGTAACCCTCTCATACTAGCTTCTCTGTCCATATATAGTAATATAAAATGTGACGTGCTTCTGAAGACATCCCCATTTTACGACGTCATTATGTACCTGAAAAATACGTAGCTCACATGAGTACTTCAGTTGGCAAAATCTAAACAGTACTATTCCGAGTAAACTTGTGTTTTCGTACCAGTTACACATAACGGCAGCTTATGTGGGACGTGCTAGTTCACCATCGGTGAGTCTTCAAACATAAATTAGTTGAAACGGTGGCGTTCTATTCAACTATATTTCAAATCCGGTTTCTCAAACGAATGCAACAGTTATTATTTTGAACCAACCGCTCCCTCACATTGACCATCCGTATATTGGTTCGTCATTGAACAGCTTCGACTGGGATATCACACGAATGAAAACCGAACGAAAACCTTGTATTAGGTTTTGCTTTTCTCCGCTGGACCTACAATGAGAATCGAAACATGCCAAGCCAACGATTTATTGTTGAGAAATGATGCAGATAACCACAAGTTTTCTGTTTTATTAAATTAGCTTCAGAACGTTCCCATATGACAGTGACATAATGTCTCATTATTCAAACTCCCAAATCAGATCACTAAGGCCGATTTCTTTTTTGTTTCACTAAACCAAAACATTTATACTAATGTCATGTCAATACGCACATCAAAATTAATTGACAAGTTGGCTGACAGGCTGTGACCAATTTGTTACGTTCACTCCCGTACGATCACATCTCGTCACAGCGACAACGAGAACAGTAACTGGCGGTTACTTTTCCAAAAGTAGCAATTTTTCAACGCTTTGCATCTAGTACAGCGGTATCCACGTATTATGTTGTGACAATAACAAAATACGACATTTGTTCTATTGCGATAATTATCTTTCATTAGATATCGCTCGAAAATAATCTGTAGTAGACTATTTACAAAGGACAATATCTATGATTGACACAACTAACTTATCGCCTGTGTAAACACATTTCTACCTATTGTATACTTATCCTGGTACAAACACGACATAGAAAACTTACTAAGATAAGCCAGTCCTCATTATTCAATGATGGATTGTTTTCGTTTTTCAGACCGCTGAAGACCAAAACTTTCATAGTTTCATAAGCTGCAATCAAAACAAAAACATTTACGGCTTCTTTACCTATCCAACCAATTTATGAGCTACTGTAAGTTTTGTACTACAGCAAGCTGTCAAAGTCCTGTGTAAATTTTCCTAACACTAAGCGAAATGTGCAGAAAAGAATGATTTCAAATAACACTTGTCCCGACATCTTTTCCATTTTTGCAGATAAATGTACACAAACCAAAGTGATGAATGCTACTGAAATGTGAACCAAAAAGATCCTTTGAATATTTGAAAATGTTGTGCAAATTAAAGTTTATGAACTGACTGCAAGTGTTGTTAACGAGGTATCACGTTTCAAAGATTCAGTGAGTGTACTTTGAATACAATTTCCACAAAATATGATACAGTACTATCACGTGACGCCCAAATCGACGAACGGCGTTTGGTATTGTTTGCATTTAAACTCAACAGATACAGAACGTCCAAACAGAAGATGGTACCACCAATACTCATCGTTATCAGCTAAAGTCATCACCTCTCTAAGTCACTGGTCTTATGCAGCATGGCATTTCATTCAGATACAATCGTACTGAACCAGCAATAAGATCGTTTAAGAAGATCATGTATGTTCGTGTCATATGGATTCTATCGGCAAAGTGGCGCGACAGTCAGCTGCAAACTTGCGTTCATTCATATATGTCGTTCATGGGAGAGTCTGTCAACTAGAATGACGAAATCGTAATGGCATTTCAGTGTGCTCCATCTTAAAAAAGAAAGTGTAATACTCAAAACTGGTTACTATGTAAAGCCCTGTGAATCTTGCTAGAATTCGAGCATCTCGCGTAAGCCGCAATATAAACACTTCTCACTAAGCACAATGAGCATTTGCTGAAAAACATGAACTCAGAGTTGCACATCAGTATTAAATTTCGGAGTCTGCTACTGCTTGTTATTAATAGCGCATGAGATGTCACGGTCGGGCTTTAGTTTACCCAACGGGGAACAAAGAATCCAGCGAATGGCTAGAGATATAAGAGTGCAGCTTCTTATTGTGTCGGGGCTAAAATGAGCGGTAAATCGAATGGGTTTTCGACAGGGAAGGGTAGTCCGGAGTATGAAAGAATGTTACCTAAATGTTGCTCAATATATCATACCGGATTTTGAAACACATGTATACTACCTAGAAAACTGTGTCACTCTCTGGTGAACACTATCGAATACTGCAAGGGACATAGCCCAGCATTGAATGGTTGATTGCTGGTCATTTTTTCGTTGGTACTGATGACAGTTATCAAACTTCTCATCAATCAGTTCTAGTTTCAAATGTCATTTTCTCGCAATGTTGCGGATTTTACCAACAGTGTTACTTAAATGATCCCAAAGATGTCTCCCCAAACTAAGATTTTCTAACTGGATTAGTCAGAGCAACGTTTAAACCTCTTTTGATACAAGGGGCCATGCCACTCTAATCCACCGCCGCAAAGAAGACAGGAGTGTTGCATAGGTCGTGATGACTGTCTGGACGTTTACGATCAAATTCGAAGATATACGAATCTGCCAAGTGGTTTTTTCACTGTAACTCCTCTGCCGAAGTTTGGATTGGTCTCAGAAAATTATCAGGTCCTGTGATGGCAAAATATTTAACATAACTCACCTATTCAGTGGCATAAATTTTTGTTTAATGGGTGGTCCCATCGCACACAGCGGTGACCCACTGCACATGACGAAGTTTACAGTATGAACCCAAACGAGTGGCGATAGTCCATCTTATGCGGCGCTATATAGATTAACCTTAAGCTTGGCATGCATGTTTGTCGTTCCTAAGTATAAGCACATGGTTAAATGCATTCATTCAATCTGCTTACTAATGAATACCTCATGTTTTGGTCAGCTTACACCAGGCCTCCACACGCCGACCTTTAGCTTGATCATCAACAGGCTGCTAGAAAAGAACCAAACACCGTATGACAATGACCGATTATGCCTACCTGCACACTGAAAACATCGTAAAATATTTGGGAAAGTATCCTAGTTACAACACATTACGGCCTGTCATACAAGAGGAATTTTAACAAATGTGAGATATCCACCGATAATGTATCTTCCTGAAAGAAAATTGTATAGCAAACTTGTTTCCAGTTGTGAAAACTGTATTGCTTGTTGTCACAAGCGAAGAGGAGAAGTGATCAAATTGCTAGCCCAGCTCAGTCCATCCGCCCAAATGAAGGCTGCGCTCGACTGCCGTGATATGCAGACGTCCAGACATTACCGGTATGTTGCATTCACACAATATGGGGAGGTCTGGTGATGGCAGTGGATGTCTTCCTACAACACCCGTAACTGGGCGGCAGCTGAAGTAAAAGTTTATTTGGAACCTATATCTAAAACAAGCCTGCTGTCGGTTGATGCTCTACACGACACGCACAACAGATCCCAAATTTTGAACAAGCAGTTCTGTCGACTAACCTTTCAAAATGGAAACTACGCATAATAGCAATCTGTTAGTCACATCTATAGTTCCTGATCTAATAGGACTTTATGTTCTTTGCAGAGAGAGACGCGTGGAGAATTATATTCGACGTGAACGTTTACAGTGAGGAGTGGAAGGGCGCATTTGAAAAATTAAGTGATCAGCGTCTTTCTCTAACCGATGTTCTCATCCTAGTCCAATTAGATAGCGGTGACTGAAACAGATAAGATTTTGCGACTTTCTTTTATTTATGCAAAGTTTTCGAGCCCATTGTACCGATGAAAATTGTATCCACTTTGCCAATCCACACAGTCCTTGTCACTTCTAGACTAGTCATTCGTAAGTTGCACCTATTTTTCGTAACAGTGACCCCCATTAAATATGAGAGAACATTGACCATCTCACCTGAGGAATTTTAAAACGCATAACTTAAAGTTTGAAGTATAATTTAAAGTTTTGAACTGCTGTGCTCTCGCATTCCTCTCAATATGTTGTCAACGTTTTTCGAACAATTTGCAAAATCTAAATGAGCCAATATTGCACCTCACTCGTTAAACTTTATGTGCAGTACAACTGAACGTTGAAGGTTACCACGCTGAAAAATAGTGTTATTCCGATTTAGGTAGGGATTGTTCGTATGGAACCAGTTGCTACCGGGAAAATTGTTATTTGCCACAACTGTTTCGCTCAATCACGTTATTATGGTGTATGTCGTTTGCCCACCCGGTGGGCAACAAGCAAAGAACACGGAATCTCCCTATACGGCCATCATGTACTCGTTGGTGCGTGTGTGTGCTTGTGCACCCGCGTAATTGATCAAGCGAATGACAGCTGCAAAACCATCTGCAAGGTCCGCAAGACGAAAGTCGTCTGCCTAATAGTTGCAGTTAACTAGTAGTTCCTATCGCAAACAACACATCAAACTTGCTTTGCCCATAGGGGGTTTATAAAGATGAGCATATGGTTTTTCACAAACTTGAGTATCTGAGCAAACGTACTGTTAGCTAAACTTACATTAATCGTAAGTAGACGAAACTTGCATACTACCTGTGCTAAATTAAACACCATTAAGCTCGTAAATTGCACATTAGTTTTGATTAAGTCTTCCAAACGAACATGATTATTAAACCAGGTTGTCATCATAGGGCAAAATCTGAATTTTTGACGTGAAACAGACTAGGTTTGCAAACATTGAGCACGCCTCCTAAATATGACATGCCTTCATAATTCTTGTTGAACGAAAAATGGATTCCCTCCTTCTAGTTGATCGCTACTGTTCATAAAAAAATAAGCGAATCGCCTAGAAGGTCGTTTGATTTGTGACCACCTCTTTTTAAACCTCTCTACTCCCAAACTAATAGATCACAGAAATAAAACACTTGTTTGAGTAAGAAATTTCATATAATAAACACTTCATTGTTGAGCGGTAAAACGGTTTTGCTTTTGATCATTGTCCATTAATAATACACTCATCGGTGAGTGATCACTGGTGTTTGCGGAGGAACAGTCTGGCAATTTTTAGTAGGTTCATGGCTCCATCGTCTGGGAACATATTTTTAATAATCTTTTGCAAAATCTTTTAAAAAACGCATACAAATGGCGCCCAATTTGGAGGTTGCGAAAGGTTTATAAAGCTGTAAATAAATGTATACAGCAAAACATTAAGGTAAGATGTAATACAAACGAAAACAATGTTTTGTCTACCAGGTTTAGTAGAAAAATCTCAATGATTTTTCCCGTACCGGTAATCAACTAAAATATAATAAAATATAATGATATAATATAATATATTAACCATGGAAATGTATGTAAAATACTGCCCACACGCCCCAGTAAAGTAAAATTTAATTCATAGCATTCCAGTTGGCGAAGAATGTTGTCGATTTCAGGTTAACTTAGGTTAGGACGAGTACTGCGGGGTCATTTACAGCAAGGTTTGGAAACACACCTGAGCATAATCCAGTGCCCCAGCCAATAGAAAATATGTTTATTGGAGATCTTTTGGCCCTTGTTATTGTTTACTAATTTTTATTGTTCACTTCAGCATTTTCAGTCACTGTACTCATGTATTCATTCGCCAATTCGTGTACTAGAGTGAGAGTCATCAAGCATCAGATTTATGGTTTCCATAGCTACTTGTCAATGCGAAAAATGTACCTGTGTCCGTCTAAAATACTAGATTTATTGGGAGTTCTTAGAAATATGAATCGGTATCGCCAAGTTCACTGTAAATGTGCTGCCCGGATAAGCAGACTGCTAATGCGCCCGTAAACAACCTGACCAAACCCCGAAACACGCATGATGTGAGTAGCTTTTCCAATTTACAAGACCGTATCTGACCGAACGGCATGAAACTGTACGAAGCTCCTAATAACTGAAATGATTCTTATTATTCCAGATGAGTGAAAAATATAACGGGAGAATATTAATCCTCTAAATACCAAACACAGATCGGCAATAAAAAGGTAAAGCCGACTGGTATATTTACAACCCCACGCTTGCCAGTGAGTTTTGCGTAAGTGATTTGAAACATTGACAGATTGCCGCACGTACATTTACCGGGCTGGATGTGATATTCATTACAAAGTGTGGACATCGGTTAGTGCTCAGGTTCTGTAGGTCCACTGTAGGTCTACAAAGGTTGGGTTGAGCATATTGTCATGTGGTAAAAATGAGAAAGAAATCCACCTCACGTTATGTTTCTAACAGCAAGAAAAACAACTCTGCTGACTGTGAGGACCGTGCTACATGGTCGTCCTCTTCCACCCCAAAAAAAGCGAAGGAGTATCATCGGTCTACAGTGCATCACAAGTAGATTGTACTAGAAGTGGTGCGTGACGCACGACGATATAAGGATGAAATTAAGATATTGATGATCAAACCTTGTGGTGTGCTGCTATTTATTTGATTGTACGAGACAATCTTCATTAAGCTAAGGACAGCGGCTGTTATACCTTGATGTTCCACCTTACTCAACGCTAAATCAATCGCTAGTTCTGTTTTTTCATTGTATTTTTCGATTGTTTCTCCTACGCCGAAACGCTCAGACAACCATACAAATTAGCAAAACATACCAGTGATAAGGAATGCACTTTGGTGTTCCAACTCATTTGTAGTGTATAACTCCCGTGGACGCTTTTGATCATTACCTCCCAACCACTCATCGAGTCAACTATCACGCTGTCATTCAGTTTACTGGCAAGATGCATCTTCATGCTGAAGATTGCAAAATTACCATCTATTAGGTTTATCAAGATCCAAGCATCCTAATGAACTGTCATTTTGGTATTATCTGGCTTGTGTATTCTGGTATTACCTCGTGTTTTGGTAATGTTTATTGGATGCTTAAATAACTACGACTGAATACACGGAGCCAAATGCTCAGCAACAGACGTAACGCTTAGGCAGAAGTTGTGACTTAGAAACCGCTCGCTCTGTCGTGCTGCAAAGCCGTTACCATCCGGCGATCACTAGATGTTACAATAGGTCTTTGAAAATACTCTCCTCACCATCGCTTAGGGTTCGCAATGATTATCCCCTTTATTCAGAAGAAACAATAGGTCTTTTGTACCGGGTGGCGCAAACGTCCGAAAACCGTCTGCCTATCCCACTGAGCACCTTACTGCCAAAGCACCTGTGGAGGTGCACGTACACAAATGGGCGTCAACCGCATAATCATGGCTGCGCCCCGCTGTGCTCAGATAAGCGTAACAAGATCACTCCTATCCGAACTATGTTCAATGGTTACTGAATTACTGCACTCACACCGGGTGCATGCTTGACTCAGAATAAATTGTAGCGGCCTGAGTTGTGTGCTTTTAACAGGAGGACTATCTAGATTGTACCCGATCTCCAGGTTGTGCTAGGCTTACAATATGTGCCTTATTTTCAATGTTGAAGCAGTCTGCGCATTGCAGAAACGAAGAAGCTCAGGGACAGCCATAAGTCAAGGTTGGTTTTACTCAGTCGCTAGATCTTCAATTGATAAAGTATTTTGACGACTTCAGACAATAACACCTACACCTCTAGAAACTCACCTTCCCAACGGCAGCTGAAGTAAAAGCTGAGTAAAAGACAAAATGCACCTGCCAAAAACATAACAAGAAACGTAGCGAAGCCAAACAGCGCACTAGACCTGCAATTGAATGCAAAACTTTCTACCCACCAGTAGGCGGTCTGTCCGATGTCTATGTACCCAACTACGGAGGTTATAAATACGTGACTAGTATATGGATCACATGGAAGAGCAGCTGTTTTCAACCTGTTCACAGGAGCCAGGAGCATCTGAAATTGGTATAGAACGTTTTCCGGTTAAATTTATTTTGTGTTATCTGTAGTACGAACAAGCGGAACAAGCATAGTAACACAGTCGCCTAATTTCTTTCATCATGAAATATCTACATATTTGTGATTGCAAAATATATATACACTGTATATATATATATATTTACATTTGTTATATACATTTCCGGTGGAATAAAACATTGTCATGTATTTATTATCTATGTTGATTTCGTTTTTATGGAAATTGGTGAACGACACAAACTCACAAAGGAGGATGGTCAGAGTGAAGTGGTCAATCACCTATAATGTATCTTTATTTTGATTTCATTCTTCAAGAAACCCACTGAATGCTGTTCGTTACACTTCCCACCATTAGTGTATTGTCGTACTCCTTTACGACAGCGTATACAGTTCCCCTTTGAACACTTCCACTAAAATGGCCACAAAAGCCCACTATAACATAAGACATTATGAAATATAAAACGTGCTTATAGCAACAACAATAGAAACAATCAACCATTGGGTCCACATGAAACAAGACATGTTGTTAGTTTCAGATCGGACAAACTGGATAAACCCAATCTTTGATTACTTCTATTGTTGTTGCTATCCGCATGTCCCAAATTTTCTAATTTTGTTTGATTGTTAAATTCACAATGTTTTCTTTCTCTCGTGAAATAATTTCCGCCACACGAATAGTACGAGATCAGCATCTAATTATTTATAACTTTGTCAGGTGGACCATGGGATATATGTGGTTCTCATGGGAATATGCCTGAAAGCCATATCGCCAAGCGTTTCTTCGGTTGAGGCAAGCAATGAATAACTAATACTCGATAGCCAATAGTGTAGTAGTGGCACATTTCAACAGAACCAACTTCGACTTATAGATGTTACTCGGATTAGATAAAATATCTCAAAGAATGTTTACTGTAAACAAACCTACATGAGTTTGTTTGACTTGTTGGTTTAAAACACACAGCAAAACTTCTCCCCTTTGTTCCAGTAACGCCTCACTAGAGTACTAGTGATTTTTGTTACATGGTTATTAATCTATGCATCCTTTTCGAAGTCTGTTCGAATTCGCTTTTTGGTTTGAATTTCACTTCGTGAACTGATACGTTTAACAAAGGAGAGAAAATCAACACGCAACCTTAAGAACTATACGCTGTACTTGGAGTCACTTAGCAACTGTGATTTGTGGCGAAAAAAAATGGAAACAATCTGTCCACAATGTTCTTGAGTGCATAGTTTACACCATTCGGTTGAAATCGACTACCCATTATAATCCAACAACATACTGTGAAAAGCACATTCTGGTTCCGGTGACATCTGCCATCAAGCAGGTCCTGCTTTCCAGGTACAAGTAAGCATGTGCTTACTGCCGTTTAAACAGATCGCTATGATGAACTTAGCCAATTCTTCTAGTAGCAGTCATATCAGACTTATCTACATCCTGTGGGTCACCATAAACTGTGCAGCAAAATATCCGTTTACGGCGGCATTTTTGTCCCGTGCACTCTTTGTTAATGAAAGTCATCCATGTTAAGTATACTGACCGTAAACTTATACGCCATATGTACCTGGATTTGTCAAATGCATACTTTATAACAGGTTGTAGAAGTTCCTTTAGCCATCCAGCGCATCTGAAAAATTGCACACTATAATAGTTGGTCACTAGGATAATTGGCGGCAAAAAACGAGAGCAAGCACAAGAAGTGATAAAACACCGTGTACTTAACTTGATGTTCAGCCATATTGTAAGCAAAGTTATCTTTTTACAACATGACTGTTTTATTGTCTGAAAACAAATCACTGACTCCTCAAAAAATCACATGAATTTGACACAAACTATGCAGTTGAAAAACACCGAGTAACTAGGCTGACCACAAACAATTTCGCATTCTTTTCTTTCCCGAAGGTATATTCATTTAACTAAGTATTTGTCGACGACCGCACCTGATTAATGCAAATCAAAGGTCTCGTGCTATGTGATCAAGTCGTTCCATTAGAAAATCCAATTGAGAGCTCTGGTTAATTGCTTCCGGTGCACCAATCTTTCACTGAACCGTGGATAATTTATGCGAATTGCGAAACAAACGATGACTGAAGTGTCCACAGAACTGCATTTCTGTTTTCGATACCGTGTTCAACGTTGTCTACACTAAAATGAATACTGTCAAAAAGTGTATATTGAAACACAGTCACTAATATAGTCGGACTTCAACTATTGGACTGCAACGTGTCCAACATTAGACACAACTTGAAGTTTTGTCGAAACATATGTCTAAATGAACGATGAGCAAAAGCTACTTCATTCGTACGCATTTAATCTCATTTAAATTAAGACTGCAGCAAAACTTTCGTGTTGTCCAATATTATTGCGGATTTGGCAAGAAAGATAACAAACGAGCTGGCAATAATAAAATACACTTTCATGATTTAAACACTTGTCAGCGGATGTTTTGTAAAAATTACGTTGATTTTACCGAAAAAAAGTGGGATTTTTAACAGTTCTAGTAGGGTTTAGACAAAATGTGATTAATAAAATGACCACGATCAGATCTTCTCAAACCAGTCACTGGAAGGACAAAATAAAGATATCCAATAGCATTTATCGGCCAAACTTTTTCAAGAACAACGAGTTAAACTGAAAATATTTCATATTTGGCACAATGAGGTCAGTGACTTCCGCATAATTGAGAACGATTGCTTTAGAACTATCGATCGAAGATCTGATGACGGCCAATTCTATGTCCCCAACAAAGCAATTTCTCCAGATGGACATTGCCTGCACGGAAGTCTCATCAAACGTAATAATGTAATAATCCGGGCATTCTTCAGTGCACTAGAGTTGTGGTCAATGTGTTCATGTCAAAATTCGGATAGCTGAAGTTTCCATTTTGTTGCAAATGTGGAAACACACTTTTACAAGGACGTGGCACAACTGTTTTCTTTTCGGAAGTTTATACCTCTATATGTTCACCGTTATGCTAATTGTGCTGCGGACGAAAGTGAAATTAGTTAATAATTATCGAACAACTGAAATCTACCTTGAATCACTCAGAATTTTAGAAACTACTTAAATTGAAAATATTTCTCACAATTTGCTTCCAGGTTGTTTTGCTCAAGACTAGCCGGTATCTGTGCGAGACAAATTTCAAACCAGCCGCAATGCTCATAATTATTGGCTTAAAACTGATGTATAGCGGAAAAATATAACTGTTCCGTAAAGTCTGTCAGCTTTAGCAGTTACGCTCGCACTGTCATTGCTGTCAGGTTTACGGTAACCATTGATACGCGTTTCAGGCAGCTTACATTCGACCGTAGGTTTAGTGTTCTTGTAGGGATTTCTGGTAGTCTAGTCATGAAAGTGGTACTGGAGCCTAGTTTTCTTTTCTTTAGTGTAAACACTTCAGGCTATGAACTTTAGTCCTCACCGGTCCTAGTAAATGTGAAAGTAACACGGCATTCCCAATTTTACTGGCGCTGTAACAGATATGACTAATCCAACATCTTCGAATTCTCGCTTGAGACACTGAACACAATTTACATTTGAAAAATATCTTGAATAACTCATTGCTTTTTAATGATTTTTAAACCTACCATTGGGAATTCAAGGCTAAATTTTAAATTGCTACACTTCAATAAGCAAAAGGATAATGGGAATTTTTTACGAAGTCCAATTTAGACACCATCAATTTACGTTGAACGGGACAACTTATGACCAACTTAGTGAATTTCCTCTACACTTTATTGTTTCCGATAAAGTTGATCACACTTTCATTCCAGTCCATAACCGGAATGACAAGCGTTTCAGATGCAAAGCGATCAACACATTTGATCGCATCCGCTAACCACATACGTAATAGTTTGCGCAGTTTTTGGGGCAGCTGGTGAACTCATTTTCTCGTGCAAAGAGGTCGCCGTTATAAAAATTCTTGCCTACGGACTTCATTTCATGTATGGTAATCCGAACACGTCAATTACTTCATGAACTTACTTCATTACAATTCACGTACGAAATCGCACAGGTGCACGTAATTGCACACATTTCATGTTAAACTCATCAAAATGTCGAACTCAGCGTAACTAATTAAATGAAAACGTTCGATGCAATACAAACAATTATTTCGATAAATATCAAAAGTTGTCCATCATTCGGGTTGGAAAGGCACAAAAAATTGCAGGCTATCACGTGTCTTGGTCCACAGAAAAAACTCGATTAACCAAATGAGATCATACGACACGGTATCATCAAAACGAAACCCGATTTGCCTTTTCTTGATTTTTTCCCCAAAAAATTACAACTAGCAATTTAACTACAAGCTTTGGTTTTAAGGTCGACTCAGGTGAGTACCGGATAACTCATTTACGCTACCGCTGTCTGATGTCTCTCAGTTTCAAACAGACAGACTTCTCATCGTTTAGCTAGTCAGTAACGGTGTACAGCTATGTTTGATAGTGTTATCCTACGATTTTGTTCACTGTATAAAACATGTGTTAGATCTATTTTTCGGGGTTTGTATACTGCCAGTTTTACGTTTGTCCACGTAGTTTCAGGGTTTATTCACTTCGGATTGCTAGCCTAAATCCTGAAGTACTAATCTTTTTCCGGAACTAGATAACGTTGATGGTTTTTGTCTAAATATTTCGTGTTACTGATCTCCTATCTACCCCAATGAACCCTGCTATAAATTGCGTTAGACCTTTTTGCTTTTTCATAAACATACACTTAGTGCTATTTAGAATCGTGAGAGAATTGTTTGTTCAAACAACGGCAATTATCTCGTTATTTACTTGTTAAATGCTGGTCGGATTTGAAAAAAACTAAACATTCAAATGATTTCATCCCAAGGGATATAGAACAGCAGAAAAATGACAAGATTAATTCACATACCTTTTTTGCAATCGTGGTGACCTTGACCACACGATCTAATGGATGATTACCTGAACTATCATCTAATATGCATACTCGGCTCCAAGACTGATACGATGTCATTCAGATTTAGCGAGGCTGAAACATAACTGAAACACATTACTGAAAGTCACTGGGTCTAACTGTTTAGAAACAGCTATACCAACTCCTTCAAAGATCGTTGTGGACGCCTGAATGATTGGAGGCCAACAACGAAATGATTGAACTGTTTTAGCCTGCGAGGAATAAAATTGCAACGGCCAAGAAAGGTAATACTTAAGTACAATGACAGCCTCTCTCCACTTGCGAAAACAAATCGATGTGACCAACACTTCAATATGGGCGAATCCCAGCGTGTACACGAATAATCTTTGGACTCATTCCCTTCAGTAAGACATCTAGAAGTTACTTTGGAGAAAGGCATGGAACATTAGTTTGAAGCTACTTGTGTTTTCGCATGGTCAGTAAGCACTCATTTTATGTGCGGCATTCGAAAACGTCCACCGTCCGACATCAGTCGGATGCTGAATTAATTAATGCAAATGTACTTCCTATGGAATGCATTGTTTGCCAGTTGTTTTCCTTGTTTTTGTGGAAGATGCATCTATCACTGAATTTCATTGTAGTGGTGTTTCACATAAACACGTTTTATCGTATAATACATTATGCATTATGAGAAAATGCTGTGACAGTACCGTTATTCAATATGATCAATTTTCATCTCAATGTAGTATCCATATCCCGGCCAGATCCAGGTACATGGGTTTAAATGTATGTACACGGTCTTAGCCTTATTTGCTATTCATTATTTAGTTCGGCATGTGAATAAACAAGGCTTTCCCAAACGTAATGTTATTATGATCGTGTATGAATACATCCTTCAGTTGATGTTGATTGTAGTCGGTTGCCAACAGACATCGTCGTGTGACTCAAATTCGCGTATTTGGAAGTATTTCATTTAGTAAAACCAGAACAGCTGAAAAACTGAGCATTCACCTTCAAAGATGCATATTTCGAAAACTTTTTTTCCTAGACGACTGTGTTCCATAAGATGGCGTGACAAATATTTGCGTTAGGTTAAGAAGAGCAAAATGCCATAATGAACATCGTTTTGTAATCATTGACAAAATAAAGACAGCAATAAGGTTTACAGTGAAGGATAAACACTATATGTCAGTTAATAGAAAGGACACCACGTGTGATGGCGAGAAAGGAAGAAAGAAACGGAGGATGATTTGATAAACCGTACAGATTGTATCAAGAATATGAACTTTCCATAAATTAATGAAAAGGTGAAAAAAACTTCAAATCTTGACCAACCATTCGGTCATTTAGGGTAGAGTATATTGAATTTAAATGCGTCAACCCATTGAACAATAAAGTGTCTGATTGAATACATCAACTGAGGGTGTATTGGTGCAATACATAGCTAATTAGTTTAAACTTTCCTCTTGTATGTTTTGTTTTTCTCGTACATCACGGCAAATTATCCAGTAGTTCCCTCGATCTTCACAATAAGTCCGATATTACGCCGGGCAAATTTTTGAACAAGCCTACATTGCGAATCTTTCAACAGCTAGTTCACAAAAAATTTGCCTCCAGAATTAAGTGCAAAATTAGTCAGATTGAACCGCAACATTATAATTCATTAGCTAAACTTGTAATCTTTCGAATACCCTGAAGTCAGATTCATAAATTTTTCTTAAATCTCCTGAAAAAACACTAAGCCATTCGTTCATTTGTTGTGTATCCTGTTTTGATTAACTCTGAAATATGTAACTTTACCCGTAGTTGTTCTTGTTCAATCCTCATTTTTATATATTACTCACTAAACTTATTTTTCCTTTGGCTCATCGATCAATAATCTAATCTGTGATACTGTAGACTCATAATCCGTTTGATGTAAAACAAAACATTTCGTTGTTTATGTACTAGTAAACTGAGTTTTAATGAGTAGGTACATCTCCTTTGATCTCTCTTCTGTGTTACCAGGTGGACACATATCAACAGCGATAATTTTATGCGTGTGCACCCTGTCAGGGGATTTCGCACAGTCCCATGGTTGGGCTATCTGACAGTGCATTGCGGGTATCTTGCTGAGAGCAGTTTAGATATGCCTGTGTCCCATCGAAGTTTCAGTGTTAAACAATTGTGCGCTGACAGTCATTGTGTTAACAGCAGAGGGACAATGAAAACAATTTTCATAAATCCCAACACCTTATACCTTATAAATTGTGCGTTTCCAATTCCACAGTTTTCAAGAACGATGAAAAAATAAATGAAAATGAATCGGCCAAAAACACAATGGAATCCACTAGGTTTCCGGCTGCTTCTGTAGAAAACTGTTGTGTGTTTCTACTTGATGACCTGTGAGTGTGAGCAAGGGAATCACTGAGGAATGTTGCGTTGCTTGTTTTCTCTCGAGCACCCATTGAACACTTCGAGTTCTAAAGATTTCAACTGTTCCTATGGTTGGCCGATGTGTCATATAATGAGATTTTAGCTACAAAATTTATTCGTTTGCGTGATAGTCAGCCGATTAGATAGTCAAGCAACAGGTAGGGTACCGTTGACCGTCCACCCCTGATTAGTGTGAGGACGTTGAGTAGTGACTTGACTGACCAGACGGCTCTGAACAGTACCGCGTTCACTTAGTTTCCATGCATCACTTCATGAACAAGGAATGATATGAAAACCAAGTTTCTCAAGTTCAGCTTTGTTTATAGCTAGTTTTGCAACAGTAATTTTTCTTAACAGATCGCTCGATTCACTGGCTAGTTTTACTGAGGTACAAACTGTAACAAACCTAACACGGAGACCGGGAAACTACTTTGATTGGTTGTAGTATTCTACAACCCAGATGACACCACACCGAACGATTTATCGTCCACCATCTTTTCACATTTTTAATACGTTGAGAATATACATGATACAGCTAGCCCCTCTGTGTAGAATGCAGTCAATTATTGGACAAGTTGGTCGAGCTCTCATATCGATACTACATCCGTTTCTGTATAACCGATTACAGCTAAAAACGAGTTATTGCATTCAGCACGGCAGAAAGAGTTCTTGAGCTAAAAGCTTTCACCGGTTCTTCGTAAGCAATTTGATAGCATTTTATAATTCTTAACCACGACTGTTAATGATAACACAATTTCTGTGAGTTAATTTTTTAGTTCTCAAAAAATGTTGGGAAGTTTTGTCAGATATCTTCAAGTTGGCATGTGAAGTATCATTTCTGCATTCATATATGATAGTTTGGTAGTGTCTGATGTGAAGTCAAAGGGACGTTGGTCCACATGGTTTTATCACAAAACACGTGGACTTCTAATCCTTGGCCGTCACAAAGATATGCACTAGTTACGAGCAGTTACCAGACTAAAACTTTGGTCTGGTGCTTTGTTAAGAGAAGCTGGCTAGAATGCCCAGCCTCAGATCTGAAATCCTAGACCAGAAAATCCCCAGTAATTTAAATAATGAGAAAACAAGTTCTTTCAACAGTTGGATTTCGAAATGTTTTCTATAGCTACTTAAAAATTATGTGTGGTTGTGAAATATTTTTACGCTTCCTACAGAAAGCCGTTTGAAAGTAAAGGATTGGAATATTTCCGGCAGCTCAGTGACTTTAGTTTTCGCGAGAGACTGAAACATTATCACCAGTTTGAGAGACTGATTGCTGTTGGAAACAAACGTTGTGAAGACAACTTATTTAGGGTATATTCTATTTTTTTATTAATCACTGCGCAGTCGTACATACTGACCTACAGCTCACCAACAGTTCCGGTGGCCTCCAGTTTTACGTTTGTGAATTTCATATAAATATATATTAAACTGTGACAGTTTAATTGCGCACAGGCTGTCTCCATTTGTTTGACCGTAAAAAGCCAGAAAATCACTTCGAATTTGATCAGCATGAGGATAAAATATAAAAAAACAAATCCCCCCATAGAGCAGCATCTATGCAGTTACTCCGCTTGAACTACTTCCGTGTTGTGGATACATTAGTAACCGGCAGGTGGTCGGTGCACCTTGAAGGGCATAAGGTAATTGGAAACTAGCTGTAAATTTAAACGTTTCCAGATTTTGCTTGATTACACACGAAACATGCTCGATAATGACTGCGGCAAGCTTCCAAATGATTATCTGTCAATGATTAAACGAACAAAGGCAGGTGACCGAGTTGCGGCGAAGAAACTTACTGCACACAACACTCATTGTTTAGAATTTCTTTTAGCTGTCAACCTGTAGATGTACAGTGAGTTATAAGTACGTCTACCGATTCCGGTTAATTAGCGAGTTTCAAGAGTAGTTATAGATTGGCTAAGTTACTGTACTTCACAATAACACATAATTAAACGCTGTTCACGTGGTACTGTAAGTAACAAAATATAACCTATTAGTTCAGTGAATAATAACATAAACAAGTGAGCGTTTTATACTGTAAGCTTGGCGTCTTTGCCGAACAAATTATTTGAAGAAAACCAACCACGTATCGGTTTTGGTGAAAGATATAAACACCTAGAAACTGTTAGAAAGTTTACTCGTGTGAATGAATAATGTTGATATACACATCTAACTGCTCCAAGATTTTTCAATTTAGACAAACAATCTTTGCATGTTGTTTCTATCAGAACAGTCAGTTGAAATAAGGTTGAAAACGGATGAGATCTCTTGCATGTACCTGTTTTCCACTTGAGGACATTGTTAGGGTGTTTGCATATTTTATAACCAGGCAGCTTCAACTTAATAAAGAACGAGATGAAAAAAGAATCATTACTCATCGTTCTAGAAAACTCAGTGGATTCGTTATTCACAGGATTACTACTTACATTCTAGTTGCTGCAGAAGCAGTTTCCAGTCAGACTACGCAAATGTTTGTTTCTGTTCAAAGTTATCTTCTGTTACGCTTTGTGTAGCAGACACACAAGGAAGGATGCTTCATCATTTAGCTACAGATTCTGTCTTCTGTCATTGGATCTACCTATAGATAAAATGTGCTAATTTTCAATGCATAAGTGAACAAGTTGTTTTAATCAACAGGCAGTTGCTCATCTAATACAAATTGCGTCTTGTTTGCGTTAGGGCATTTCATAAACTTTGTAAATCTTTCTTCAATAATAAATTAAATAACTCAGCAAAACTTCCCTACGATCAAATGGTTGGTACAGTAACCAGAGAACAACTCCAGCAGAATGATTGTTTATTGTTTCCAACAAGTAAATTTGATTCAGGTCTACCTCTCTTACCGTTGCCAAGTATTTAACAAAACGCGCGATCGGATTGCAGCCAATTCTGAATACATTAGACAAGTTACACTTTTTATAATAACCGGTGTTCAAAATTTTATTGTTTCCACACGCGTACTGATAGGGAACCATAAAATCCACACAACCAAATTTTATTTCTGTTCTCCTTAACGAAGTAGTTTTTTCCTGTTTTTTAGCCTAAATACTACTTGAACATAAGCTGGGTTGTCTTTCCTGTGGCAAACAGCCATGGTACCAACCCTGCCGACATTGTCTCTATATTTAGTAAAGTTATGGTTAATCGGTCCATTTTTATTAGGTAAGAACACTAGTCTCAACCAAACCGCTTCTTTTTTGTACACGTTGACTTTATCCCAGTGATTTTTGGTGATTACAGCAGACATTACTCGCTAGTGAGAATTTATGGAAAGATGTCGTACGTTGGGAATCAGTTTAGCGTAGTGAAGTGATCAACTTTCACTAGAAATGTATTTGAATCAGATGTTTGTACTACCAATAAAACTTGGCAGTTTCCTATAGCCGGAAGACTTCGTTCTTTGTAAGATGTGTTTGTTACATGACCCAAGCAATACTATGTCCGGTTACAGCTTAACAAAAAAAACCCATGGATTCGTTAACCCTAGACATTTCATTGGACTGGATGAACATCGTGGTCGATCAATAAGACTGACCTGGTATATTCATTGACGATCAGCCTCAATAACCTGCAAGTTAGATAGCCTGGATATGTGTGACTCACCGAGTAAAGTTACTTACCCTAATCCACGTGAATATTCAGTCGTATGCATCGATTTCAGCATGCATTGCACGTGGCATATGGATGGACAGATGTCGGTAAAGAGCTGAGAATCGTGCAGACATTTGCGTTTATGCGCGCGTTAGTATAACAATAACATTGTTTCACTCATATTAACCTGGGGATAGCATTTTGATGAGTAAAGTAAAAAGGCGACTGATAGTGGAATACCTGTTTAAAGACATAATCCGTTACAACTACTCACTACTATCCGTGTTGTAGTAAATGTCGATCACTATCATTGTTGCGAGGTCCCAAAATGTCTCCTTCTTTACTCGGTTTCCCTTCATCAACCCCTCACACTAATACATGAATCTCTCAGACAGTCGATTTATAGCGAGTGAATGTAAATTTTCAGTGAATTCTGTCGATTAGAATAAGCCTCAAGAATCACCACCATAACACAAAGGAGTTACAAAAGAAACTGCAACGAAAATTTTCATGCAAGAATATATTGGGCTCAAAAAGATCA
Source organism: Paragonimus heterotremus (assembly GCA_013368495.1). NCBI lineage: Eukaryota > Metazoa > Platyhelminthes > Trematoda > Plagiorchiida > Troglotrematidae > Paragonimus > Paragonimus heterotremus. The sequence goes on along the minus strand of LUCH01000136.1, from coordinate 12,609 downwards.
AACTAGGATTGACGGCGTACACGTTCTTGACAATAGCAGTCAGTCTACTTCACGTCGCTCTATCTATATAAAACGTCAAACCGCGTTCCTCTCCATCAACGAAATGATATTACTCGACATTACCTCGATACAGTTAAAAACTACACAAATGACAACTGCCACTTACTTCTCTGAAGCCAAAAAAGAATCAAATTGCACTGTATATACGCAAATGATCGATACACTTTTATCGTACGTTTGATCAATCGGGATGAACCTTCGTATAGCATTTAGAAACATCGAGTTTTTCAGGTGGGAAAATAAAACATGTATGTTTGATTACATCGTGTTATAATCAGCAATCGTATACTGTTTCAACCGGGGTGGTTTTTGAAGTTTTTGATGAGTGGTTGATGGCAACCTACGTGTATATTACTATCCAATTGTACAGGACGTTTCCAAGCCCTAATGTTGTTTGCTAGCAAGTACGTTTGCTCCAGTGGTTCATAATATATAGTGCATTTTTGCAAGCTGGACAATTTAAACCATCACAAGGCTTCCGGCAACACACATCGCTGATAAACCATTGAACTCTCTGTGGCACGTGACTTTGCTCTGTGCCGATTATATATTGAAAATGCTGTAACTAACATAGCATTAGATGAGTCGTCATCGGTTAGACAATAGATGAAAAATCACCTCACGACTGAGATACATGTCCGCAGTAATTTTGTGGCCATCTAGTTTCATGAAACAGGAACGCGTCATTGTCTCGCCAACAATTCTACTGACTCTGAGAGGCCCAACGTTACAGAAGGTAATCACTGATAAACTTTTGTCTCATGTATGAACTCTACATGCATAACGATTGTAACAACATGAAAATGAAACTAACAAGCCAGACGCATCCTGGCTAGCCTCAGATGTTACTAACCAAAAGTAAACATGTGTATATTCCTCTAATTTTGAAACCCCATACTTTTGATTAACGGTTTAAGGAATACAGTATAAGTGCTTCACAAAACCAATGTGTGTATCGCAGGACATCGGTCAGGCTTTTGTGTCGTCGTAGTATTTCAACAATGATCTGATAATACCTAATGCATAAGTATTGCATTGAATGACGACAAAACTCGAAACTATATTCAACGACTGTATGTGCTCACCAAGTGGGCCCTTATCAGCCAAACATGTTACAAATCAGCTGGGGGTTATACTGGCGATTAACTAGACTGTCAGAGTTACCTTGATTCTTTTTGACAAAGGCCAAGTCGTCCGTTGAGTTTGAAATTTGGCCGGTCGACCACAAAAGTTATTATACTACCAATTTACGTTCTGCGATACATAGAACTTTATAACCTGCAGGAATATGATTCAAAATAGCTTCCAGTAAGCGAATGAGAAATACCAGTCACATGCAAACGCTGAATTGTCCACAACATAAAACAGATTGAAAAGTGTACTCATGATTTGACCAGTTTATTGGTGACGCCTAAGTTTGCCTATTGATCTCTGAGATAACGGTGTTCCCATTTTGGCCCCCCTCACGACGCCATCAGTTTGTCGATAAAAGTAACCGTTAAACTAGAAACGCACATTGAACATGTAGCGTACCAGCAACCGTTAGTGTTCAGGAGAGGAGATAGTAAAACGAATGTTCCCTTGCTCGATATGTGTGAAAAAAATTGAATAACCTTCATTATGGATCATTTAGAAGTCACCTGGAAGTCACGTGTATGGATACTTCTTGATGTCAGTCTCTTAAGCCAATGAAAAAATAATGTGTTGTACGTTTCGGCTGGTTAGCCCCGACAGATTTGCTAGATACTACTGCTGCGCGGTGCATTAAGCAACATATACCAAGAACTGTTAGTAAAACTTGCGACGGGTTACAAACTTACGACTGCAAACCAAAAGGCGGTGAACCTTCGGTATATGATGTTTAAACTCATTTTAACTAAAACAACCGAGCGTCGTCGTGTGTCATCTTACCTCATAATGTTGTCCATATATATATAATTCTTTAGATTCATCAAAAAACAAAACCGTCTTTCGGACATATTTGAACAAAATACTCATTAGATGAACGTTCTGAAAGTTTGTAGGTGATTAGCGGTGACGGCACCAATTCAAACAAAGTTTGCAGTAAAAACCAGTGGACAACTTGGTCACCATCGGTTGCAAATTTAAAGTAACATCACGGTTATTCCAACACTATTGCAAAGAAAAGAATGTTGTTTTTGCCATTGTATAAGTCATCAGGTACAACTGACGTTTAATTCATACATTTGAAACGCTGATTTCCGTTTTTCCAATCCATCAATGCAGCATGAAGACAAACGTAGCCAGTTGTTAACGTTTCGGTTAGCCTCGTGAGTCCCATAAATCAAACCGCCGATTATGTACAAAAGTAACATGTCAACATGAACAGCAGTCAAACACGATGTACACCAACAATCCAGGATCAAAGAAACGACAGTGATGCTGGTCTTGTCGGCACCTTCTTGTTCACGGAGGTGACCGATCCTTGTTGATTAGCACGGCTCCCGTGAATTGCAAAAGTTCCAGGTTTCGGTTGCGTGATAACACAGGTAATTTGTCACTAAGATATGTTCACCAATCGGAGACAGCAGGTTCGGGTTTGATCGCTGTATTTCTAGTTTTTATTGGGTTATCGCAATCAGTAACGACTTAGGGATGTGCTCTGCTATTAGTGCAATAGAGCAAAGTCATGGACCATCGCACATTCACTGAAACTTCATGTAAATGGGTTAATTGTTGAAGTTAGAGAACACACTTTTTATGGTTTTTTTCTCCGAATACATAAGTTTGTGTCATGTTGTGCCTGAGTAAACCTGTTTTTCTTCATGACGCAGTCGCATTTGGCGATTACAGAACACGTTTACGAAGAATCAGTTGCAGTCACATTTTGAAACCAGTTCTAACTGTCCATAACTCTTGATTTAGTAACTGGTGAATGGTGAATATTTCAAGATGCTGGCGATGTTTGCGATTTCGTAGTGTTTGACCACGGAGTGAGGTGCACAAAATCGGTTGCGGTACTTTAAAAGTTAACAGAACTCCACGTGAACTGGCAACTTAAACGTGTCAGTTTACTCAATTGACTGTGACCGCTCCATCACACTTTGCACGAAACACACCCAATTAAAGCGAACAAGCAATGGGACAAATTAGTGCAAACCATCCCGTAGAAACTGAAGACAGTACAATTAAAGAGGACCCAAATTTGAGCAACAAAACTATGTATCCCAATTTGAGTGGTTCTGCAGTGAGTTTGACAAAATCCAAAAATAATTCCCTGAAAAGTTACAGCTGATTTCAAGAAAATCATTGCAAGAAGCCACTTATCAACTAAATATACGTGGTTTTATTTGTTACCAGGGTGCAGATAATAAATAATTTTGTAATACACCACTTTCTTACTTTATTATCTGTTTTAAATTGCAGTTGTCAAGATCGCATGAAAAAGCGCTCTATTATTACTGAAAAATACTGTCTGACAATAACAAAAAGCTAGGTCTTACTGTGAAGGATTTAATAAATCTCAAACTTATTTGATTTAATAGTCAACAGTCAGTCTACTCTTCATGATAAGACAATATATCGATTTGGCATAAACGCGTGTTCATTGATACTATATTCATTTTGGCCGTCAAATTTAAGTTCACACATTCACAATACAAACATTTTGATGTACATATTTGTTCTGTAAATGACTGTTGCGGTTTATTTAAACTGACTGTTGTTTGGCCAATGATTCGTTAAAAGTATTTCACCTTTTTGGTTTAGCTCTCGTTCTTTCTACTCTCACTTGATTTGTTCACGTTGAGCAGTTCAGATTGAGTGGTACTTTCCGGTTGTTCTTTTAGCAAAGAAAACACGTCTGTAGCGAGTAAAAGTTTGATTACAATTGTCTTTTTCCAGTAAGGTTCTGGTAACAGGACATTTTTTCAAGGGAAACCGGTGATTCAGTTATCTATTGGTTTGCCTTAAGGACAAAATGCAGAAAAGTATATACGTTCGGTGAAGATTAAGTTGGAAGCTAACCCTGTGTTTACACGCATTTGTGACTGTGGAATAAATTTGGTCTAGCAATTTGGTGTTTGCATTTCAGTTACAATTTTTTAACTAACTCATGACAAGAATTGATTTACACTCAAAGGAGTTCGTTCTACAAAACAATAATGTCATTCTGTGGTTACTGCACCCTCTAAGGTTGATCAAGCAACCTAAGAAGTTCACAAAAATGAATATGGCTGAATGTTTGCATGTAAAAATTTTGGAATTGCCTAATGTGCGTATGGTGACATAACAGTCAATATGGTTCCTTCACGAAAAGCAAAATTGATACTAGACTCCCATCCAGAACGGAGATATTAAAGAGTAACGATAAAATTCAAATTCGTCTGAATTTTCTACTGCACTGGCTGCTAATCCACTATATTCGAATAAAAAGAAGAGGTTGAATATGAGCGGCAGTTAATTAATATTGGCTAACCTTCGACTCTTTCCTTCCTTGGTAACCCAAACAATTCAAAGTTTTTGGCTTGATTGAAAATGCTGAAATGTAATAGGAGACAGCATCGGGAAATATTGTATTACCTCGTGGAAAATGTCTTTGGAATATAACAGTCATACATTACATGAACGAGCATTATTCATGCTCAAAAGAACACCAGAAATAACGGATACCAAGCTTACAGTCATTAGAAACAAAATTCAGAACCAACTGAGAGATTGGAAAAGCAAAACAGCCAATTAGGTGAATTCCCTGGTTTTCATGTCACAGTTATAACTCCAATCAAGTGAAGAACAGTTGAATAGTAGAAACCATGTTTGAGGCTCAACCAAAACCTTAGTATCAAAATAGTCTTGATGAAAACACTGCATTCACATTCAACAAATGATAAGGTGGAAAGATCAAACTTAAAGTGTGTTACAATGATTATTTTCAAATGTTCAGACAACAATGTTTTGCGTGGTTACTGCGTTGGTCAATAAACTAACCACTTGTCGCAAACCAAAATACAGACGCACCTGACTAAGTAAAAATTTGTTCGTAATGGTGATAAATAAAAATAACTGTGAAATGTTATCCTGTATTTTATCTGTGCATTTTAAAAAACGTCTTGGTCGAACTAACACCTAAGGCAATAAAATGAGCACCTTTCTTGAGTTCAGTTGTTGAACTATTTGGAGAATGAAAATGTATCACTTTTGTCACTGGCACATATTAAAACGAAGCACCAATGGTTACCAATGGTTTAATTTTACACATTCAAAAATTAAGCTAACTGTACATAATTGAGGGAATCTATTTAGATTTAAAAAGCAAACTGCTAAAGCATTTGAAGCCCACTACACCACAGGAATGTCGTAGAAAAAACCATGTGTAAAAAATTTTGAAGTTACCAGTCTCATTAAAGCAGACTTCATCATTAAATTAATCGCAATAAAAGATGTGATGTAATCTATTAAATGCATACGAATCGTTTACAGTGAGTAGACCACTAAAATAAAAATATTAGCTTAGCATGTGTTTGCCAGAACAGATTAACGTGTACAACCTTAAATCAGTTGTATTTATAGACAAACGGAGTATAGTCGAACTAACGGGAAAATTCTCGTTAACTCTCCACAACACCATTTTTAAGCCAACATAAATGTAACATAGCTTGAATAAATTGATAGTTTTATGCAATCAAGTATCCGCTTGTGTATATGAGTTTTGAAAAAGGAAGCTTCTTTCGGATCGATGAGCAACAATATTAAATCAACCGTATCCAATTTTGAAGCACATTAGACGACAGCTCTATTCACAGTGAATTTCTTGAATGGCTGAATGTGTAGTTAATATGATTCTTTCGTTGGTGCCGCACAGTCACAAAATATCTTGGACGCAGACAACGATGAAAATTTCCAGTTCGGTATTCATTTATATAATAAAATAAGTTTACCTTCATGCCAGTTCGTTTTTAAAGGATGTGTTCCGAAGTTTCATAAATGGAATTATGCGTTAATCAACGGCCAACGTCTTTTTGTTACATATTTCAACGCTGTACTTACTTGCCAGTGCTCCAATTTGCTACAAAATGTGATCAGCGTATATTGAAATTGACCTGAACACATTAATAATGAGTAACCTGGACAAAATTCCATGAGACGAGTTGAAGAACAGTCGCTAACTTAAAAAGCTTCAGGAAAATATCATTCGGAAATAACTCAAGTTGGTAATGAAACCTTCGGTTTAGAACATTCTGCTTCTCTGCTTTAAAAGCGGCTCAAAAACGAGTTAACTTGGATTAAAGTTGGTCAAAGTAAATCAGTGCTCGATAAAAATCTTAGTCTGGTGGATGACATACTGAGGGTGTGTTTCCAGTAAAGTGAGTTTGTTAACTAGCCAGTTGTGAGGTTACATTATTTATTCGACAGAACATAAATCGAGAAACATTTTGTCCTGATAGTTTACTCACGATGATTGAACACCTTTAGGTATATGCATTACTGTATCAGTTGACCGCCTAAGTTCGATGTCAGGTGAGGCAGTGGGAGTAATTATCCATGGAAACGTTGAAATTGTCATCATGATAAGCAAAGATAACAAGCTGAGGACAAACAAGCAATGGTAAAAGACACAAGACATACAAATTGAACCAACTCGCAAGATGTCCCATAGTAGACTTAAAGAAAAATTATCAAAAAGAAGTTACAACACCCTCCCTACTTTAGAACAGAGTGCATAGATTACACACGTATACTGTTTTTGATACGGTTATGACTATAACGAATACACAGATTTCGAAAATTTTCATTGTTTGTACCATTCCAATATTAAACAGTGGATCGCGTGCTATAAATAACGATGCCATTCCTGGGCCTATTTTATGCGTCGGTGGCACTCTAAGGATAACTGACGACATTCGTCTCTCGTCAACTGTGTGTTTGCTGTATAACGATGCTCCAAAATTACAGTATTCATACATACGACGGTATCTTTATCAATGTATTTCAGGCGAAATTCGGCAAAGCGCTTACATAATGTTCTCGCTGAATATCTTATACAACTGTTGTTGCATGCGCACTTGAACTAGTATAGGACAAATGTTTCAGATTGACGTATGGCAGATCCTCTTTGCAAGTTGACAGAGAGATGCTAAAGAGAATGACATTTTTATACATTTTGGTAATGGATGCCTCGGTATTTCACACATTTCCTCCCCAGAGTTAATCAGTAAGGAAAAGTCCTTTTAAAATGGTGATCGCCCCTGTAAAGTCATTCCTTCTTCCAAACGCCTGCATTTTAATGGAAGTTCGGGGATTTAGGATATTTCAAATAGAACGCCACACACTTTGTTACAGTATTCACATGAACCTTTTAGCCATCCGCTGGGGAAAAGCAAAACTTACGAGCTTCTACTAACAGTTTAAACGATGTTCACTTGGTTCACTAAAGATAGTAACCTCAACCTAACCGAGAAGTCGTGATCAAAAGGTTATCTACTGGACTCAATAAAGAGATTCTGTTTATTCCTATTTTAGAAACAACCAGACAAGCTAGACGTTATTCGCGTAGGGTTACGGTTTGATGTTTTGATGGGAACCTTGTGATGTTACTGACGTTTAACTCCACCGACCAACATCACGATCCTTAGGGCGAAGTGTCAGTTTCGTTCGGGCTAAGGATGCACATTGGTGATGAGCTGCAAAACAGTAAACATCTAGTCTAGAGCTTTCTCTCGACGTGGGCTAGCAAAAAGGCTTAGCTGAATGCTAGGGCTTCAATCAAATGTGGACAGTGTTCAGGTTGGAATAATTGAATTTCCTCGATATAGCCTGTATTTTAACTGTCTATACCTTGGTTGTAATTCTTCCTTGATACCACCCGTGCTGTAAATTGCTCTTGTTTCTGATGCCGTGCAGCTCACTATTTTTTCTTTGTAGTTCAGAGAAAAAGGCTTAAGCAGTGTTTAAACCGGTGATAAAGTACACGTTCGGCTAAAATCCTCAATAAACCTATCTTTTCAGCAGAACAGTTGACACAACTGTCTGTCCGTTATTCCCTACTACAGCAATAAACTTTATCATCCGACTCAGGTAACTGATGAATCGAATGTTGAAACGCAAAGCGTTAACATACAAGTTGGATGCAGATCACAAAACACTAAATCACAAACCTGACCTCTTCCATGATCACGTACAGTTTTATTCATAAACACACCTGTGAGGAATAGATCAAATGATAAAACCATAGCCATAATGCTTTCCGTGCCCGCAATGACGACCTCGTTAAGGAAGTGTACATCAAATGTATATCAGTAAAAGTCTCCTTCATGTTCACTTCGGAATGTACATCAAATTAACGAGAATGGATGTAATTATAAACATACTCGGGAGAGTGGATGAGAGCAATGTTTGTGAATAGTGATTGGCTGTAGAACAGAGCATTATTAATAATTTGTGTTCATATCTCTACCGGCAGCTATAACTTCACAAGTATCTTTCATGTTATGCTTACGCAATAGTTTACTGAGAGGTTTCAAGGGTTCTGGAATTCCCTGTACAGCTTTGTGGTAACGCAGAGTTTACAAACGTACAGCAGAGTTTATCGTTATACTCACCTTGCGTATCAACACTTTTCAGTTAGTTTCCAACAGATACGGTTGTAAGACTTTAAGTCTTTGAAAAATAGGTAATCTTTCCGACTCCTCTCTTTCATCAAATCTCGTTAATGACAGGCAGGATATTCTTTGGACCACTGAACTGTTCACCGGTTTGGAGGTATAGTCTGAACAGTCTTCTATAAACTAGTCAGCAACCTTATCTACAAATGACATTATTACGCAAGTATTCACTAGTAATTCTTTGATAGCATTTATGCGTGGTTTGTTTGAGGAAACACTTGTTAATTATTATGTAATTATGGTGGTGCTAACAAGACTAAACCATCGCTGATTTTTATTATCAACCATTGGAATGGTTATGTGGTTAAAATCACAAGACTGGGTCAACAAATTTCTGAACTAGGTTTGGACAACAAGTTCTTTACAAAATGGTGGAGTACCACAAAAATTACCAAGCTGCATCTTTTGGCCTATTTGAACCAACAAAAAGACATTGTGTACTCACTTATTGGGAAGAATTATGCAGAAATGTTTTCGATTTAAGGCGTTTGGGATACTTGGGTTAATGTCTTTTAACCACTCCGTTTGATACCGGGGGCTTGTATTGACGACGGTTCGCGCATTCGCAACCAGATAATGAGTCCAGATCGGAATATTCAGAGAAATTTAGTCAACCAGCTCCCGCCAAGTCTGCAAATTCTGTCTCAATGATGCGATAGAATGCCGCTGTCGAATTCACGTGACGTCGATGCAAATACATTCCTTAAGTATTGGAATGCCGGTCGATTTTCAAACAGTTGTCAACACGTCAAGCAAACCCGTTTCTGTCGGCTAATTTTGTGCTGAATCACAAATGAGCAAAAACATTTCCAGCGCCAAAGGCTGTTTGTAATGACTTACCTCGTGAAACACATCTACTAGGTATAATTTAATACAATGCAAATCGCAAAAACATTTACTCACGAAAATCCATTTCTGGAGTTTCCATCTATTAGTGATGAATAGTAGATGAGTTAGGTATTTTCAAGTTGAATGTCATCCACATGTGATCAGAGCTTTTGGAATTTCCTTTCAGTCATCTTTGAAAAAACGAGAAACTATGAGCTTCCCTTATGTCAGGGTTAGTTAGTATTGCAGATTGACTACACGGCCGACATTAGAATTCCGGCTACCCTTCTTCAGCAAATCACTGTGCCAGTGACCTCATATTATGCACAATCGATGACGAATTCATTTTTATCTCAAACAACCATGAACACCAAACTAATTTCCTACAGGGATCCAGATCAACTGTTTGTGTGTATGAACAACAAAAAAGAGGACAACATTGAGGGACAGCATTTTTAAAGAATGTGAGAACTTGTACGCCAGAAAGCTCTTGCTGACGTGACCTGATAACAGTCAGACATAGCCGTTGTTAGAAAACGCGGATTGACAGCATTTGGTCTTGTTAAAGCAAGTGACCGTATTCTACGGGACAGCTGTTCCCGACAATCTGCTTCTGTGAGCCCAAATGAGGAGAACCAAGGTAGAACCAACAAGCGTTAATATGTTTGGAAATCATTTCCTTAGCATGTATTTAGTTGGATATGTATATAAGCTTGTATCTGAAACTTTAATCCATCAATACGCATTACAGAATTTGACAACTTAGTGATAAGCATCGAGGTCAGTGTGTTTTGATCAGTGTCGGCTGTCATGGTTAGGTTGGTCTTCTGTTGGCTAATTATTCCGCAATAGATTGGTTGGATGAAATATTTTGCGTCATACGAAATGTCTCAACACAACTATTCGCTCATGACTGACGGACTTATGTGACGATACACCACTAGCATTAGAATTTGTGAGTATTTTTTTGATTCAAGCTGGTCATTGATCGCTTATTCGTTTAGAGAGATATTTAGCTGTTCAACTGAGATATTTTGGTATGCAGCAGCGGTAAGCTTAAGAATGAACGAGCAGAGACTTATAGAAATAGTTTATCTTCGAGCCTAATAAAGTATAGGTCTACAAATGGACTACAACTTTAATAATTTGGATTGGACTGTTTGTTTTTAATGGCTGGAATGAACTCTGAGTCATTTACTTGATAACTGCATTGCCCATGAGTGAACGCAGATTTAATTCAAATTAGCTTCCGTTATTACGACTGAGTTAAGATAATGCCAGCAATTAAGCCTATTCAGCGGCTTTCGCTTGCTAAACTATTACAACGAAAGAATTCAAAAGTGGGTGACAAATGTCAGCCGAAGTGTTTCGTTCTTGCCTATGAATAAACAACAACTAGCTGTCACAATGATGCAAATGACTGTTAACAGGTTACACCACAAAGCACTGTTATTTGATTACACATTGGACAAAATATGTCGATCAGTAAGTTCAACCCAACGACTATGAAAGAGGTTATTCTGATAGATTAAAAGTCAGATAACATTCCCTAAAGGGCATCATGCAAGACATGTAAATAAAGGTTATCGAAACTTAATTCATCACTGTCAAATTCAACAGTCATTCACATTTACGACGAATCACCTCCAAGTTTTGTAATAGGGCTAAGGTACTAATGTTTATCACGCACAAACCTAAGGAGCTCACTATTTCACTCTCAACAGAAAAAACAAACACATTATTAAACTCAGGTTCAACATATATCGTGTCCCCGATTTTAATCTTATGTTAAGACATGTGCATTGAAAACCATACTGTGACCAATTACAGTGATTTTCATCTCAGCTTTTTAAAGTCGGGAAATTGAATATTGATGACATCAAACATTTAAGTGACAGTGATCTAACTGATACAGTCCTTAATATTGTCATAATCTAAATCAGGATAAATTCTCTAACAAATAACTTTGTATTAAGTGAACACTGGTTGCATAGTTCAAAATCTCTCGCCGTCACAAATTGTTTGTAACTAGTCAGCGTTCCTTTTGCGTAACATAACAGACCAAAAACTTGTCTAGAAGATTTCTAACTACTACCTAAGGCAAAAGAAATTTTTGTTCCGGTTAATTTATTTTCACTACCCTCCCCCGCTGAAAAACTAGTTCAACTAACCACATCTTTTCGGTCCATACTGAAGTATTGAAAATTTAAAACTGACCACTTCAAACTGCTTGAGAATTTTTGAAATTGATTTACAGATTTTATTGCACACTACATTGTCCGCGTTGCTGTTAGATTCACTATTTTATGATCAAATGGTTTCATGTCACTCATTTTTGCTGTTTTTTTAAAACAGCATCGGGAAACCAATATTCTTGTTCCAGCCTGACATTAAATTCAGCCAGTTTTTTAATAAAGAATGCGTGATTACTCTTCATCAACTGTACTTCAGGACCAGGTACTTGAACAACGAACAAAACTTTATTGTACAAAACACATTACATCTGACTTACTGAGTTGGCTGGTTTTACATAACAGCTTGGAGGAACAAAATATTATTACTAAATCCTGACTGACCAACATATCATAATAATTATTTGATAAAGGGGTAGATTACTTTAAGCGATTGTACTTCAACGAAGATCGGCTCTACACTGTTTGCTAAACTGTTGAACACATCCTCATGAGGACACAGAAGTTGCCTCTTAACTGTATTCCATAGACAACCAAATCCCTTACTACTCATCTGTAATCAAATAGCGCTCAGCAAGTTAATAATTTTTGTGATTTCAACTTGGAGAGAAGTCCTAGTCGAGGAGTCATCGATTAGAGTTAACAGACGGTAAATGTGTCTCTTATCGAGACGATCGGGGCAACCTGATCATTACTCACACGCGACAGTGGTTGAGCATTCACATGCGATGGTAATTCGGTCGTGCCTAATGTGAGGTCAATGGCGCAGTGGTAAACACGGATGCCTCATGAACGTCATATCCGTGGTTCAAGTCCGGGCAGTGGCGATGATATGCACTACTGACGAGCTCTAATGAGAGCGAAACTCGAGTCTAGTGCTTCTTTTCGAAAGGGGCCGACTGGAAAGT
>LUCH01000135.1:284846-300617 GCA_013368495.1 Paragonimus heterotremus | reverse complement strand
CACTTTCAGACCGAGCCGGGTTAGGGCTTGTATCAGCATTCCACTGACCTTCAGTCTTTTGTATTGTAGCCTCCTATTGTGTATTCAACTTTGCAGTATACAGGCTCTTACGGTGCGCCCCGAAGGATTGGGAAGATGATGTTACGCAACTGCTTTCAGGCACTGGTTTTTGATACTTACTGTATGTCATGAGTTTCCACAAGAAGCCCGTATTGATCAGAGGCTTTAGTTCGTCAGTTTGGTATCATCTTTGTTCCTCATTGCAAGTTCGCTGACGTGCTTCCGGGGTGGACAGAAGTGAACAACTGAACACAGTGATCTCTTTCCACAGGTTTCGTTGGTTTGGTCATATCTCCCAAGAGTAACTTACCGCTTACCACAACACACCACACCTTGTTTGAAAATAGTGAGTTAGGCTGGAACCGGCATCCTGGTCACCAGCATATAACACGGGTTTCGAGAATAAAGGCATTGCTTTTGAAGCTTGCTTTAGTAGAACGTTCCCAGCCTCCTGGCTGGGGTCCGAAGCACGGTGAATACCTTTGGCTGAAGACGCTGTCTGCCATGGCAGAGACTCGTACTGCGACTCACTGTGTGCGTCGGTATACTGTCTTTTCCATCACAGTTTGCATCCTTCTTTTCCTGTCTTACATAGCTGTTTATTCCTTCCCATTTGCCTTCACCTTTTTCACTTTAGTTGGTGTTTGTCACGTTGCGTGTATGACACGAAAAAAGGTATATGTATAAACGTGTATCGAAAGCGTCCTGGGCTTTACCTATATAACAGAGCATTATCGTTTGCTCTTGGTCACATCTCTACACCATGGTGTTCGCATTCCTTCAGAACCTACGGTAAGATCTTTTCTGCTGCATAGTTGACCAAAAATGGGTGTCTTAACATCTCTGGCGTTAAGGAAGGCTGGCGTTGAACCACCATACGTCTTGACAGGGTCCATGATCTAAGGATGAATGACTTTTAGGAGGTTGGTATATTACTCGGACTCACCCCTCTTTGATACATAGTTCCAGAGTGCAGCTCTATCAACTGAATTAGAGTGTCGCTTGATGTCCAAAAGTACAGCAGTTATCATCTCCCTTACGGTTGACGGTATTCAAGCATTTGGCTGGTTAATATAGCCAGGGATAAATGGAAATCGGTACAGTTTGTCGCGGATACATCACACACACTTATTTTTGAAGTACAGTGATTGCAAGCATCAACGAGCTATCTCCTCAGTTGTCTTGTGAACGAATTACATGAGCGCCTTTTGAAAATGGGAGTGCTGTTAGTCAAACCCCGATCATTTAGAACGCTTCCGTTTACTCCGAGTGTCAGGAGCAGAACCATCAGCTCTTTGATCATGGCTGAATCCTATCTTTAGCAAGAGCTAGAGGGAGTTCGAGTTGAACTGGTACGTCGTGATATTTTAGTAAGTTGATCATACATCGCAGAAACCCTAACATACCAGAGAGTGCGAACAATGCCTGAGAGCATAGTTAACTGCACAGTTGATCAGGTGGACTCATCCCATCGGTTTAAGCGTCGTTGCTATTTGTGGATAGATTCATCACTTCTATGGCAAGCTGTTTTGCCAGGACTTGGTTTTTTTTACTGACCGACAGTTGGGTGTTTCCGGTGGCGGCGGTCTGTTTTTAGGCGAGAGCACGATGTCTCTAGATCTTATTACTCTACCTTGGCTTCCTAGTATTTTCTAGGGGAGTATCTTACGAGAGGAAGTTTACCTATTCTACCCTCCGCTGGAGGGCTAGTCTGACGAGCATCAACAAGTACGAGTGACAACCGAAATCTAGTAGTTGACGGCTAAAAATAATGTCATACGCACTGCATGCCAGGTTTTTAGTAAATATGGCTAAGTTTTATCTGATGTGGGAGTTCCTAGACATGAGGCAGGCGCATCATGATAGGTGCGAGACACTTGCGGTTCCAGTGGTTTCGTTACACCGGCTTATCTGACGACCAAATCGCTTTCTACCGAAACGCAGGACGAACTTAGCATACGCAAGTGTATGTTCAGAGTCCAGACAGGTGTTCGGACTGCATCGTGCCTACAGTTTACTGGACGATGAAGGCCACCAGGTGGAACATTGATGCTTAAAGTCGTACGAATTGGTTCTCAAGAAGAACAGTTATCAACGCTTGGTCATACCGAGCGTTTGCTGTCGTTCGCTGCATACTGGTTATCTTAGTCACGCTCGTTAACACAGCTTGCCCATTTAAACACTCAATTCTCAGGCTGGTGCCATTATATCCGTGTGCCACGCAGCGTACAGACAGCCGATTAGCTGGCGATAAAACGCATTTGATCGCGTGTAAAATACAATCGGTGGGGGGGGTGTATACCTCAATATCGAACAGACAATATTTTGGATTCGTCTCTCGAATTTTTAATCTTATTCTCAGAAATGTTAGTTAAAAGACGGTGATTGACTTATGCTTCATCAAATGCCGATTTCGAAGGGGCACAGCTATCTCGTTCTTCCACCTGCACCTGTGCAGTATCATCGTCTGCTCTCAGTGATACACATCTTCGCGCGAGTATCATGTGTTACTCATACTCGATGTTTACCGGCTTCTAATTTTTATTTTAGTTTACCGACCCCGTGAGAATCTTTGAGGACTTAATTCATTCTGTACACGGTACGGTTGTTGTTGATGCACATGTCGACTTCAAGGAAAGACAAAAATTTGCTAAAGTACCTGGACAAGGTATATCTTTTCGTGAATGTTTTAAATATCGTTTTAGAATTTCAAACCAGCTTTCGAGGAAGTACTGTCTATTTTTAAAATAATTACTTTCAGTACGATGCTGATGGAATACCCTTGACAGAACTGAAGAACCTTTTGGGGGAATCCGACCTTCCTCAAAGGCAGATTAGTGTCCTGGTAAAGGCCGCAGATACTAACGAAGATCAGCGGATCACATATGATGAATTCGTTCGCCAGGTTCGCTCGCATTTCGTCTAATCGATTTATGTATCCTTGTGTTCTGTTCAACATTAATAAAATGCTCTCGAATGACTCTTCTGTGTAGATAAGCTGTGTGTGTATTACCCGGGTTTCTGTCCTCGCTAACCTCTCATTCATTTACTGGATCTCTGTCCCTCTACTCCTCTATGTGTGTTTATATATGTACGTTTGTTTCCGGAATCAAAGAAAAAAACAACCATATTGTGGATGACGAATATTGATACGGGTTCATATATTCGGGTAGCGCAAAATAAGCAAGTAAAGACGAACGCTTTGAGAGAGGAAATTCTTAGACGGAAATATTAAGGGTTTGGATAAAGTGTTCATCTCGTTGTTCATTTCATTGTAAAAGGCATGTTTGATGAAACAAATTTGGAGTTCAGCAAAGATGCTCGGATGGGTGGAAGTATGGGGAACAATTTCAAGTTGTTAATACTGAGTTCGATAATATAGGGCAATGAAGGGGAGAGAAGACTTAAAAAGGAGACGTTTATGAATGAAGAATGGATCCACCGACGACTCATTTATTTGCGCACTACAGCCCGTCTGTTGTATGTGTGATTAAACAGAAAAGTTATCGAAGTATAACGACAGGTTTTATTAACTGTTGATGAAAATTCAACCGGATTGTCGTCAATTTGAAAGTCACTCACGTTTGTTTTTGGCTGTCTGCACTCCTGTGGATTTATCGGTCAATCAACTGACAACTGAACTGTTTCTCATATTTTTACCCATTCACACGTCGTTTACCAAGTTCTTAATTTCTAGCTCCATAATGAAAATGTCTCTTTACACTAAACTCATCGTGGTTTGAATCTCCGAATCCTTGCTGTCTCCGTTTGCGATTTCTTCTCAAAACGTTTATCTTTTCATTCCTTCTTCTTGGGAAATTGCACTTGTTCACGCGTGTAGTACAAACGTCAGTGAGCATTACTTTCGTTACGGGTATCAGATATAGTGTTTGTTCCATTGTTTGACGTATACGTATGTTTGTCGGCATCGTGTGAGTTGGGAAGTAAGAAACAGCTGGTGACCGCGAAATATCGTAGAATATGTCATAAAAAGATGATAACATTTACACCAGACTCAGTCAGACTATCTGCGTTCATTTGTCATTGTTCATTTCTCTCAGCACGATTTCTCATTTGCTCCGTCTTTCCCCAATCAGCTGATTTCCGAGGATGACTATACGTTAAAACGTTTGCGCATCCGCAAACGTGTGCTTAACCGAGCTGTGATGGCTATCGATCCTTCTGCAGGACGCAGACATCAACAGGATGTTATCGTCAGTTCCGGGTACGATACGCCAGACGCGTACAATTGGGGCGAAGCTGATGTAGACAATTACATCGAGGCTTATGATTGTAGACCTCCACCAATTTTCATTCCTCTCATTACGCTAGCTGAGGTGAGTATTTCTAACATGCGGTAGTTCCCTCTTAAGAAGCCAATGGTGAGATTGATCGGGTGATCTCTTCCGGAGAGGATTGTCTCTCTTGATGAAAAGGACAACCCAGACCATACGTTAACATTATGCTAGACACCAGTGGGGAGAACATTTATGGCACATATTAGTTATGATCGCTTGTACAAATGCACTCCTTTGATTGTCATTTGGTTGTCACCACGTTTTATGGTGTTTCTAAGACGTTGGTCCTGTTGGCAATAAGTAAATACGGTTTTTGTCGGCGTATTGCATCGTCTTGAACAAAATAGCAGGCTGGCTAGTGAGAATGTCGTCGGCTGTCTTATGCTCCTCGGCAGAAATTACGATCCACCTTGGGTAACTGAACTGAAATCAAGGCGCCGTGTATCTATATGGTACAATCTACTCGATGGAATGTGAGTCTAGCGTTAGATGCAATCCGTCACTTTTCTGTAGCTTAAAATTTGGCTAAATGAAGGAGGTGACATTTATTTCTGTAAATCTGATCAGGTAGTGATGTTGATGACTTGGAGCAACCTGGCCTATCCACTGACTGTTTAAATCGGCATTGGACTGTTACTTTCGTGGAACGATATACGCCATTACCTCCTTGGGGGGAATTAAACTAACTTATAACCAATACCGTTGTCTGTGGTGGTATCATACGTAGTCTCTCTTGATCTCTCTTAGGTTCATATAGAACCTGCATTGGACTGAACAAAAGTGGTTTCTTTGGTTGAGTGGACTCTCTTTGATGAAACTATTTTGTATCTCGTTTTCCACAGGCTGAGTAGCTTTCAGGAGTATCGAAGGTTATGACATTAACTTACCATTGTGAAATATCTCTCAGGTTTTATCATACACTGACGGTCTTGTAAATATTACCCTTCGAAACCAATTGGCTAAAACATTTTATGTTTCAAATGTCTCAAACGAATAGTCCGGGAGAACAGCAACGCGGACATTCAGTAAGCTCTTGCATTTATTGTGCAAGACAGTGGTAGAATGAACCTTTGTAAAACCCCGTGAAGAACGCAGTTGATCTTTTCTTTCTCTAACACTGGTTATCAAATTTTCATTGAGTAATTTACGCTTCTTTCCATTGACTGATTCGCACATCGACGCCTCCTGAAGTGCAATAAATAACAACCCAAAGACCCAACAACACTTCACGTTAACTTTTCTTGACGTCAAGTTTTGACTTCTTTCAATTCTGAGTGTTCGGGAAATGGAACACATATATTACGCGCCCGTAGAATTCGGTATTTCGGCCGACAAAGATGGTGCAATTTTCAGCGACAATTTTGGTGTGTTCAGAACTTATTAAATATCTTGTTCACAAATCACAGCTTAAAGAATTATCCATCGGCTCAAAGTTCGAAATACCCTCAGTGAATAAGAACAAACCACACACAAATTCAATCTGAAAACTTACGCAAACCGATAAGATGTCTATCTCTTACGTCTGTTGATAATACCAGTTGGCTTAGCGTCAAGATGGTTAACATTGATCACGCATTTTTATCGTCGTCATTATGCCAACAATGGAATTCAAGAATCTGGAACACCCGTCAAATGACGGGACGTAAGAGAGACGGCTAAGGTTAACGTCAAGAAGGTTTTTAGGTTGGAGAGCGACTACTATACGCACCTGTCTCTTCGAAATTGCGATATGTGAATAATGGAAGACGCTTGTGTTCCAACGCGTTTTCGAAAACGTAAGACGTGTGAGGTAGTTGGTCATGGAGAATGTCTTTCTTCAAATACCTTTCCGGCGATCAGTGCATTAGCCTCCTTCCACGCAGCCTTCGTTCGTACTATGTTGGTCATCCGTTGCAGTAAGCGCAAGAGCCAGAGTGCCACAATGTTTTACCATCGCCGGGGGTCTCAACGGGGGTGGTCTACCGACTACCCTGTTTTCGGTGAGAACTTCTCTGAAGCTGCGATGTGCTGGTGTTCACATTCATCGACCGGACACTGTTATTTCCATTATTCCTCGACCCTGGTCGCTGTACACATCTGTTTAGACGTGTGCCGTGCACTGTTAACTTCTCTCGTGCGTCCTCCCCGTGTCCCTGAGTGACTAATCGATTGACGTTCTCATTCCTGCATCCAAAATGCCAGTCTCCGGCTCACTTCCCGTGGTTGCCGCTTTTTACTAGCGTGCTTATAAACCCGTCGTTGCCTGTCACCTGCTCTCCCATCCCTGTGAACACGGTTTTCACATTGACTACTGTGACATTATCATCAACCCATCGATTTTTCCGACGTCTAGGTATTCTTTTACACGTCAGACTGTTTTGATCGCATTTTGTCGGCTCGTCTTTGCTTGTTGGTTGCCTGCGTTTGCGTTTGCCGTTGCATATTTGGACCCTATATGCACCCGTGCCGCTAATTGTTGTACTCTATCCGGTGAACGCAAACACTAAGTTCTGTACGCTCTCCCGACAAATGTTGAGCGGCGCACATGTGTAGCGTCTTGATTTATCTATGATGTTCGTTGGCATTGTTTATAGGTGTGTTGCTTAACGTTCGTCGAAAATCATACATCAGACAATAAGTACGAATAAGCCAAAAGTAGCAGTCATTGTAAACGTTTCTTTCAACCGGAAACTACATTTTGTTCGACCTACTGAAGGAGCTAACCACTGAGATCAGGAACTATTTAGTATTCATCCAGACGGTATAGTTTGTTTGATCTAGAGAACTAAAAAGGTATTTTAGAATATTCAATTAAAAGCTCAATATAAACCATCAGGTGACTCTTTAGTTGTGTATTTTCACAAATCAACTTCATAGAAAAGACCATAAGAGTACAAGCGGAACGAATATCAAGTTTGTCGAAGGCAACTGGTAAGCTGATATTACAACTTTATTTCCAGGATGACATAGTTATTGATTCCAGTTTGTTTTGCCTACCCAGACTGTGAAGTGTTACATTCTCTCAAATGTGGAACTTTCCGCTTGCCGTCAAGTAGTTAACATGAGAAAGTTAACTGTACACTGCGCGACGCACTTTTAACCTTGCACGATACAGTGTAGCACGTGTTCAGGCTATTGCTATACTCTCCACGCATAGTTGGTTTACTCTCCAGCCATTTTGTTGGAAGTTTTTGTTTAATTGGAGTTGTGCCAGTCCTAGCTTATAGCGACTTAGGTGTACGTCTGTACTGACGAAACCTATCCTTAACTTTGATGTTAGAATGCCTTTATCTAGTTCTGGACGGCCTGACAGTTTTCACTTCTGGTGCAAACCAATAACTTACCTGACAACGAACACCCACTTAGTCGACACGTTAAAAATGCCATAAACCTGATTGCACCCATTGGCTTTTTGCATACGTGCACGTGCGTTCTTTCTTTTGTGTCTCCTTTTCAGTGCTGATTGATCCAAATTTCACTCAACCCCTGTCTTTTTATATCAGCTTGATGTGTGACACGCGCATCATACCGTTCTAGTTATTTGAGTCCGGTATACTTGTTCCTTCCGCGGACGATGTGATAACAATGTTACTTGTGATGTTTTGGTTGCCGATAACCGGACTTAGGGAATTGTGCTCAAATTTGCTTCACAGCATTGCGTTTGATAAACGTTATTCACAACTACGATTTTGGGCTTGAATAATGTGGTAAAGTTTGGTCTGCTTGCTTGTAGTGAGTGCCTCTTCTGTGTGTTGGCAGTGGGAGTCTGTTGTTCGAACGTTTGCTATCGCATGTGTCAGAAAGCAACAACATTTTAAACGAATGCCCCGACCGGATATTCTGGACCCGAACTGATACGACAAGACAAATACAACAGTCTGCTCATAGCGCATGCATTCGTCTGAACCTTCGACCTGACGGCCGGCAAGAGCGACAGTACACAAGATAATCTGATTTGTGCTGAAACAGGCCGTGCGTCAGTAATCATTAACCATAAATAACAGTTACTAAACAAATCTGCCAATTATTCAACAGATCTTTAAAGGTGTTTAGGTTAAGGTGAACCTAATCCTAAGTACTTATGGCACGTTTGCCACTTTTTGTAATTTTCATGTGTTAAATATTCCAGTTGTGTTGCCCTCAGAATGGGAATCTGATGTCAGATCTGACGCATTCATGAGGTAGATACTTCATGTTCATTTTAACAATCGTTCCTGCCTTCATGTAACACTCAGGGTTACACTACTCGTAACACTTTTGAAGCTTCGTTGACCAATTACCCGACAAACCTGTTAATTGCTATTCATATTCTCTGACTATTGACGCACGACTTGCTCCAGCCTAACTCACATAACCTTATATACTATTTTTTTCTGCTTTCTTCTAGAGGATTTCTGGCGTTCCATATTTCCCGCCTTTCATCGTTTGTAGTTCATCGTCCTTGCGAACCGACTCTACTGCCTCAGCTTAGCTGTCTAAATTGGATTAATCAATTCAGTAGTTGAAATATGGGTGTAAATCGAAGTTGTCCCCAATACTTCCTTACATCTGTGAAATTGTTTACGATAATTGACATTCAGCTTACGCTGAATAGGGTAAAGTTTAGGTATACAGAGGAGTTTGTTAAGCTAGATCCGGATGAGCTTTCAAGTTGATAACCAGTGGTGACTATACGTGTTAAACTGACATTTCAAACTGGCTACCGAGATCGTCAACATAGAAACTGGTTACAGGAGGATCGGAAACTTGTACCTTCGGTTAACTTGTTTTTGTTTTGCTTCAAAACTTGTCGGAAGTTTATTACTGTCTCCCTTTCGGTTTCACACGTTGACAGTGACTTTCTTCTTTCTAGTTTGCAAGGTCTTAAATAGTAACATTTGGTTACAATACAGTGTACTCCAGATTGTTGCTTGATTTTCAACTTTGGTTACGCAAGGATTATGCTGTTAGTCACGCGCCTGGTGTAACCACCTGTCCCCTGCATGTGTATTGTTGGCAGCTGTAACTGATGATTAAAATGTACTTTCCTGGGGTTTTGATATTGTTAGCCGATCGAAAATCCAGCTCGTTTTTCACTCACTGCTGTTTAGCCGGTTGATGATAATCACAACGGGATAATTGCTGTTTTTTCCTGCGTATGTACGGTGCCTGACCTAATTGACAGTGTGTAAGCATTCCAGCTCGGGACACACTACTGAATGGATGTCATATGCAATAATTATGTGAGAGTCGTGTATTGTCGTTTGCTATTTGCCAGTTTTGTACATACATGCAGACCTTAGCAGGACACTAGAATGTATTCGATCGTGAGTTGCAGTTGTGAATTATGCCGTTGACTAGTGCGTTGGTTTTCCGTCATGTGGACAGTAGACGGTCGTTTTAGTGAGATTTTCTCTCCCTGCTCTTATAGGCACATACCGTTCGTTTAATTTGGATTAGCTTATTTGTGTACTAAAGGGGTCTAATGAGATCCGTGGTCTAGTCTCACTGAACGTGAAAGTGCTTACCGTCCCTGATCAAAATTTGCCAATATATTCTATCGTTTTATGGACGGTTACAAATTTGCCAAACTCATTTTGTTATTGCTTCATTTTGTTAAATAATTTTGAAGTGAACGAGTGATTGGAGGCACGTACTGTTTTGTCTATTCGCTAACCTTAATCTAATGGGATCGTTCCGATCATCACTGTTTACCTATCGTAGCTCGACAATCCGTTCACGGTTGGTCACGGTTCTTTTGTAATGTTTGTGCCAACTGAGAGAAATGCAGCAATTACGACATTGAAGCTGAAAATCGACAATATCTTAGTAGGAATTGCAACCGGATACTTTCATGCATTTTCACATTAGGCTTAGTCAATACATCGGTACGTTTGCTGACTCAATACCCAACATTTGCAAACCATCGCCAAGTGGGAGCCACAATCTATGAAACGTGCTTGTTCCTGATGGGTGTTTGTCGAGCCGATTGGTTGTCGAGTTGACTAAAGTTGCCCATTGCGGAGATGATGGCCGTCATGACATGTTTCATATGGGTTCAGGTAGCTTACTCAGTGTATCTTACTTGTCTAGGGTTTTACTATGTGGATCAATGGAATTTCACGAATTATATATCAGACACCATCCGCATGTTCTTCCAATCACGTTCCATCTGCACTAGTTTGTGAGATGTACATGCATAGCTTCATGTTTTAACCCAATCATATCCCCTGCTGTGAATTACATGAACAGGCTTCTTTTGTCTGCAAAACAGTATGTGACTTCTAGTGTCTTCCGTTGCTTTTATATCACTATGGCTTCCGAAGTTTTTATTTATTTATTAAGAATTCTAATCGTTCTGATCCTGGATTGCCTTACAATGTTCTCGTCTATTGACGTGCTAAATTAAGTTCGCAGCGACTCGGCACAACACATTTGTCAACACGCTGGCATCACGTTCGAGCTTATACATCTGTCTGGCGCATGAAACCTGTGCGTTGCACTGGTAATCGCTTTACAATGTCTTTCTCACACTAAGCTGTTCTATAAGAAACTGTCCGGCTAAAAGAACTGATTCAGGCATTTTCGTGACTGCTATGAAGGCTTTCACTTCCTCTTCACTCTCCTTCACTTCTCTTCTGTATTTCATTTTCCACGTTAATCCACTACTTTTCGTTTAACGCAACGAACTGATACCTCTTTAACCGTTCTCAGTTTTTAATCTTAGAACTCTCAGCAACTTTACATTTCAGCTCAATTTACTTTAGGTCTTGCGAATGCTTGTGTGAAGATAGTGCTTTCAAAGTGTTCTGTTCTGAAAATTCATCGGAATTGTTCCGCACACGATTAGATTATTCGGTGGTTTATACAATGGATCATTGCTGTCGCTCCTGATTTCTCCGGCCACTCACCTGAAGACCTCCTAATCACATAGTTCTGTGAATAATATTTTGGGACGTTATTGCCGTTCGTTATTTCTGTTGCTCGCTGAGCGAATTTCCTTGTATCGCAGCCCATCAGCCCGCTGCGTTTTCAATCAGGGATGCACGTCACCAGTCGTCTGGTGGGCTGACCCACCGTTTCATTAGTGACTTATCGGTAGACATCACATCAGCTAAATAACTGACACAACGGACTGCAGCTTTGTTTCGCGGAAGTCGACAACTGCCTGTAGGCTTGTCGAATTGCGGATATACATGAGGGTAATAGCACTCACCCTACTGTCACAGTAGTGGAAGCGAAGTTTATGCATGTTCAATCTAATATTCAGGTTTTAAATCACCGCCGTTATGAAAGTTCCTTTCATTTCTGTATACTTTCGCATTTGTGTGTATTCCCGTTCATTAAGATTTTAACTTTGGACCCCGTACCTGTCACAATAATCGTGTTTTTTGATCGTGGAAGCTTATGTATCTGTTGTCCCGACTTGGTCACTAACTGTTTCTCCTGCCAATGATTCTTAGCAGAAGGATGAGTTCTTCGATTATCGGTTTTGTCGCATTCTGTGTTCTCGGTTTCAAGTTGGTGTGTTATCCATCTTCTCACTGTGGATCATGAGTACTTGGGCATATCAGATACTTTGACACTGTAGGTACTCGTAAAATTGCGTATCATTAATTCAAACTGTTTCACCTCGTCGCTTGTGCTGACCAAACGCAGCGCCGTTCACCACTTCACTGTTACCGCAGTTTCTTTTGTCACTCCTTCACTGAGGAGAGTATGCGTAGATTTCTTTCTGCTGCTACCACCACTGCTGTCATGAGATAACAACAACCAAACTCTGATAGTGAGTTAATATTCTAATCACGCAACTGACCTCGTGAGCCGTAGGCTCACGTGCCGCGCTTAATCACCGTGATTTGATTGCCTACTCACAAAAGTACATATTCTCCACCCCTTCGCACAGTTTAGTTATAGCCAGCTCAAATTGTCTGTGCATATTTATCAGGAAAGAGAACTTTTTGTTAAGTAGTTTATGATGATGTACTTATTGCCCTCCATTGTTGGCTTTATTGTGTCCCTCATGATTGAACTCTCTTTTCAGGTTGTTCAGAGAAGTTAGTAACACATCGACGTTGGAGAATGTGTTTTATTTGCGACGTTTCGATTACCACGGTTCGGGGAATTTTTTCTCTCCGTTACTTGTACGAACGAGATGTGTCAGTTGAATATTGACTCGTGTATTCGTGATCCGTTGTCGTTAGGGTTTCGGGTAAACTTGACCCGAATAACACAATTCCGAAGTCACACTTCAAGTGTGCTAAACGACTCCCGATATATGCGTCAATTTGGGATTCATATATATCTTCGTGCGTTCGCACGGTGTGAAGATCACTCACTCTTTTATGAATAAAGACGTTTTGCTGCAAGTCTAGAAACCGGTATGTTGACTTAATGCATTGCTGATTCAGAGTTTGCTTCGTCTGTGTTTTGATTGGTTCTTACTATTCGGAGTACGGGACTGATTGTGTGGGCTTTCAACTCACGTTATTCATTAAGGGTTATTCGTATGAGTTAATCGCGTTCGTGTTCACTAAAGTGTGACTTATAACAGCTGTCTGTCGACCAGCCATCTGGTGAGTATTTCAAATGTATTTTGGTTTGGGCTCTCATTTGGTCGCAGTCTTTGCATTCAGTCAAATATTTTAGCCAGCCCTTTTGAAAAGAGTTACTGGATAATTGCCTCCCTGTTATTGAAGCTCATCGGTAGTGCATATTTTCGCCGCGGCCGGAATTTATCCTTATGTTCAAGTCCTTATGAGACAACACTGTACCATTGGTTTCCCACTAGACCCAACCAAATTGTCGCATCTAACTACGCACCCTCGTTTATCAGCTAATGTTCAACCTCCCTCACTGTCCTGTATTTGTATGTATGTGTGTCTAGAGTCATTCGTGGAATTGACTAGAATAACCCATCTGATATGTTTGTTGCCTTCGTAGGGTTCTTGCCTCATGACTACGGTATTTCCCGAAATGTTTCGCTGAGTCTTTTGCGTTTATTTAAACCAGATCTAACTCACGACTCCTCACAACCTTATTAATGCGAACTAGGTCGTCAACTAAGTCTACTTTTTCCTTGAACGAACACGTAGGTAAAACAAAGCGTTCTCTGTCTGTTCTAGATTCTACTGGATGATATTGCCGGACGTGTTAATTATAAATAAATCTAGGGTCGCTCACAGGTTTAATTACATCGTTTTTGGCCCTACGGCAAGTTCGATAGTTCGACTTTACCGACCCTATATATTGGTATTCTATGTCACCTGGCCACCAGCACCGTTTGATTTACGAACGGAACTAACTCAAACTTCTGCTCTGCTATTATTTCCCTCTGATACAGATAGGTGTATTCATTTATTACGGGCTGCTCCATACTTGGGATACGGATCCGTATAATGATGTAAGCGCCACTTCCGGGGTTCCAATCAACAGTCCGCTGATCTACGACCCCAGAAAGCGGCACGAAGCCTGGCGATTTCTGACCTATATGTTTATTCATAATGGATATATTCATCTGGCCTTTAATTGCCTACTCCAGCTGGTGCTGGGTACGCTACTCGAATTGGTACACAAGTTTTGGCGCTGTGGACTGGTCTATCTTTTCGGCGTGATTGCGGGTAAGCTTCCCCAGTACGATTTTTCAGCTCGACAGCCTCGTCTCCTGATTAGCCTTATGGTTGACACTATGACTGCCAGTCTACTAAACAGGTAGCACAACTACCTACTACCCATACCATGTTCATTTTGATGTTGTACTGCTCAGTTAAGTGGAAACAACTCCGACCACCCGGTTTAGGGTTCGGACCTATTTCATCTCATATGCTGCTGCTTAGCAACCTGACGGTCTGTAGTTCACGAACGACCAATAATCACGCCACAGCAAGCAGTGGTGGGGTTTTTGTTCGGCGCTTAGCGATTCGCTCTCCTTGTGGACCGCGACCAGCTCACTGAGATCATGTTTCCCTGTCTCCGAAATCCGTACCACTTCTGTCAAATAACGCATAAAAATGAATCGTTTCGTTGGTCCTTGTGCATGTTAGTCACCAGCGAGTGGCTATTAAATCTTCAGTCCTTTGAATCATCCACGGCACCCTCAGTAATCCCTCTAACATATGAGTATGCACATAGGTTGTAAGTATGTCGACCAGTGTGTTGTACTTTAAAAAAAAATTATAGGACATGCACTGGCGGACACTGGTGTATACACTTGTCCTGAATAATCGCTAATGCCGGAAGTGTGAATGTAATAAATTGGTGATCCTGGAATATTGTAAACGGAACAGTAATTAGTACAGGGTAAGTCTACAACAGCCCAAGGTTCACAGTTGTCCGTTTCGCGAACCGGCACTTTACGACGTCCTCAGCGAACATCAAGAACTGTCATTTGTGAAAATCACATCTTTGATGGTTGAGGCCAATCCTGTGTGCTCAAAAGGATGCACCGTCCACTTGACGTAGCTGAAGTTTTCTTGATTTACTGCAACTACTTTGTCGAGCATACGCATTTTCACAAAACACAGTTCTGGAGGTTTGTGGAGACCATCGCAATAAATTGGTTCAAACTTGTTTTGGGTGTGTTCTCGAAAATCATACCTCTTGTTTACGTAACATCTCATACGATTTTTCTCCGTTTTGTTTTGGTCGAGCTCTACTACTTATCGTCTGTGTTTGTATCATGGTCTTAGCCTGACGCCTGCTGTGCTCCTCACATCCTTATCGTATTGTGTGCATCGGATTGAAACATTCCACTTTATTGTTTATCTGGAACCGACGACCCACCACACAATGTCATTGTCCTTCTCCTAATTGCTTTGTTCAAATTATTGAAGTGATATAACTTTTGACGACGTTTTGCCGGACAGTTATGGCAAACGGAGTAACATCACATTACAACTTGCTTACTTTTGTTCTCATCCCGGTCATGTTCGGAAGTATATTTTCACTATCGTGAACCGTCTGTGGTACATCGGTAGTACAAGGAGTACATGAATTCATTGGAGAAGCTTCAACGGAATCCTACTATTCTTCTCAGCAAACTAGGTGAAAGAGCCGGAATTGTCATCCTGAATGGAAGTGATTACATCGATAAACTGAATAATATTGTAGTAGACCAGATCAAGTTTCGTAGAGTTACTAACAAAAAGAGCAAAACTGAGTATGTTGAACATCAGATCATTAAATGCCTTAAGACAACAGGGAACGAAAAGTTGATAACCGTCCCGACCTATGAGTAACTACGACCGCCGTGTCCTACTATAACCCGTCTCTATGGCCTACCAAAAGTCCACAAACCTGGTATACTGGTCCGTCCAAAAGCTGATAGGATGAATTCACCTTTCCACTCAACGGCGAAGTGGCTAGTAAAACTGCTTAAACCCATCGGAAAAACCATTACCACACCCAGTCTACGTGATACGTTTGAATTTGTCGAATTCATACAGGACGTCAATAT
>LUCH01000135.1:217368-282354 GCA_013368495.1 Paragonimus heterotremus | reverse complement strand
TATATTCCAATGTTTTACGTTCGTGACTGAAGAGACTAAACGAAATGTTAACATCTCGCGACGTATGTCTTCTATCGTTACTGGTGAAATGGATCAAGGGAACGCAGTGTTTTAAACATATAGTTTGGTTGTTTTACAATGACACACTAGCTCCGATGGCATGTATGATGAATGAAATTAAAAAGACTGACAAAAGGCTGTTCAATTTTTGAGACTATTATCCACACACAGTACAACGCTGTTAAACTCGAGTTTTGATAACCAGCGTGTTATTCATTAGATGCATCGGCTATCTAGGTATTCAACACACAAATTTTCGGAAACATTTTTGAAGTCGTCGCTGGCTGGACAATATTTTTGCTTATGGAGGACGTCTACGCACATATCATCTGGTGTTGTTACTCTCGTCGACAATCTGGAAACATACATTCAGATAGAAATACTCATGGAAGTGTCGGTCAGTTCCGTTGATCCTTTGTTCAGAGTGAAGTTGGATGTCTACGTTTCTGTTACAGTGCAAATGGGACTGTTTTTATCGGAGTACCAGAATGGCAAATCACTGGTGTCGTTGCCGACAATATCTGAGATATCTTTAAACTTTTACAGGGATTTGTAAAAAATGAACATTTTGCGCGTCTCCGAACAGCCTCTAATTTTTTGAACTCGCAAGGGATCTGTGCAATGTAAAATTCTTACAGAAATCCTCAAAAGTTTGATTTTTTTTTTACAAATACAGCACTTCATCGATTGAAACGACCAGCCAAATAACAACTTGTTAGATTCCCAAGTTACTTTAAAGTGTTTTATCGATAAACCTTAAGGGATTGGTTAGTTCATTGCTTTCGTCTGATAACAAACACTACGTTACTTGCAACTGTCTCGGGTGTTTATCACCTGTAGTGGTGTTATGATTTCCCTCATCCTGTTCATTTTTTGTCGTGGGCGGTTTTCTAATGTCCTATGAAATCGAATTAGCCTGGTGTTTTATTTCCTCCCACAAAGGTCGGTTGAAGTGGAGTATTCGGATGGTATTATTTTGCTTAACTCCTCTATAGAGGGAATGCAGACCATGCTTCACAAGGTGAATAACCACATTGGTTTATGGTAAACTCGTTTCGCAGTACAGTGCTGCCTCAAGGCGGGGGATTCTCAATTCTAGACATGAGACTTTAAATAGTTTCACATATTTAGGTGGCACTACCTCATCAACTCGCAATATTGCCGGTAATGTTGCAAAGTTATGAAAGGCGCTTGTTATGTTTATCAAATTGCGTTATCTGTGGCATCGAAAGGAAGTTCGGTTGTCGTTGAAAAGAAATGTACATAATGCTTGAGTGCGTTCTGTTTTCCCATGCGGCTCAGAAATCTCTCCTGTTCGCGAGGAGATTTGCATCGTTTGACCATCGTTGTCTGTGCCAGTTAGCATACTTCAAGTGGGTTGATCGCATGAACAGTGCCATCGTTCGGAGCGCTTGGAATGCGCGATCAGCTGGTCAACTACTCAAGTTGTACAGCCTGCGGTGGTTGGGCCACATATTCCGCATGCCATCTGAGCGTCTACTGGACCGTGAGTTATGTATTGAGACTATCGCGTGGTGGTCTAGAAACGATGGAGTGATAAGTGGATACATGTGGCCTGCCCGGTTGGAGTCCTCGTGATCGCCCAAACCGATTGCAATAAACCGTATCCGAAATGGCAGTGCGCCGCAATCAATGACGCCTTTATATTCATACCATTTCTAGTTCTTCCGCTTAGCTTCGTTTTATCAATTTTTATTCTATTTTAGTAAATTTTTCTTCAAGTTTAGTGCGTCATTGTTGCGGTGTGTGGCAGCTCGAAGAACAGTTCCTTCTGATCAGGCTCATGACCGTCATGAATGAAATAGATCAATTATTGTAAGACTGAAAACAGATAGTTCTCTGACCTGCTTACGACGCCTCTGTTTGCAGTTTTTAATTCGTTCTAGGCTATTTATTTTACCCCTGGTCTAACTGTTGTTCAGTGCACCGCATTGACATCGCAGCTAGTTAGTTTCCCATGTATGTGCAACGCAAAACGGATATACGACCTACTACCTATGCTGGTTTTATGTACAGGTGAATCCTAAACCACAGGCAGGGCTCGGCGAACAATCGCTTACTCCCTGTACCCTCATATTTACGTTTACACCTATGTATAAACCGAATGCAGTATATTGTTCTCATCGACCTCAGTCAAGCACACTATGCATGTGTACTATGGAACTCAGTTATGTATCTCATTTTTGCCTGCTTTCTTTGTTCACAATCGTTCGTTATCCCTATCTGCTATTAGTGAAACGCCTTCCTCGTTTCTCTTTTTGTTTCCCAGGCTCGTTGGCCCATTCTGTTAGTGATCCGTTCGTTCTACTCGCCGGCGCAAGCGGAGGCTGTTACGCGTTGATAGGTGCGCACTTGGCCAGTATAATTATGGTACGTGTAGGACGAGGGCGGTGATGTGTTAATGATCACTCAGTTGTTCAGTTCCCCGACTGTTTGAAGTCAGTGGTGTATAAAATATTCATGTACAACATTCAGCATCTCCATTTTTAGTAGGTAACACAATGAACGCATTTCAGATGCGATTTGAACAAAGAGCGACTGATCGGTTTTTAGTTTGTGTTACATTTTTGAAGCTGAAAAGTAAATGTACACTGTAAAGAGGTGTTCAGAAAACAGTATAATGGTCGCCCATATTTTATAGAGGGACTGTTGTCTTCTGGTTTCTGAGGGGACATTCAATAGGCCACTGTTGTCATTGAAAAGCTTATTTAAGAGCATCGTAATCAGTACTTTTCCAGTCTATTTTGTGTCTTTGTGAAAGAGCGCCATTTGTCCGGTCTATTCTTTCTACATATACAAATTTTAGACTGGCTACAAATGACTAATCAGTTGTTTCCCTGATGATACCGTAAATGGTGAATCTCGCATTCCTATCATAATATCCTACTGAATGCACTCTCTGCCACTGAAACCATAGTAACTGTAACTCGACACGGCAAGGATGAGCTCTTGTCTTAAAACTATGCTTACATATCTATATGCGTGTGTGCGCTACGGAATTGTTTGTCTGATCTATCACCTCTGTATGGGTTTGTGTGTCTGTGGTTTGTATTATAATTAAAAGAAAGTCGAAGCAACCGTACTTTTGTAACGTAAAAGTGGATGTGAATCAATTATAAGCGGTATTTTGACCCATTATTTCTAATAGTTGCTGAAACATATTTATCACTTCTTATGAACAATGTACTAGATGCACCATGCATGGTGTTCACTTAAGATTTCAATACTCTACTATCATTATTCTGCCATTCTTGTGGAAAGCCACTTTTGGTTCTCCTATGATGTAAATGTACATTCTGGTGTAATTTTCTTATAACAATTCCCCATGTACCCTGTGTGTTCGGAGTTTAGGGTATTTACTTCAGACCTTTGACTTCTGTCTATGAACTGCACCATCCAAATATCTGAACTATGCGTCGAGACCCTATCTTGTTGGAAAATAAAGCCCTTATAGTGCATCCCTATAGCAAAAGGTAAAATGTGTGACTGCAGTGTGTAGATGTAATAAACGTATCTCTGCATTCCATCCACTGTTGTTACCTCCGTTGTTCCTTCAAAGGACAGTCCACAAAACCATAGGCGACTCACCGTTACATCTCACGAGAGTGAGATATTGCTGTCCTTTTTGTAAGTGGTGTCGGTAAAATGACGAGTCATCAGGACCTTCAGAATTGGGACCAACACCGTTTCAGTGTTTACTTCAAGTAGTATTGTGTTCTGTCCTCTTCAGTCACTGTAACTTGATGAGTTGGTGATTAAGAATGTATACACATTCTCCGGTAAATTAGATACGTCACATTATTGAACAACTACTGCGCACACTTGAATTTTCAGTGTCCCTTTCTGTAGAGAACCGCTCAACAATGTTGATGAAGCAGGACGAACGAGTCATGTTCTGCCCTGTTCAGACAAAGTATTATGGCTTTCAGATCAGTTGACTGTTTGCTATAAAATGAGATTCAGCATGCATGTTTTAGAAACCCTTTAACATTTTTCTAAACGCCCGACTATAGTACCAGCACTCATTTTTACATTGTTTCTGTCGCTGCAAGAATCGCATTCCACGTGACAGTTTATTTTATAAGTTTGTCTTCTGTCATTTATCTTAGGCTTAGATCGACTATGAAGTCCTGTCAATCCCTAGCCCAAGGTTTATAAATTACACTTAACATGAATCACCATTGCAGAATAAAATAACACAGCCAGAAGTTTAACTGAACAGCTTTGCGTGCCGATAGCGCTAGATGACTACGATCATTTCTCTACCGTTTATACTTTCTCTAATTACAACTCCAGTCTTGTCTCATTTATAAGAGTACTTATATCGAACGTTTCTTGCGTTTGCACATTTAGGCAAAAACAGAGTTCGAAAACGGAATATTCCCCAAAATAATGCAACTAACTGATGGCCATGTAGTTATTTCTTGCACTTCTTGTCTGTGCCTTGTGGTTCTCGACTAAGGCGTACTACATTAACTGTTTACGGATTCGGTTGGGTTTTCAGTTTTTCGTCTGGTGCGTGGTACAAACACCGATGATGAGCTCGAAAAAAAATGTGTGGCTGTGAGCCAACTTCATCATAGACCACTGCTTGCTTCACAAAAACATACACTTGGCATATGCGTGTTGTAACCGTCTGTGTTTGTATAACTGCTAGCAATTCACGATTATCATTCTCTACATGTCAGCTGCTTTGTTCATGCCAACACTCTTTCCCATCTACTGTTCCCAATACGTCATTCGATAGAATTGGAAAGCCATGCAGGACAAGTGGTTGGACAATCCAGTCAACTTTCTGTCCAGTGGTGTCGTGCGGCTTATATTGATCATTCTTTTGGGTACGTGATTGCTACATTTTCTCGACCACACTGTGTTCGTTCTGTTTAGTTGTAACATTTCGAAATCGGACGTCTGTTTCAGTTAACCTAAATAGGTTTCGAACCATTACTTATATATGGCAGTAAAGCGTGCATTATGAGATTGTTGTCTGCCTTACATCGAGTAGACCAACCGTGCGGCAACGCATTTTAAATGATACTGTTTTGGGTATTTATTTTATCCTCCTGCTCGAGGTGTTTTGTATATGGCACTCTCTTGCACCCATTCGGTAAGTCAGCCCTTGATCTTTGTGGTATTCGTTGCGGGCTCGTAGTTGTAAACTGAAAATTTTTAAACTCTCCTATCTTCTACCCAAAGTCGTATACGATGTCACGCAGTCTTCTTCTCCCGACAGCACATCTGTTTGTGAACGCAAGCAACTGGAACGAGGTGGAAATTGACTGATTGACTTAGTTGATACTCCAGGTGGATCTTTGGTGCTTCGAAGGGGTGGCGGATATGAAACTTTTGTACCGTGATGCCATAGTACACAGAGGTTGCTAATTACTTAATTATCCCTGTAGTTAATGCAGTACTTCTGAGCAGTACTTATGCTGTCATAAATATCGTTTCCTTACTTCTAGGCAACCTAATTTATTCGAAACTAGATCACTTATTCTCCTACATTAGATAGCTCTTTCACAGTTCGGTTATCCGCCAAGTAGACATTGAGTCAAGTGTCAGTGTTATATATATTTGGGAGTATTTTTTGTAATGCTGTTATAAGCTGATTACATCGGAACACCGATTCCTCCTTAATACTCCCCATCTCCTTGAGTTCGGGCTGTTTTCACTATTCGGTTCTTGTGTCGACTGAACAAACAGCACTTGAACTTATCTCTTGTGCACATCTAAACAGATAACAACAACGACAACTTACTTCATTTACTCTCAGATATTCAACCAGAGGCTAGGATATTTTTACGTGTTCTCACGCCCAACATGGTAGACTCATCATATCTACACAACGCGGTCAACGATGATCGATTTCACTGGACGCTATGTTTTGTCTCAACTTGACGGACAGTTTGCGCTGTTGTTTTTTGTGTAGTCTGAGAGTTGTGTTATGATAAGCGCCATTATTGTTGTTGATTTTGGTTCAAGTGGTACTCATGCCGCACGTTCGCTCCGTTCATATCCACACTAACTGTCTCAGATGCCTGTTAGATACTACCTGTCGATTGACCAACGGTGTTGGACATTTCTACGCCAACCTCCATCATCTCTTTATTACCTGCTCAGAATGTCGTTGGTAAATAGGCTTAGTAGTTTCACGTCTTACCCACTTACTCCCAGAATCATTCAGTTAATTTCCGTACAGACTAGACTGTATACCCTCACTGTTGTTTGCCACATGATAATTTTTGATAACAAGATGAATTTCATCAGGTTAAGGATACCGTCAACTAATCCAGTGGCGTTGGGTAACCCAACTCGAAGTTTACCTGTTGGGTTTGTTTTTCAAATCTTGCTCGTTCACCCACGTTTTCTACTGTTATCAACAACAATCCCCTTGCTTTCTTTACTTAATCTGAAAACTAGTGTCAGTGTTTCATGTTGATCGAAACGTTCTCACATTTCGAGGTTTTTATGTAGATGAATTCCCTACCCTGCCAGAATAGAGAATGGAATTAAGGTTGTAATGGATGTTCTTGTGTTATCAGTACTTGCCTACGCTCGGTTTTGCTGGTCCAAGAATGCAAATTACACAGCCGTCGTGTTTGACGAGGCCGAAACTATTTGTTGTTTCGTATTCCCTCGTAACATGACTAATGCAGAAACACTAGGCGTCGTTTTCAGTTACGAACTGGTTTTACGTTGGTTCTGTTTTACTGAGTTAGCATGTTTTTGACTTTTGTCGTTCGAAACCTTTCGATTTTCACGGTCAAACTAGACGAAGGAGAATGCACGTATTGACAGACTTCCTGTGGCACACTTTCACTGACTATTCCATCCACTCTCTCTTTCGTTCTTCAGGTGGTGGTGATACCGGTTTGGCCATCTATGCGCGTTTCAAAAACCCACACGCAAGCCGTGTTGGTTTCTCTGCGCATCTCGGTGGATTTGTCGCAGGTTAGTTCGTTTATGTTGAAGCACACACACTGTGCCGTAGCCGCCAACTACGTTTTACTTATCTCCCGTCATAATTCGCTTTTCATGTTCTCACATTGTACAGCCATATTCGAGTATCACTACAAACATCGATCCTATTGTAGCAGCGCTTGTGAGTTATTTTATGGAGTATCTGTAGGTCCATTTCAGCAGACTATTCGCCTTCATATTACAATGCACACGTTACGCAGTGAGCCTACGAATGACCTCAATGATGTTTTCTGGATGACTGAAATGTTTTGTCAACCCTTTGTTACAAATTGGGCTATCACGTGCTTACCCGATTCGATCTTTGGATCTCACATTGTTAACTAGTTTCCTAGGAGCATAAATCCCTTTTATCTCATTTTAGTTTTCACATTACGGTATCCATCCTTGACGCCTGTTTTCGACAAACGTGCTACAAGTTTGCAGCCTGCGTCGTTTCTACCGAGTTAATTTCATCTGCTTGAAAGAATGCTTATGTGTAGTAGC
Organism: Paragonimus heterotremus; assembly: GCA_013368495.1. Classification (NCBI taxonomy): domain Eukaryota; kingdom Metazoa; phylum Platyhelminthes; class Trematoda; order Plagiorchiida; family Troglotrematidae; genus Paragonimus; species Paragonimus heterotremus. Next base: position 274,809 of record LUCH01000135.1, on the reverse strand, counting down.
ATACTCTGTCTGTAGTCGTTCATTGTTGGTACCCTGAACCCCACATATCGCAGTGTTATCGGTCTCCAAGCATTGTCTAGTCTAACTAATCCGTCCTGGTTTTGCATTCTCATCGCCAATAATGTCGCATAACAACAAACGCAGCTGGATCTTCCTAAAACCTGACTTCATTTTCGTTCAGGGAGTGGTTATTGTGAGATGTCAGCCATTTCATGCGTTGTCGTCAGTCTCAGTTCATGCAAACTAGCATTGATTATAAATCTGGCAGATTGACGTCAAAACAGATAAGATTGGAACATCAAATACTGTGCGCTTACTTCCTGTCTACTTGAGTGAACCCAGCGTCACTCTTATGCCATGGTTTTATCATCGAGAGTGGATGCATCACAATTAAACCTATTGGTGCGTACGCAGATGCTTGTTTTAACAAAACTACGCAAACGACTTATACCAAGATAGCCGATTAGTTCTGCAAAACAGATTGACCGTATTCCAGTTTGAAAGCTATCGTGTACCACAGTTTGCCAGATATCTCTGAGTGAACGATTAGTGTTGCAGCTGTTAATGTCATTCATTGACAACTGCGTTCGCCTCTTACTCAGTTATCTTTGAGTGAGGTGATCGGTTTTACTGTTGGCTTTGTTCTAGGTGCTATCATTCAACTGTCAAAGCATGTGCTGTTTCTTCTCACGTGCTTGTTACTTCGAAGGAAAGTCACTTCAGCTAGCTTATGGGATTGCAGTGTTCAATTCTTTTGACCGGTATTTTCATGGAGCTGATCAAAAAGACGGACGCGATAAACTTAAGTAAACTTTATTAGTGCTATTCAGATTACATTTCTATTTTATCATGGACTCATTACTCACTATCACCAGTGCACGACTATTCGTAGTCAGTTTGATCTTGCTGTAACTTTTGACTATAAGCATCACGATTCCTTGTGTCACTCGGTTATAATCCCTATATGCCTGTAAGGTGGCTGCGTACATCGTTAAGCTCATCAGAAAGTCACATGATGCAACATTTTATTTTCTAATTTCCCTTGATTCACAAATTCCCGCTGATGTACACTTTCTACTTTTGTGGTGATGAAATATGCACTCGTGATATTTTAAAGAAAGAGAACAATCTTATCGAAAGTTGTCTCCCAGTCGTATACACAAATTCACACACTTTATATGGTATTGTCATTTCACTATGTCAATTTGACGTCCAAAAAATCTACACATCTTCAAAGTAGACTTACAGTGCTGTCCAACTCTATCTGGTTGTGTCTGCTTGCTGGTTTTTTAAAATTCATGACGCTGAAACAGTGTACGTCTTATTGCTTATGTGAATCCACGTGTAACTGCACAGACAGATGCGTATCACTAACTGGCGGAATTGTCGTTCTACGTATCAGCTTACTGTAAGCTGACAGTGCTGCTGAATGGTAGACTACAGGAACACAAGCAAGACTACCTACACACCTAATTGTTAGACACCTGTCGTCATATTGTTCTTGAATGCCTGTTCATAATAATTTTGTGAGCTATGAAGGTCCACATTTGATGTGGTTTATCAGAACAGTTATTATTGATGCTGACCGTTTACCCGTTTGTGCACAGATCAGATTGTATTTACACTGGCACAGAATATGTAAGCACGTGACTGATAACGTTTTGACCTCAACCTGGTTAATTTGCAGGGTTCGTGATTGATGAGACTGTTCAAAATGACCGAGCCACTTTGCGATAACTTATGTTTGTATTTACTTATGGTGCCAGATTTTTCAAATTCCAACGTCATTTCTCGAAGTTACACAATCTCTTCCCAAATAGATTATTTCGGTTTTGTCTTAATAACAAAAGAACTCAATACGGTACATCTGGTGCTTTGCGGCAAATCGCTCTGGTCTGCAGAACGATAGTGTCGGTTGAGTGCTGTTGTGGTTGTCATTATGTTCTTATGTTTTGATCACACAGTAACTTACTGATGAATCACTCTTTTTCTGTGGGAGCGATTGCTTTCCTATCAAACTTCAGATCCTACTGTTTACACACCGATAGAATTCAACCTAGTGCAAATATACGTCGTTTTATTCTTGTTTTGGCGTTGTTTCGTGCTGCCTCACACTCTCCAACACTACATTGCGACTAAAACTCATTTTCACACATCAGGTAGGGATTGTCGAGACCGGTTCAGCTGCATGTTACCTGGCGTTACCGATTTAGGTATCATTCGTATTAATTGTTCTAGCACCAGCGATGCTCATGGGACCAGTAGTTCATATTGCCATTTATTTGCTGTTTGCCACTTTATAGTGAGCTAGCTACACTCGGTAAACATTAGTCAGCCGTTTTGAAGGCTGGCCGATGTAGGTCATCACCCATCGTCCATTCACATGACCGCCAAAGTGGTTGGCCAATACTCAAGGCGATTAGGCTGATCTGACTGCAGAGCTAAATGAGAACTGTGACCAACCATGACGGGAAAAGTATATTGGATAAGAGTCTCGATGCGAAATTTTCGGTTCAAATATCGTTTTCACTATACCTCATCTGCTAAGTCCATGCCAAACCGACACCGGTCACAGTAGAGTGAGCGATCATGGTGGAACGTTGTGTGGGTGTCGTTCCTTGCGCTTCCAGCCGCAATCAACACAACTGTACAGTCCAAGTTAAAGGACATCTGTGCCTACTAGCAGGATATTGACAACTCATTCATTGATTATTATTTTTACTGTTCGGGATTCTAGCTAAATACATTCGCATTCAATGAGACAATGAGTACACAATGTGTGCAGGACTGTCGTTGCCCGACGTCCCTAATATCCTACCTTGAGATTCATGGAAAATGGTGTGCCTACTGATATTGTGGGTTAGTAGCATCATTTGCCTTCACAATTTTCAATCGTGGTCATGGTTTGTTAACTGTTGTTACTTTGCCCTACTGATTCTTAACTCTTTCTTATTCTGTGTGCACATTATTTCCAGGTGTACTACTAGGTATTCCCATATTGCGGAATTTGGAAGTTGAAAAGTGGGAGAAAGTATGCTTCTGGGTATGCATCGTACTGTACACATGTTTTGTGGCTGCTGCAATTCTATTCAATGGGTTCTGCATGCGAATCAATCGTTGCCCGGCCTCCATCTACTAACCATTACTGAACATGCCAGTGATCTTCATGCATCTTTACCACCGTTATCTATCGCTTTGTTCATATATCTAGTCAGTCGTTGACTTCCTGTACCACATGATGCAGTTCAGTTGGTCCCGTATGTGGTCGTTTGTCTTCAATGCCAGATTGATGATTTTCTCGACTTTTATTTCTTGCAAATTAATATTATTGGGCAAACAAAGTTCTGCTCGATTTGCGCTGTTCCATGTGCGCGTTACACTCTGTATCTGACTTTCGTCTATGCACGATAATGGAAACTTATCCTGCGCGTGATTTGTAAGCTTGATTGTATTTTTTCAGTTACCTTCAGTTCTCCACAGAATTGATGAGTTTTTTGTATGGCACATTTTTCGCTATTCTGTTCACCGCCCACCGACCTCTGATATATTTTGTTGCTATTTCGTGTGTGAATGCTTCACCCTACCCAGTTTTTGGCTGTTTATTTTTACAAATTTGCTATTTTCATGCTAAATTCTTTTTTTAATACTACGACTAAATAGTATTTGTAGATTTTAAAACGATGTGTTTAAAACGACCTTCATGAACCTTTCATTCTCATGTTGATGTAGTGCCGTACACACACAGGTCAAAAGTGAGGTTCTTGTGTGGATGTCCTATTTTTGTGTTCGGCTTCTAACCTACTCTTGATCCCGGTTTGGTCTTTGAAACTAATTAGTCGTGGCCAAAGTATCACATAATTATCTGGAAAGAAATATCACATATCGTTGGACAGCTTATCCATGCAGTTATCCAACTGAGATTGACGGCGATTGTAAAAACTGGATTAGTTTTAGTTTTTGTTAGGAGAGAATTTGTTTAATATCAAAAATAAATAATCACGTGTGCAAAGACACCACATCGGCTCTCTGTATTTGTTAATATGGATAGGTTATCACAACGTTTGCCTTGCGAAGCTAGTTTGTTCTGTTGAATGGTCCATGAGAAACACTTTTTATTCATATTTTGTTCTCCAGATCAGCACACGCATCTCCGTTTATGACTGATGCCTCACTAGTTACTAGCCGTACAGATAAGTGTATAGTGATGTTAGCTACCACAAGTCTGGCGTTGTGGATGTGTAATCTGTGCTAGGTTGCCACTCGTTAGGTTTTACCATTGTCGGTGTCACATTCAGGTGGACCCTTTTTGGAATGGGTTCTTTTTTTGATACTCACGTACACTTCTGGAGTAGCTGAGGAGGGCAGCTTTTGCCAAAAAATCAAAGCAATGAATCATCCAGTCATAAATGCTGAACGTGGATGCAATAATCGATTTCCACTCCGAAAAGGGCGCACTTTGTAGCACACGTGAAGTGGATGTAGTAATTCACAATTATATACTGTTTTTCCACTTTTACCAGTAAGAGTCGTTAGAACTTTCTTTTTTTATGGGAATAACCAATTAAAGAACTTATCAAACAGCCAATCGTACTACTATCGTAAGCCAAGAGTGCGAGGGACATGTCGATTGTTTATCGAGAAAGTCTGCATAGGTTATATATTTCGACAACACCTCGAACACGAGTGCTCATTTACACATAACGATAATTCCGGTAGGCTACGTTTACAAGTTCATGTCTAGACAACACCTATCCTTGCCCGAGTGCTCCCATTGTTTCTGCTCATATTTTCCCCACGGTTACTGCATCACCTAACTAGGATCCTGCACCTGACTTCTCACGAGTAACGTGGTGTGGTCGTTTATCTTTGCTACACTAGTAGAGGTCAATTTGAGCGAGTTTTAGAATCCGGATGTCAGTGAACTGTTTAACAAGCAGCTGTATACTTGGGTCAGAGTTTCCCAGGAGGCGTTGTAACAGCAGATCGGTATGTCATCAACGTACCCACAGTAAACTGTCAGCGATAAAGACGACGTGTACCTTACACTCAAGCAGGTTATGTCAACTAGGTATGAGAACGACAAAGTAGCGAACAAGACTTGTTCTGTGTTTGATCATCAGGCTAAATACAACACAATAAATATGAGAACAGTAACTTGGGTGAGTAAGAGAAACGGTCAGTAGAGGTTATGGACAGCGTGTGTTATCAGTTACGCAATCACTGTTCCAATTCGTGGGGTTGACTGATTGTGGGCCAGGGTAAATTAAGTGTCCGCACGAACTTCTGTGCACAGAGGTCAGGGTTGCGTAATCGGATACTAGGTATGTATATGGTGCCGGCTGGATAGTCTCGGTGCGAATCTTGACTAGCTAAGCGTTCAACAATTCCAGATAGAACCTCCACATGGTTTCAAATTGTTGGTTACTTTCTATGGGGAAAATGAAAATACCATCGGTGTTTCCGCAACAGCATCTACCAGTACGCAGTGTAGGCAGGCGGAGTATATCTGTTCAGAACGTGATCAGATATGTAAACCGAACTGGCTGGTCGACACGTGCTCGTATAAATCGACGCGAGATAGTGCGGAACAAGAATTAGGTGCTCAACCTCCTCCAATTTTTGACTGCGCTGACTATGAATGTGGCTTTCGAAACGAAGTTGGTTTAACTCAACACAAAAGATATGCGCATTTCATCGAACACGACCACGGGAAGCTCAGATATATGAACGCCGCTGGATCAAATTGGCTTCAGCAAGAATCGGCTTCTCTTGTGCGGCTTGCCGATTAGCTGACTCCATCATCCTCCATTCGACGTGAACTTCGTCACCGGCTTCCGTCGCATCCCCGACGTCGTCCTCTGGATATTATCAAGATGAGTCTATGTGCAGTGAATTGGGAGAAAAATACTGCCAATCCAGCCACCACCTCACAGACACACGACATGGGATATTGAGTCCCAGGCTGCTGGGCACTCTGGATTTCTTGTTTGGCCCGAACAACAATAACCCAACTGGATTTCCTACACAACGATGATTTGCCAACAAGGTCGCTGCTAAACGCTTCACAAGCTTTCTTGTACACCCGGCGACTGGTCACTCGACGACGTGCTGGTATCGCTGCGGGAACCTACACGACCAAAAAGCCGATATGGAAAGGTAACTACGCTGCGATTCAAACGCTGTACTACCGGTGGAAGAAGATGCTGGTTTTACAGTCCTTTCTGGAAACTGGAGAACCATCTACACTACGAACCGCGGCCTCCCGGATGATTCCAGCGAGTACTGGTCCGGTATATTAGCTAAACCGCACATTGATGAACGACCATCATATACGCTTGTGCCCCCGGACTGGTCTTCGGTCGAGCCGATCACTGAAGAGGACGTCTCCTACACTCTGAAAAGCATGGAAAATAGCTCTTCACGTTTGGACAAACCTGCTCAAACATTTAAAGCGCGTGAATGCTGTTGCCTTGACCCGATATTTCAACCTCATCCTGCTAACCGAAGGCTGTCGGATTCATCTGTGCTGCTTCCGCATCACGCTGATTCTGAAGGTGGATAACCCGTCCTCTCCCAACGAATTGAGACCGATAACCGTATTTTCAACGTTGATACGTTGCTTTCACAAGATACTGGCTGATCGTTGGTATACAGATTTGTAACTGCCCACTGTCCAATCCATATACCGACAACGTGACGGTTGCCTCGAGCCTATCTCTACTCTATGCGCTGCTCCTGAATTCATGCACCACGTATTCCAGGCTGTGTGCGGCTTCTGTTGAGGTGTCCATAGCGTTCGGTTCTATCTCGCATAATTCGAGTATTAGATCAGTTTTGGCTTTCGGTACTCATCCATCTTCTATACACTACATTGCTGACTCTTATCGAAACGCTTTCGCCACACTCGAAGGCTCCACCCTCTGGTCTCAGTGTGGTGTTCGCCAGGCTGACCTACTGTCGCCTCTGCTGTTCATCATAACAATCGATAAGGTGTTGGCTGTGTCTCGACTGGCTGAACTCCCAGTTCCACGATACACTGGTCAGCGGATTCGCGCACGCCAACGAACTGATCGTCTTGGCCAAGAACCCGATACGGTTCTCTGAGAACCCTGCAGCCGTCACTAGTGCTCTGGAGCTGTCCGGACTGAAGATCCATACTCGAGAGATTAAATTCACGATCATCTGTGGCGACCGTAGGCACAACGAAACTGTCATCGCTCTCGAGTCTTCAATTTGGCCAAGGCATTATCCACTCGCTAAGCGCTTCCGACATGGTGTTCTATCTCAGTATCCTGTTCATCTAGAAAGGTAAAGGGTTTACCAATCACCGACTGCAGCCTCATACGATGCCGTGAGGAAACCACCCAAGCGCATTCTGTACTGAACAGCTGTTTAGTCAATGGCATCGAAACAGGATCAGCCGTTAGAAAGACTTTCGACTTTGTATTTAAGAAGGTCTCCAACTGATTTAACTACCACTTACATTTGAGAAAGTTTGCCCTATTTGTTCGTGACGCATTGTGTATCAGACACGATGGCAGATTACCCTCAGACCATTAGTCCATGAAAATTCCATTGACCAAGGACACCGACCATTTAATTCTCACTTGGCCGATAGAGTAATTGGGGACCAAGCAAAAACGATCCGATTGAGTCCCATCAGTGCGATGAGAACAAGTCACTGAGTGATGTTACTGTAGTGTGATAACCACATCACACATTCAGTTGAGTGAACTCTGGTCGCGAGTTCCAATTTCTCGGATGAAGGTCGTAAAGAATTAGCTCATGTTTCGTTCGATCACACTTGTCGAATTGCTTGATTGTTACTGTTATGGAAAGTTACCCTACGTTCATGACTCATGCCAGATAGTTCACTGTTGTGATTTCAACTGTGTCACTCGCAATAAAACTTTCCACGCAAGGAAAGTAAAGGTACCAGTCTATTCTGAATGGATTTTTTCCAGGTGTCAACTGTTTTTAGCGGCAAATATTTGTGACTTTCGCATTCTTTTCCTTTATTGCACAAGGTCGTGTAGGTATCCAGCTTTCTTCTGTTCAACACATCATTGATTTAAATTGCGAGGAAATGTTTACAGTAAACACAGCATGTTCTCTAAATACTCGACGTCACCACTTGTGTAGTTATGTTACCGATGAGTGGTGTGACGAAGCTTTCAATTTGAATAGACCAAATTAGGAATCTTTGCACCGGTTTGACTCAAACTATCGACGTGCATGAAATGCCCTCATACAAAGTTGTCACGTAATTCAACTGATGGAGAAGTTATCGCACATAGATTCGCTGTTTAACTGACTGATTCGACTCAAACAAAAGATGAAAATTTTCCCAACCAGAGATTTTCCTAATCTATGCATTGTACATTATGAAATCTATCCTATGAACAAGTTGACAATTCGTGACACTGATTTGTCTGAAAATGAATTCATCTATTCCCGTTTTCCCTATAATATATCCTTAAAAAACGCTTCTTATTGCGAGTTCTTAAGGCTGACATATTTCTCATCTGCACTGGAGAAACAAACTTTTATTTACGGTTGATTCTGAATAACAAAGCATAGGTGCTACTTTATATTAAATGTAAAACCTCACCATAGTTGTGCGATTGAAGCAAGAAAACCATACATAAATTGGAGTGACAGTTTCATGTCTGTAGACAGGCAGACGATTAGTTTGAGTTGAATGATTAATTAAGGATTTTGGACCCACGAGTAATTCCGTGGGTCAGCACAGTTCATCTCATTTGGGCGTTGTCACTGGGAACGGGTTTCAAATATACATTCATCTGAGACAATTTTTTCATGTCCCATCTCACACAACCGTGAGCTTATTATTCTGGGAAAGTATACGCTTTCCATTTCTTCAAATGCAGATTTTTATTCTTGAATACCTGCTTTCTTGACGGGCAAGTCGAATCCTAGCGAAAAAATGAAAAAGTAATCCAGAACCTGTCACACAAAATGAACGGTTAATTTAACCGGAAAGGTGGAGTAATCATCTAGACCAGCCTGGCTGCACTCGTGCATTAGTGTTTAGCTAATTGAACCACCAGACCACGCTCGCATCCGTTGAATTAAATGTTGGTTTGAGTGCAGTACACATCGAAACTGCAAGACTGCCCCATATTTTGGCATTATCTTTATTGTTAACAAGTCGACGACACATTTTTCGCAACACTAAGAGGTGGCTATAAACTAACTACTGTTTGATTGATCTCTTTACAGCATGCACATTGCACAAAAATGTGAGAAGTAGCCGCGATAAAAGTTTATATTCAGTCTCTGTATCGAAGCAGTGAATGCTTCTGTCGTTTACTTCCTGCACACCGATAGATTGGTTGGACATACTTCGTACGTGAGGCTATAGTACATTGGAGCTGCACAGTCTGCACGCTTACTTCAGACAAAATTCCAAGTTGACCATCATGTTGTACAATTCTGTGCATGGTGAGATTTACTGTGTAATGGCCATCGGGGCTGATGGCAGTACCTTCAGAAATCTACATTCCTTGAAGAATTAGGCAAACCGTTTTGAACTGGAGCGTTTATCTGTCAGAAAACTACAGCCCCTTGCAACGTTGAAATACTGAAGGCATTACAAAGTGTTGCTGCATTTGAATATGAAAATTAGTTTACTCACACTAATGGCTGAAAACATGACACGATTGGCGACTGTCTACTTTCCGTGCGTCAGCTGATTTACCCTTTCTATTTTCGAACTGGTAGGTTTATATCCATCCAGTTCATTTTTCTTGTTACAGAAGCAAAAGAACTACTACTGGTATATTCGTTAAACAATTTTCAGCCTAGGTTAAGTGACAGTTTTTGCTCTTGATTTAGCGAATGTGCTTCTCTAGTTTCCTCATGCCCCAACCGGGGAAACTCACTTGTAGTCCGTCAAACAGTTTGTAATGAAAAATCAGGATTGAGAAGTAAATTGAGGTCTCGTTACTTTGAGAGCTAACTGTCTTATCTGTCACTTACCTCACCTTAATGATGCTGTTTGTCTCGATTTCGTTTAGACCATAAGGTGTTTTGTGGTCTATTTAGATACCGAGTAGCACTATCTCTAAACGTGCGGACTCCACTTAAAATTCATTGTAAATGTTAAAACACCAAAATATTTTCTTTTACGAATTGGACAGTTTACCTCCTCGTGGTGTAACGAGGACAGAATAGGTACGTGATGAAGTATTTGTCACGTGATGCTTAGTCACATGGTAATTGCACCTACGCTAGTGAAACAGCGGTGGGGCAACTGTAGTGTCATGTAACCGGTAGTTAAAGTAAACAATATCTACGTGACCAGCTAACGTTGGGTTAGCACATTAGCCCAATGAGACCACCTCAGCATGGGATTGCATACTGCTTCTGTAGCAGTCAGCTTTCATACATCTGAACGTAAGTATTTTTTTTAGGAAAGGTGTTCAAGCAAAATTTGACCCATAGTCTTTTAACGTTATTTATTTCTTTGTTGTCAGAAACCAAATATCATCGACTTGTTGATAAAACGCGTGGTGAAGGATGGGATGAACGCGGAAAGTGGAGTTGTACTAAGATTTGGTTAAACGAAACCTATGATGGGCATCACGGTTAGTTCAATAGTTCAGCTGCTGTTTCCCTAGTTATGCTAAGTTCGGCTAATAGACACGTACATATCTCTTAAAGGTCCACCGACCATTTGAATAACTTTTGGTCACGACTCAGATTTGTGTTCATTGTCAATCTGCACCGACAAAACAGATGTAACCCTGGCTAAATGAAGTGCTTCATTCTACTATGCGACAATAGTGCACGTTATTGGGAAACCGTTGTGCAATGGAGCAAACGAAGCTAATAAGCTCAACCTATACCCTGTTGGTTACGGCGAGCGATAAGGATTTCCCGCTAAAACAGTCTTACTGATCGGGCAAGGTGAACACTATTCATACAAGGTTGTGGTTGAGCGTTTGAGTTTGATTATTTGGTCATACCTATTGTGAGGTTGCTAGCATCGTGGTTAACACACTAGTCTCGCAAACACGAGGCTCAGAGTGCAAACTCCGTTCCGGACAAGGATATACACTACTGATGAGCTCTAATAAGACCGAACCTCGAGTCTAGAGCTTCCTTTCGAAGCGGGCTAACCGAAAGGCTTGTCTGAATGCGTGGGCCGCGATCAAGTGTGGGTGGTGTTCTATTTTGAAATTACTGCTGTGTGTTAGCTAAGTGGACAGTTAAAAAGATAAGGTATGGCTTGATCTGCTGATAGACTTTGCGGTGTACTAGCTGATGAACTATGCACTTGCTTGTTTGACAGATTGCACGATACATACTACGACGTTGGCAGCAGCACCACCTCGTTGTAAGTGTTAATCCTACGAAGAAGAACCAATTAAGATATGCTGCTTATTGTGCTTACTGCAAGAGACTGATTAAGCTTATTTTCAACTCTTATTTACTGGTTGGTTTATCTCTGCACAATTTTATTGGTAACATTCAATTTTGCCAGTGTAAATTTTCTCATCTTATGGTTACTTGATATTCTGTGGATATTTCTGTGTTGGACATTTTGGTATGGTTTAATGATAACAGCCTTACTCTGTACACCATCATTATTGCTATCAGAAGATGTTAACGAGCTATTTTGGTTTTTATTCAGGCAGATTTCAACATGAGACTGACTAACGGCAGAGAGAAGAGTGACTCTTTTTGTTCCGGAATTTTGTGATTGACAGGTCAGTTGGCGTAGCAAAAGTCAGTACACTGGAGACATATGTGAGGAAGACAACGAAATGTTTGTCATATGCAATATAACGCATTTGAAAGAAAGAGCCTTTCAAAGGACATTTTTCAAGCTTGAAAAAAATAAGATATACCGTTACAGGCCATGGCAGGAAAGGTTCCCCCAGTTAAAGCAGAATTTATTTTATCAGGACACTCAGAAAGGCAGATTATTTAAACACCAGTTCTTACAGAAAGTTTTAGAAAGCTGCAGCAAAGACTGTTGCACAGTTGCCGTTTTTAAAACCTATCATGTTTTATAGTTTTCGGAACAATAAGCAACTTGGAACATCAGTATAGTCACTTAATGTTGTCATCTCCGTTTCTACAAAGCTTCATCAACAACGATGCACGCAAAAACAAACAAGACCATGTATTAGCGTTTATGAAGAATTCTCGATGAGTATTTGGGTCAACTGCATTCTTCGGTCCTTCAAAACCCGGGTTACACTATATTATGATGCAGCGGAAAGCGGGTTAGCTGCTATTTCCATATTTTGTTGATGTTGCCTGCCTTCCACTAATCCAAGTCTTTTGTTTAATGAATGACTATTCATTTGTTTGACGTCAGTAATCTATTAATGTGAAAAAAGTGTACGAGATGTCGTCCCGTGGACCAATATGATGTTTTCGTACCCAATTTCTTCTGGTCACGTACACAAAAGATGATATATCTTGATCAACGTATTATTTTGTGAGTATGGCTTACTCATTTTAGAATGTTATATATACATATCCATTTTTAGGAAATTGTCAACCAAATTTATCCGGGAGTTTGCATTTTCATTTCGCAGCACCTACAAGCCAGTGACGTTGAGTGGATTCTAATACTGATGCGTAGTAGGGGATTTTAATTTTTCATATAGATTGAGCGTCACCTACAGTTGATCGCAGCTGTCGCATCCCAATGGACTTTCCAGTCGGCCCCTTTCGAAAAGAAGCACTAGACTCGTGTTTCGCTCTCATTAGAGCTCGTCAGTAGTGCATATCATCGCCACTGCCGGGACTTGAACCACGGACATGCTGTTCATGAGGTAACCGCTCAACAAGTCAATGATTTCTGTGATTCCAACTTGAAGAGAAGTCCTAGTCGAGGGATCATCGATTGGAGTTAACAGACAGTAACTGTGTCTCCTCTCGATGCGATCGGGCAACCTGATCATTATTCACAAGCGAAAGTGGTTGAGCGTTCACATACGATAATCCGGTCGTTCCTAATGTGAGGTTAATGGCGCAGTGGTAAGCACGGTTGCTTCATGAACAGCGTGACCGGAGTTCTAATCCAGGCAGTGACAAGGATATGCACTACTGACGAGCTCTAATGAGAGCAAAACTCGAGTCTAGTGATTCTTTTCGAAATGGGACGACTGGAAAGTCTACGGGAATGCGACAGCTGCGGTCAATCGTGGATGATGTTCGATCTGTATGATTCTAATACTGTTTGGAACTTCGCAAATATCACCAGCGGTTAAGTTCGAGTTATCAATATGCGGACCAAGATGAGTGAGCTCAGGTGCTTCGCGGCTGGTCCACTGCACACCATCATACTCCTGTTGTTACTGAACTGTATTACGTCTTTTCTATGGAAACGTTTGAACACGGCAACTGAGATAAAATGATGACCCCTGCTCGGAGGTTTATGTAGAACAGTTGGTTATTCGCGAACCAAACTGGTAGAAGCACGTTGATCAACTAGTTTTTTGAATAACTCTGTGTAGGTGATCGCAAAGCAGATGATGAGTAAAATGAGATTATGTTTTCGTTGCTGATCGATAGAATCGCACTCCGCGACCGGTTTCGCGTGCGTTTTGACTGCCAAACTGAAGGGATTCTCAGTAAAGTTGACGACTGGCCATTAATCTTGTCAACAACCAGCAGACTTCTATCTGTTATTCACCTTGATGTAATGAGTTCAGGGATTTTCGTGTTCTGTTGTCCATAAAAATGTGTACACTTAATGAGTACGTTTATTCGAGTTACGACGTTTTGCTCCGCTCATGACGTTGATGGACTCGTGAATTCTTGAATAATGTAATCGGAAAGATCAAAATCGAACAGCTGTTCGATAGCAGATAAACAAGTTTGATAGTGGGCAAAATGGATAAACATGAGGCCATCAGTCATTGAGGGACAAACCAGTGAATAGGCTCAAAATGTGACTAGTTTCAACCTTGCTGACTTCATCTGTCAAATGAGAATACACAGTGTTTTGATATTTCACACCGCTCACCGTCAAACCAAGATTTCATTGCCATGTTCGTTCTTTTCTGGATTATGCAAATACGGAGAACTCGAGGTGGACACGACCCAAAATCTATTCACGTCATGATTCGAGACTGTTCTCTTATTGGTATCACCAGTGACGTACAATTTGCTGCAGGCCTCATTGATTTGGATTAGCTATACTAATACTTCATGCTTACGTTACGCACTCAAACGTTATACCATAGTAAAGCTTCAATAAATGATCATCCTTATCGGGAGTGCAACTCACGAGTAGTCGGAAGATGCCGTAGTTTTGATCAGTTTCAATAACGTGACTAGTGACTAGGGTCTTCTTGGTTCAAACCTCTTATCATGATTTCCATTCATGATTTTCCATTCATTTTTGCACGTTTGTGACGAGAAATAGTTCACGTTTACCGTCTTTTGACCAACGGCTAGACACTACACCGAATTCAATGGATAACTGACACATTTACCTTGTCCAGCTGGCAGCATAAAAGTGGGAGCCGCGTCCATCGTCAGTAATTTTTATCGCCACCTGGCGAAACTCGTCCACAGTTCATTTTTGTACACTGGGACATATTTTATCTTTCGTGAACCAAAAAAACAATCTATGTTTAAGCCATGTCAAATTGGAAACAAAACTGCTTGTTTCTTTTTAGGGTGTGTAAAATATGTAACGGTTTCTTTGGGCAGGCGTTGACACTGCTGATCAACGAAAACCTACGTTGCGCATCTCAAACTTCTTGTAAATTGCTTTTCAACCTTTTGAACTCACGAAAGCCGTAGGAATCTACGTCAATAATCTCTTCCTGCTAATTTTTTCGGAAGTGAAGGCCAACTTCATGGAAAAAAATGAACGTTTTGGCGTAAGATATTGTGAAGAAACATCTGACCTTTATTTAAGTTTCATCTACGGCTTCCAAATCCAGACTGAAGCAGTTGATTCGATTTTCTTCCCACCTCCTACCCATTAATAGTAAATAATTTACATAACACAGTGAGCAAAAGACAGATCCTCTTTCTTTGTGGTGCAAACGTTATTACTGTTGCGCTGGTGACTTCGTGGAGGACAAGACCGAATTAGCATATTTGGGCGTTCAGTCATAGTTGGTTGGAAGCAATTTTTACGTTTTTTACTCCGTTATCTCAAATCCTTGACCCTATATCAAAAGAAAATTATCCAACGTTTTTCGGGGTCATTATATTCGTGTTGTATGACCTAATTAGCTTTCTATATCATGAGCTGCTAACATTCAGTTCTCCAAATCATTCTCTTTGTTCATCTGATATCTAGATCAAATTGCATTTGCATACTGATTTCGAACAAATCCCAATGAAATGATCTCGTATGTCAATTACAAGTGGTCATCCGGGTGATTTGGGTAACGGTTTAGTTTTAATGGTGCTCGTTTGTCAAAGCTCTCTCGTCCGTTGAATTTTATGTGACTGTTGATTGTGGCTTGTCTTTTAGTGGGACTTATGAAGTCGTAGCACGTCACGGTAATTACTGGTTAATCTTTTCATTCTGAGAATTTGTAGGACTGGAATAAATTGACGGGAAGACAAATTTAGCTTTGTTTATTGTTTAATAATCCACTGGAAACGACCTGGAGCAAATTACTTTGACTGGAATGAAAATATTTGTGTTTGTTAGTAATTCGTTGACTACAAACAATAACTAGTTTCTAGACAAGACCCAGCAATGCTACTCAGAAATTACAGGCTGTTCGGTGAAATAGCAATAAACTCACATGGCAAATAAATCGACTTGCGAGCGATTGTACATTTATCAAGGACAGATATTTCAGGATATTTCAGTATAATCGTGCATAGTATAATGATTTGGCGGTCATACCTCTCTCGGTTGACGAATAAACAGAAATGCTATGAATGGTTTACAGTACAAATCAGACATCAAGAAACGTGAGTTGCATCATAGAACGTTCATAAACAAACCCTATACACACTTGACTGTTGGTTATTTTTCAGCACATTCATGCTTTGATATTAACACGTTGTTGTTACCAGTAACAAATATTTGTGAACCTATTTCAAAAGGACTATTACAGTATCTTAAATAAGGATATCATTCGAAGTACCAATTTTCCATAAGTTTTCATGCTGGGATGTTATGAGTACTGAGGAAAATATGGATTTGTTTATCAAGGAACGGTCAGGTTACTTGTATTAAAAAGCTCTGTGCTTTTGAATGTCAATGTATGGCACGAACAGTAGTTCACATTCAACCTCAGACTGATACAACACACTTGTTGCAGAATATTCACTGAATATTATAGTTCCTAGTCAAGAGTCCAACCTAATCGGACTCCAGGAGTTCGATTTAATCATCCGGACATTGCCCAAGTCTGCGAGGTGAGTGAGGCAATCATACTGGTTCACTTACTGATCTAAACCAGACTGCTCCTCCTGTCGATACGGCTGATTCAAGATGATAAATGACAAAAAACTCTTTGGAAACTGTCCCGATTCGGTCTAGGTTATTGGAAGTTAAAAACCTCTGTGAGACAAGAAAAGGATAACATTAATTATGAAGGCGTTTGTCAAGTGTGAAATGATTAACTGCCGACTGATAGTAAAACTATAGAAAGGACAAACCAATTAAAAAAAACAAGAGAAAACTTGTTAACAAGCATGGATGCACGGATTTCTTATATTGAGTAGTATCACCTAATTATATGCTAATACGTGCTGACTGGAAAGGTGTTGTAAACCTCAACTGACAAACAAACTGTGTCCACTGGACCTTTCTTAAGTGAACCAGACACGGCTGTAGGACAGACAGGTCTGTGCATTTTTGTCAAGACGGATCAAATACTGTAATCTGATTTGGTTTTGGTTTTGATTAAATTTGTTCTTTGTATTTACTCCAGTGGCTGCTTCCTACATCCCAAATGCATAAGCGAGGTCAAAGCAAAGAAACGAGAACAGATCAAAGAGTTACCAGAAAGAATATTGTCTCACGCAAATATCGTGAACATGAGGTTTGATTTGTTCTACATCGAAGAAAGAGTGTTTCAGTGATCAGTCAAACACCTAAAGGTTGATGTAGAAGTGATAATTAACGATAAAATTTTCGGGAATCAGGCGGGCTCAAACTAACGATGAAGATAGTATGTCAAAACGTCATAGGCTCACTGCAAACTAGACAACAAAACCGCCCTGCATGCACGAAAATTTCACAGTTGGACGCAGGTGCTCACCCCTTCGTGTGAGTAACATCAAAATTCACCAGATCTGCAAAACGACTCAACAGCAATACATTTTCAGTATCCAACAAAATGGCAGGTGGATCTTAGCTTAATCTGCTGCAGAAGTCCCAAAAAGCAGTTGAACTCAAGGTGCATTTGGCGAATGCCTTATTATAGGCGAGTAGTTAGATCAACATGGAAATTAGGAAACCTCTGTATAGCTTGCTAATTCGGTTAATACAGTGCTTGTTCTCTTTGTGCATGCTTTTTTCATCATTGAGCTGAAACTCAGAGTATTAATTTTGTTTTCTTTATTTAACACACTGCGAAAATGCGCATCAGTCGTATAGTTATCTCTTAGACCAATGCCATGCTAACATGTAGCATCAGATTATGAACAATGCCACGCCACTACTGATTTTGCAAAGGCCAAAACTCACAAGCCCGATAGACCGTCCCAGAAAAATTGATTGGCGTCATTAAACTCTAATGGTTGCGTTTATCAGGATATCGAGAAGTGACATTTACATGAATATGCTTTTAGTAACATTTCTTGGACAGTTGAAATTGTACAACGCAGGGAAGTGTTTTTATAGCAGTACTGACCAACGTTACTGGAGAGGTGGCGAGAGGAGTCGAATGTCCAGTAAATCCGTGTGGTTCTTTCAACCAAATATGCCAAACATGCGCGTTGGTCTATATTCGCAGTATGGCTATCCGACCAGTCTATTTGAGACCACTGTAGACACATAGCTTAAACAAACGGCTTACGGCTTTGTAAGATTAGGTCGGTCACCCTGACTGTAATAGTTTCAGCAGTACACTGTGTTTTAATGCCGGTAGCCTATGACAAGTTATTTGTTGTGCAATGAACTACTCAATACACGTTATGGATCCTTAATTTGTGTTCACCTTCGGCCAAATAAATGTCGGTGACCAAAATTGTTTCACCACATCTGAACCAGCGTGAATTGTTTTTCACTGAATGCGTTTAAGCGCTGACGTTGTTTTCCGCCAACATAGCTTGTTTCATGAGAAAAGTGAAAAAGAGGTACACAGAAATGAGATTTCAGATAAATTCCTCCTTGGTTCAGAACCGATGAACTGGGGGGTAATTAACTGGATATAAGGTTTTAGGAGGACGCTGGCCCTTTTGAATTTCCGACTGAGTCTGACAGGTGAACACCGTGTTGATTGAAGAAACAAAGGGTTGAAGCAATACAATGGTAGTTAGTTTGATAAACATCGCAGTGAAATATCTGGATTCGAGTGAAATGCTGCACAACATTAATCGGTGATTTCAAACATGGCGAACTGAGAGCGGATTTTGTTCGGTTCTTTCGAATAGGCGACTGCCAAGCGGGCTTCCAGAAAACCGTATCCTTCGTT
Organism: Paragonimus heterotremus; assembly: GCA_013368495.1. NCBI lineage: Eukaryota > Metazoa > Platyhelminthes > Trematoda > Plagiorchiida > Troglotrematidae > Paragonimus > Paragonimus heterotremus. The sequence continues at coordinate 256,201 of LUCH01000135.1, read as the reverse complement.
GCACATCCACCCTTTAGCCAAGCCGTAGGCAAGGTTTTCGTTTCGGTAGGATTAATCTGTACATATAATTTCCTATTTTGCAGGGTGACCTCACGATGATGGAAACAGTACTACCCAGTTCTAAGTTTTATTGTCGACATCATAATTGAAAGTATTTAGAATATTGAGTTCAGCTTGCGAAGCCGCTTCGTCAAGCAGGATTAGATTAGTCTACAATGCTAAAGGACAGATATTATAAAGTGTACAGGCCGTATTTCACCACATTACCCGCGTAAAAATGCCGTCGAATACATACATTGAGCTCACGGCAACAAGAAAACCATTTGATCGGTAGCTTCCAATACGACGTATTGATTACGTCCGCATCACTTAAGTATAAAGAAATGATCGATACCTTTTGATTAACATGAACGTGGGTACTCACCACTTTGTGTAGTAACATTCTGAAGTCTACCGAGAAAAATATGTGACACCGCCAGGCGGCCTTCAACTTCTATTTCGTCAAAACTGTCACTTTTGAACGATAAATGTTCTGAAGCTGAAAAGTTAGTAGAACTGCACGTCATCAATGAAATCCGACGTATCATCGGTCAATTTTTCGCGAGGAGTGTTGCAATCAGTCGATTGTGAATTTTATTCATGAACCAATTCTGGACAACTCTCAACCAACGTTGGTCACAATGGATTGTCTGTAGCCGCAACATCAAACTCTTTATAAATAGCAACATTTAATTTTGTTCGAATATATCGTTTACATATGGTGGTCACGTTTATAGAGTGTTCAGTAGTTAAACACAGAACAGATGTCGACAGGAACGGATGATGTATAACAAATCGACGGCCACATTCATGCATTCTGGCATGCGTGGTTGAGGGCTTAAAGAAATCCAGTTTGGTGGAACTCATCAACAGATTCCCTGGAGTTTGGGGCGATTTAGAGTAATTTTTAACGCAACAACAGCTAGAAGATTCACAAGCCACATTGATAGCCTATGGTGTGTTGAACTTTTCATGGATAAAGCTGGTCTCATCCGAACAAGTCTTTTGTACACTATTGATGAGTACGTCACGTACGTCACGTGTGTACGTCACGTGCATTCCATATGCCTATATGTAGATTACTTAATATGTGCGTGCAACAGCGGGACTTGGAGCATCTTTGAAATGTGGCTTTCTACTGAAATGTTATTACCTGACCTGTGATTCAGTTTCAACCTATATTCATCAAATAGTAGCTTTTTCCTTTACTATACCTGGTCTATTCCATTCAGGGTGACTGAGTTAGGGTCTCTGTTACGTTTCAGAAAAAACATCCATGTTCCTCTCCAACTTGTCAACATTTCACAGCGTTTCGTTGTTGTGCAACAATACTGATATACAGATAAAAATGAAGCCTCACAGAATATACTCATGGACATACTTCAAGGATCGCGTACATGTCCTCCTGAATCTTTTATCTGTAGATTTTCAAACTGGACCTGAGTTGACGTGCAGTCAGATTTCTTTCAGTTGATTCTTCCCTTCCTCCATTTGTAAGTAGCTTACCGGATGAAGTTATACAAGTCTTGAAGTCATGGTTATCTTAGGACTGCGTATTTTTAGTTTGTGTGGTGGCCTCAAGGCAGGATGTGTTCTTCAACATTTTGCGCAGTAGTGAATAGTCATTCCTTTAGATGCATCGTGTAGAAGTGTGTGAAGGTCCTGAGTAGTTGTTGTAACAGGGTCTATGGCCAAGTACCACTGCAAACAATGAGCTAGGTAAAGTATTGTTGATACCGACACCAACGTTGCTGCCAGAGTTGAAACTGCTGACCATGTTTGGCGGCCCCATTCGGCGTCGTGCCGTGCCATCTCTACGGGCGTTATGTTAGACGTTGATTGAATAAACGTAGCTGTTTTTATAGCTCACATTAGATTTTAAAATATTAGTCAGAGAGGGTCTGACACGTCACACATTTAATACTAAATGTTAGAGAAGCAGTGGACCTGATTACATAGACGATAGGTTTAACAAGCTAATTGAGAAAGACGTACGGATGAACGTGATGGGTTTATCATGATGTTCTAGTTGACTGAATGGTGACCTGTCTTTCCCAAATGAGGTCGTTTAGATCTCTACAAGTTTCAATCCCCTCTGTCAGCAGATACGACAGCAGTTGTACTATAACCTTTTTGTACAGGTTATTGAAAATCTACCCGGTTGAACACTAATCAACAAAGTGAATTAATTCAGCCATCCAAAGGATTTGTGACTGGTGAAACTGCTCACATCTGCCTGTAAACCGACTGTCCCGCTCAGCTTGCTTGATATTCCGAGTACATTCATTGTTTGCTGGAAGTTAAAGCCACTGAAAAAATAACTTATTAGGTCCACTGTTACTGTTCACAAATGTACCAGAAATAGGGAACTCTATCCTAACAGATACGTCTCAGACCGGAATGGCTACCGAGATACTACGAGGGAAAAGGATAGCTGCTTTTTGCTGAGTGACTGGTATTGTACGAGGTATCACAAGAACTGAGGACGACGACAACTAAGCATGGGTTGCTATCGCCCAACGTCTTTAGTAGTAAGTTCAAACATACTGCGTTCAAATTCACTTCTATTCTATCAAACTGAAATCAAGCATTCAATTCAAGTTGTTCGCTGGGGTTATGATCTGTTCAAAGATGGATTGCAAATAGTTCACAACAGGGTGAGACATGAAGTACAACGTAGGTGACAAGAAATAGCATGTTGCCCAATGGAGGAAACTTGCAGAAGAAAAACACTTACAATGTGAGAATCCTTATAAGTGAAAAGGTAATTTGGCGATCAGTCTGTTTTCGGTTATTTAACATCGTGTCAATTACATAACGTTTTATATCATCATGCTTGTCAAGCAATCAAAATCAAAAGGGATTAGTTACATAATTACGTCAAGAGATTGTGAATCGGAGGGTAATTAGGTGGCAAAATTGACCATCGGGGGTGTCGAGTCAGTCACGGGAGGCCATGGTAACCGTAGGGTTTGTACAAATTTCTTCTGAGCTCATGACGGTGGGTTGCGCGACCGAATTCCGATCGCTTCCGCGGTGGCCAGAATACGAAATTTGACTCCTCTGGATTGTCGACTGGGCAACCGGTAAATTGGCTGGTGGTGTTCACGTATCCTCTGAGAAAGGCGCCTGGTTGTGCGACCGACGTAACCTGCTCCACAGGAGCATGTGAAAGAATAAACACAAAATGAGGTCACACAGTTAGGCAACGTATCTTTAGTTGTACGTGGACAACCGGGTCGGATCTGAACGAAATTCATAGTTGTGCAGCACTGTAGGTGTTTTCAATTGCGTTCCGTATTCTACGAGTTAATAGTTCAGCCAACGCCTCGACTTTGTAGAATAACGTCATGTAAACCAACTTCTTTTCCGCAGATGGGAGCTTAACTCTCGGTTCTGTAAGTACCATATGTCTGTCCACGAAGTTCACGCGATAGGCGTTCTATGCGAATATCCGTCGTAAAAACACCATTTCTGACTCAATCATGTCATCAGTGCATATCCTCATAGCTTTGTGTGTTAAACTACGAACGAGGTTTCTCTTCTGTTCGAGGGGTACGTAACTGAAGAAGGGAGTATACTGATCGTTCCAAGTCCCCTTCCTGTGAATACCTTTCTGGACTGAACCGTCTGCACGACGACTCAGTGCCACATCCAAGAAGGATATTCGTCCATCTTTCTCGGCCTCAGGTGGAAAGTTGAGATTAGGGTGTGCTGTGTTCGCATCAGCAAGTAGGCCATCCAGATCCACAGTTTCGTCAACTACACAAATGATATCGTCTAAGTACCTTTTGTAGAGAGTGCTATTGTCAATTAGTCCACAAAACGTAGTACTTTCTAACATTGCCTTAAAGATATCTGTCAACAGTGGGCCTAACGGCGACCCCATTGCAACGCCGTCCTTCTGACGGTATCTTTTCCCTTCAATCTAAAATTGTATATTCTGCGTGCATGTTAATATCAGCTGTTTGAACGTGTCTTCGGGTAAGCCCACATTTAAACCTTCGGAACGAATATACCCACAGAGGTAGTCAACAGTTTCCACAAGTGGTACATTCGTGAACAAAGAGCTTACATCAAGGGAAAACACCTTTTTGTTTTCTACATTCAACGACCGGATAGAATCGACGAACTCAAACATATCTTGAGAGATACGTAAATGAAAAAGTGAGTATACTGTCCTTTGCAATTCCCCCTTCCTGTGATTCCCCGTCTTAACTGAACCGTCTGCACGACGAATCTGTGCAACGTGAGAATCGTTTGCATTGAATGTTTCGTTTTAAAGAAAAAACTAATTGGGTGTAAAACATAATAACCATCAGGTTGGGTTGAACGATATTTGACTATATATTGTCCAGAGGTTCATAAAACCTTTGCCAACAAACATCACAATTCGTTCTGGCAAGCAAAAGCTAAAATTCCTGATGAAATTGCATTTAGTATGTCCTGTTCAACTAATCTGCAGATTCGGCACGATTCGGAATACTTTAATTTTCTGTGGTAAAACAGCAGTACACAGCTAAGCAGAGAGTATAACAGACCAGACTAAAGACGTTTTGCCTGTCAGCTTATCTAGATGAGACTCAACTGTGAAAAGTCAGGGCTTCGGCTGGATTCGAACCAGCGACAGAAACACCATGCCTATACGCGGCAAGCGCTCTACCAGCCGAGCTACGAAACCACGCCAAGAGCTCGGAAATTTCACATTTGGACCCGATTACCCACCTGTCAGCTTATCGTCGAGTGCCAGAAGTGATGCATCTCCGTTGTAATCATTTATAAAAACCTAATTGTATATTTGCAATAGAATTGGCCCAGTCCCGGCGTTCATCATGGCTGTTACTGTGTTCTTCATTTGTTTCTCTTATCTTATTCAAAACTCAGCATTCGATATACTACCAGTAGTCGGTGTCCATTAACTCGTTATAACAAGCCGTCACCGAATAGCACTCGAACTTATACTTTTAATCAAATGGCAACTGGTATGCCAAAATACAAGGAGCTGTCGTGGAAATCGCAATATTACCCAAAAGGTCATAGATAGTTTGGTCGTTCTCACAAAATCAACGGTAATCTTTCATATTCAGGTATCTTAATTGTTCGATTCGAACGGTAGATCGACTCCCAGCGGCGAATGTCAGTTGGTGTGGATACTTTGTTAATCAGAAAATGATAAAATCGCATGTACTGTAAAGGAAGCATTGTGAGCTACTGTTGTGCAGAAACTGTTTCCATTGGTTGAAATCGATGGATTCAATCGTTATGTTACTGTCACTAGGTACTTGTCCTGTCTGAGGTTTTGGCATGTGTAAGACTAATCTAGCCCCGTCGGAACTAGTCAGCATTTAGGAAGATGTAATGTTTGCTAATAAATTCATCCGTATTAATCACGACTGGCAGCTTTTACTGATTTGCACATTGCTATTATTTCGACTACTCACATTGTGTATGTGGTTCGTCCACAATAGTGTTTCATTTGACCTGCAATGATTATTGTAGTGTGCGGCGTCTGTGCTTTGCTTGTCGTGCATCTGATCAACAGACCATCATGTGGGGCTTGTGTGATATCTCAAGGTCAATTAAGACCAGCTAGGCTGACGCATTGTGTCATCATTTCAGCGGTTGCTTTTAGATCAACACAACGTCATGTGGAAAAAAAGGTTTGCAATCTGACTCGTTTTGTGATTTGAAATATTGGATAGCTGAAGTATTGATGCCCTTACCATTGTTATCATTAACACGAAGACGGTAAATATCCGGCAGGCTTGAAACCATTGATGACGTTGTTGTCGTTGTTCGTGCCGCTGCGGCTGCTGATGCTTATGATAGTGATACAAAAGTCGTCCGAGAAGATAACGTCAGCCCGTGAATCCTAAATATGAAATGTTGCTCCTATACGATTACAGTTGACTTGATGTTCACTTGTGATCAGAATCTACGAAATGTTACTGTGATGGACATCACTTGATTTTCATCCCATCGTTTTATTGGAGGTCGTATAAGCGCCATCGAAATTAGTAGTATATTTGAGTATTTTGAAGTCACTCTCGTGTTTAAAAAACAGATTGTAGACTACATGAATTTATAAGGGACTATCCATCTGATCAGGTAACCATAATATTAATATATTTTTCTTCCATTGTAGTTAAGACATTGAACTGTGCTCTATACTGTCTGCTGTATATCTTTACTTTCTTGGTCTCTTACAATAAAGCTTAATAGCTAAGTATAGAGAACGTTCATTCAATTACTGTCCTATGTGAAGTGATGTTGGAAATGTTGACTCCAAAAATTAGTTAAACTATTAACGGCATACGAACAGTTTCCACTGTCTTTCCGCTGGAACTTTATAGTCAAACGTATCGTGTTGGGACCAAGTTCTCATGGGAACCACATCTGAGCACAGTTTACAGCTAGGAAGATCCACCTTTCGCACGCTAAAACAGATAGGTAAAGAGACTGTTCTCACACGAACGTCAGCCTCGTCAAATGTCGAGGTCTGTTGTGTTTCAGAGACTAGAATCCAGTACAACAGCACTGTCTACACGATACCGGTTATAGGCTTCGGGTGACCCACAGCTACCGCCACCGGTCAAGTTAGAGTAGGTATAGTCTTCAACACGACGGCGACGACTACACCGTTAGATTGGATTTATGTCAACAGTAGACGCAAACCCACCATAAATCTTTTCATTGTGTCTGCATATGCTTCAACTGACTATAGTGACACCGGCGTCAAGGACACATGTTATTCTGATCTGGCTGTTCTCCTTCAGTCTGTTACAGTCGTTCTGACCGGATATATGAATACCCAGGTTGGACGCCTTGGTGAGGCCCAGTCTTGTTTAGTTGGCAGGTTTGGAATTGTGTCACATCGTTTGAATTATGAGAGGCGACTGTTGTAGCTATGCCTTAAACATAAACTATCTGTGTCCAGCACTGGTTTTAAGCATTGCGCACGTCATTGCTATACTTGGCACTCACATTCTCCGAACCAGGCCTGGTCTCATGTAGACTACAATGGTGTTGAGTATAGTCGGCGGAGTTCTACTCACGACTGTCGTTCTTATTAAAGCACATACTTGAAGTCGGACGGTGCGTTGGTACGTTGTCGTTTAATTCTTGCTTTTATTGGGCAACGACCCCACAGACAGCAACGGTTGGCCGTTGCCAAACTAGCCATACGGTCGGTAAAACATAAGCACCGAATCAGCTTAGATGCTGCCTTAGTAATTCTCATTCCGACGATCTTAATAGCAGTTGGACCGAGGTCTCGCAGGCAGTTTATGAAGCCCGTACTGTGGTATACGCCACAGGGGTATGTAAATTGAACAGACATTGGATCTCGGAGAAATCCCTGAAGTTGTCAAAAGCTAGGCAGAAAAGTCCTTTTGGCAATTCCTGTAAAAATACTAAGAAAAACATCCATATGAAGGTGAAACGTAACCTAAACGCCGGTCATGAAGCTTGATTAGTGGAGAAATGTGAAGAAATAGCAACCGCTTTTGGCTTCAGGGAACGTCTGCAGACTCTCCAGTCTTATCCTTGCTACTGGACCCAGGCGACCGTCTGTCAGTGAAGCTATCAGTGAGAGAGATGGCACACTTATCTGTAGTAAGTCCAGAAGATTAGAGCGTTGGGCGGAACACTTTGAGGGTCAATTCAGTTGAATTCCTGCTTGTAACGTGTTGCCACCACAAACTTGTAATGTAGCACCGTTGTCGGTAAATTTGCAACCACCCATTGAGAATGAGATCCGGAAATGTACTTCGGTTCTCAAACGTAATAGGGCTGGTTGCCCAGATGATCTCATACCGGCATTTTTCAAAGAAGGTGGAGAGGCGTTGGTAGAGGCTTTGTCTCAGGTGTTTCGACTGGTATCGACGACGGAGACCGCCCCTGTGCTGGAGACACTCGACAATAGTCCCCACGTTCAGAAAGGGCATCAGGGGCATTCGCGAAAACCATGGGGAATTAGTTTGACTTTGGTCATTACTAGGTTTTAGCATCGATTGCACTTCATCAGCTTAGTGCAGCTCGAAGGGCAAACATTGGTCAGGGTGGCCTCCTTCCACAACTTCTGTTAACTTTGCCTCACAAGAAATATGTCCATAAATGAATATTGGCGAACATACGTTTCCGATAATTCATCTTCAGGCCAGTATAGATATATAAGGACTAAATGGAACTAGTTCGAGACAAGCGTGGACAAGCGTGACGTAGCCGACCAATTAAGCCGTCGACAATTAAATGACCAATGACCTAATTTCTCTGTGATTAGTCTGACCGATACGTCTAGCTAACTCTATTAGCTCCTCATATAATTGTACCGGCCTGAATATGAATTATCGGAAACATATGTTCGTCTATATGGCACTATTCTCATTATCGTAATGAGCATGTTTGAAACGATGAGATTAACCAAGGAGCCCAGAGTGGTTAATGCGCTCAACGAGTACCTGAAGTTCACCACTCGTCTGACAGAGGCGAAGAAATCGATCAAACTCATCACTAACTGCATGGATCGCAGCGAATACCAGAAGTCATTTTGACAGGCTTTACGCAGGAACCGTAGCGAAATAAGAAACACAGTACCGAAATGCTACAGTCCAAATCAACTTGATACTCGTCACGGAGGAGTAGCCGAATTTGAACGAAATATAGCGCAGCGAGAATCAACAGTGGAAAATCTCACAGATCAGGAAGGAAAACTGTTCATTGCTTTCGTGAAACAAGTGGTTGCCAGACGGACTCAAAAGAAATGAGTTTTACTATCGCGTAGTCTCTGCTTTCCCGGGTCTCAGGCAGAATTTTCACGTCAACCAGATAGCTACGTATATAACACTTTCAATTTACATCTTGATCGTACCACAGTCAAGGCGCTGTCACTTGGTTTTAAGTTTTGCTGCCCATAATGTAAGGAAAAACGCCTAAAACTTGAGATACAATTTGAAAATCTCTTAGTCGAACACAAGATTTAACCCCGCGTTCGTTAGCTGACCTTGACTTATTTAAACCCACACATGTTAACTGCTGCTAAATATACTGTAAGCGTACATCTAGACAGAGAGGGTCTTTGACTAGGGAACACATAGATTCATTGAAGATGGTTCAGTAGAATCCAGATATCCTCCTCAGCAGATCAAATAGAGGAAGTGGAATTGTCAACCCTAATAAAAGCGATTACATCGAGTAAATGAATGCTATTCTTGAATACCAGACCAAGTTTCGTAGAGTTGCCAACGAAATGGACAAAACCAAATGCGCCGAACAACAGCTCACTAATTATTTTAAGCCATTAAAGGACGAAAAGCCGAGCAACCACGAACGCTGTGTACTACTATAACCTGTCTCTATGGCCTACCAAAAGTCCACAAACCTGGTATACTCGTTCGTCCAAAAGTTGGTACGATGAATTCACCTTACCACTCAACGGCGAAGTGGTTAGTGAAACTGCTTGAACCCGTCGGAAAGAACCATTACCCCACTCAGTCTACGTGATACATTTGAATTTGTCGAATTCACACAGGACGTTAATATGAATTCACAGAAATGTTCATTCAACTTACCAATGTCAGAAACTGTTAGGTTCATCCATTTTACCTGAGACCGAACATGATGTTGGGTTGCCAATACAGAACTTGAAAGAGCTTCTGCACCGGTGCAAACTCGATGTACAACCGTTATTCAGTGAGGTCCTGTATCGACAGACAGATGATGTAGCAATGGGATCCCCACTCAGACCTCTCCTGGCCGATATATTCATGGGGAAGCTTGAACGAACCGCGCTTCAATCCACCATTAGCCAGTTCAGTCATTACCACCGATACGTAGACGATATATTTATCGTAGCCAGTTTGGATACCAATATGCACACAGTACTCGACACATTCAATCGCGCCCTTCAATCAGTTAAATTTACACTTAAAGAAGAGACTGAAAACGAGGTAAGTTTCCTAGATGTTCGTTTACATTGATGAATAGACGGAACTGCTCAGCGCGGAATGCATCGCAAGAATACGTGGACAGGTTAGTGGACGAACTTTCACAGTTTTGTACCCCTAAAATAGAAGAGAAATCTAGTGCGGTGCTTGACTGATAGGGCATACAAAATTTGTTCAGCTGATGCGTTAGAAGTGAACTCGAGTTTATAAAGAACCTACTTCATGATAACGGTTACCCGGAACAATTTATCGCCAGAAATATGATCAGAATATCATCTAAACTTAAGGTGCATGACGTAAGAATGAAGTCTGTGTTTATTCGAGTATCGTTCAAAGGCGTCAATGCCGCGGAATGGCTGACAAATAGGCTCAACCAGACAATTAGCAGGACCTATGCTATGGACGAACTCCGTATTCGATTCTCCACATCCCCGATTCTCAGGTTTTATGTCAAAGATAGACCGACAGTTCATGTGGAGCAAGTTATCTTGGTCGAAAGTCAAGACAACTTTCGGAACGAATCCGGAACACCATCCACGGTGACTGGGGCACGGGGAATCACAATCGATCAGCAGTGCTGTCCTCGCTCATGTGGTTGGAAGCGGGCACCTGGTGGAAACTGATCAAGTCTTCGAAGTGGTATATCGTGTGTCAGGCAGCCCATCACAAGCGGTCCGAATTAGAACACTTTACTGTCGGAGCTATTAGAGTCAAGCTGCTTGACTCGGTAGTGTCATCAAAAACGGTTTGTTCAGACGCTGCACCTACCATGCCCACAAGTCTACTGGATCGATGTCCAACCTGCGCGGTCAAACCAGCGGACATGCGTGACGCAATAGACCAACCACGTTATGGCTAATTGACTGACCAGTGACCTAGTTTCTCTGTCTTTAGTCTGATCAATATCTCGGTCTAACTCTATTAACTTCTTGTATAATTGTACCGACCTGAAGATGAATTAACAAATACATATGTTCGCCTATATATCTTCATTCTTACGGACGGAATACCTGGGAACAATCTGAAGCACACAAAAGATTCCAGCATAGACCTCCTACCTGGTGAAACGCTGAGTGATCTTGATTGTGCTGACGACAAGGTGTTGCTCTCTGACACTTTACAAGCAACACAAACAACGCTAAACGCTATTTTACGTTCTGTAAAATACTTCGGAGTACGTCTTGTTGCCTCAACGTGCAAAGTGCTTCTGCAGGGTTGTTGTCATTAATGGGTTTATCGTGAATTAATGAAATAGTGGATGTTGTTGATAGGGTTGTCTACCTGAGAATCTGCATTATAGGCAGTGGTGGTGCAGGAAAATAACAGAAACGCTTATCTTCCAGGCTAGAGTGGTGTTCGCCAGTTTCGGACGTCACTGGCGATAGAGGGGTCTCTCTGATGCTTAAAGGTCGTGTAAATAATTTGACGATAGATGCTGTGTTACTTTACAGGAGCGAAACATGGTCGCTAAGAGTAAAGGATTTCAGCCATCCTCAGGTACTTGACCACCAATACCTGTGTTCAGTCGTTCCTGTGGGGTGGCACTAACTTTGGTGTTTAGCGCTGATTGTCAGACGATTTCTTTCGTCAATTCCTCTCACTTAAACTGACTTAAATGGTTAGGTCAAGTAGTAAGAATGCCAACTAGTCAACTGCCACACTGAGCAGTCTTTGCCGACGATACGGCCGAATAGCAGAAGGTGCGAGATGAACAGATTATGACATGGCGTAGACAAATGAAGTCGTTCACGAAGGGGTTGGTCACTATAGATCGGGTTCGTCTGCCGGGCTAAGGCTGTTGCGACTCACCAAGTCGGTGGCTGGAGACGTTAGGTGAGATGGCGGCTAACCGAGCTCAGTGGTGTGAATGTTTTCGTTGTTTGACCGATTTTCCTCTGAAGTGGTTGCACTTAATGACGCGTGACAGTATAAGCCGCAATAAAGCTGTTTTGCTGATGACGCCCTACTTTCTCTTACAACTCGGTTGTTTTGCTGCAAGATATAGGCACCTTCATGTTTTGTGTTTGTATACAGGCGTAGCCATTTTTAATAGTTAGGTCCCATCCCGTCCGCTTCCTTTATTTTCTTTTCTCTTCCTGTAGAAGATTTGTTTTTTTACACCTCGTGGTTATCTGACAGTTAGGCATCCCTGTGTACCACATGTATCGCTGCCTATGATAGTGATGACGATCTCCGAATGGAGAGGCGATGTTTGAGTATAGTATAGCATATCAAGGAGTAGGATGTTACTTATGTGCTGCTCGAGGTGTTCAGTGTGGCTTGAAGGATTGGTGTAGTCAACTGTTTCAGATGGGAAATTGAAGTGGTCTGATAGGTACAAATTTGCATCGAACACAAGGTCTGCAGGCGAATGGCAGATGTCCTGTTTGACTGCTGAACGAATTCCCAGGAGAGTAATGAGTAGACGTTTTATCCAGCGTGTTGAGTCCTTGTATGTCTTCACAGAAGCATTGAGTTAACAGTGAAATCGCTCAATAGGGACCACTGATGCAAGGAGATTAACAATTGTCTTGGAATGCTATGTATCAGTGAGATATTTAAAGGCATGTAGAAGTGAGGATTTGAATGCTTTTCTAGATTTGTTGTCGTAACTGCTGAGGGACCAAATTCAGATATCCATCGTTCTGAGAATGCGCAGGCGATCTAAAACTGATTGCCAGAGAGTTTCCAGGAATAGAAACACTGTCACTTACAGCGAATGCGGTGTGTGCGACTTGGACTGGAATTATTGGGTCACAAATTAGCTCGCAGTAACCTTAGATGTCAGTCCAATTGACTCTGAACGTTAGTATTCGAATGTGTGCGTAGGTTAGACAGTCAAGGTGAAGGGTCTTCAGAAAGATGTGGGACGAATGAATAACTGAGAATAACATTCCGACTAGCCACACGATAATGGACAGTCACACATCCAGTCATGATCTGCCTCTGATACAAATGACCAGCTCACATACGGTTGCGGTGACGAGTATACAGATAGAATGGACCGAAGTTGTTAGTCAACATGATGACACAAAAACTTGTGGCTCAGGGGTCAAGATGGAACCAACCGTCGTCGACTGCTGAATCCCTTTTAGATATAGGTCCCCTGGTTGACCCACTAACGTCATTCGTTATTTCAAGTTGAACATCACCCATAAATGATCGCAGCTTTCGCATTCCCATAGACTTTCCAGTCGATCCCTTTCGAAAAGGAGCACTAGAATCGAGTTTCGCTACCATTAGAGCTCGTCAGTGGAGCATATTTTGTTACTTAATCAGAAATCTAGTCTGTTGGTATACGCTTTGTTGATAAAGCAACATCGATCACTTGTTTGCGCACAAATGGAGATGGTGCAGTCAATATGTTTGCAATGGAGTCAACCTAGATTTTTGTTGTGTGTCATATTTACTTGTTGTACATAATGCCATGCGCGCTTTACATAAAATATAGTCTCATTTGTGTGACTGACGAGAATAGATGAACAGATAACTGTGGTTCAAAACGCTACCGTGGCAAGTACATGCGATACTGACACGCTCCGACAGAAGCACAAATGGTCTGGTATATTAACTCAAAAGTAGCTGACCGAACGGACCGTGGGATTGCAACAGATGCTACCAGTTTTGAGTAGTATTCAATTGATAAACAAACGAAATGTTAAAATCATGCAACACCGTTCTTTTAGCTGTATCAATGAACTGGAACAGACCGTGTATGAGACAACATTCAAACACTCTGTATGGACTCAGTTCAGAGTTATTTTCACAATACACAAAACCGGGTTTTGGCAAACAGGTTTACAGCATATCAAGCAAATGTTGCGGAAATCCACGCCAAAATGAGTTACCCGTTTCCACAATGTGGTCTTGGCTTCTATACGTCCTAAGCTGCATCGTGGTTTAGCACTGATAAAAACCGTTTAGCAAATGTATTTACTATCATGTTATGTTCCTTTTTATTCTCATTACCGAAATCCGTTATCCGGATCAGATTGAGGATAAAACTTGCTTGGATCTGCCGGAATTTTTCTCCATACATTCGAATCGTAAGTGAAAACATGGTAAGTTTTAGTTCCCGTTGGCTTGGAAATATAATCACATTTCCTAAATCGCTCCATCGCATCCAGACGCTCTTTTCACTAAGCATGTTTGGTGTATTATGAATCGTTGAAAACCGCAAGGCTAGACTTCTTTCTACACGGGTGTATGGACTAGTCTATGTAGACATTTACACATGAATTCAGAGTGTACACCTGCTGACCCTACAGTTGAAGGTCCTGAGGGTACCCGAGAATTTATTCCGTTCATATTGCACCCAACTGAGTTTCAAAGTTAGTCGTAAAGAGTATTTCAAAAACAGTAATCACCAGGATTGAGTCCAAAACGTTTATACATTTTGAACATACCGCTGGTTAACGTGTCCCAAGTTAATTACTATTAAAACCTAACATATTTTATTGTCAACTTAAGATAACTGATAAAAATTTATCGTACTCATACTACCAATCAGTCAATATTCATTTCTTTCAAATGATTCTACACCCACGATCGTTATTTACAAGAAGCTTTTTTAAAAATAACTGTAGTCATCAGAAAACTTATGCAGATGAAAAATAAACTACAAAACTCTTGAATCTATTGGAACAGATTGGTAAGCTGTCTCGATTTATTCCGGGCATCAACCTAATGAAATTAACTACACTAATAGTGGAAAGTTTTACACAGAATCAATTTGTGCATAGAGTCGGAGGCTAAGAAACTCTCCACTCTCAACGGGAGTTTGTTCCCTATTCGTGTGAAGTGGGATTAATCACGCTCCATGTACACTGATGATGTACACTCCATCTTTCCGCTTATCTCCAGCTTAATTTTTATACAGTGGTAAAAACAGAGATATTTTATGTTTGAAAATTCGTATTCATTTTCGGGTGTGGCGTGAAGAACGTTAACTAAGAAAATTTAAACCAAACATCCCAAAAACACACGTCACGAATGAATGGTATTTCATTAAAAAATTCCCAAATTGCATTACTAATTCACAAATTTCCGTTCAAGTAAGACAATGAGAAGAGGCAAGGCGGTATTACACACACAGTCTAAACATACACAAACACGTAACTAATTTACAGTATGTTAATAGAAAGCAACACATTGGAGGTTCTGAATGAATGGATGCGGACAGGAATAAAGGTGTGGAGAAAAGAGACTCGGGAATGATGAACGACGTGGCTGACTTCGACCAAGATTGTTGCAATGCTTGAGAAAATCGCTTCCGGGATATCCAGAAGAATATGATGCTTATTTACAATGGCTTCAGTAAACATGAATCCAATGTGGTTGTTACTATGATAGATTATACGAAAGATGTCGGGACGATTCGTAACACGCGTGGAATAAACGCCTTACTGCTAATAAAACCGGGTTCTGTCTGATGGTCTTAGCCCAGAAGTTTTGGCTAGCCAGGTGAATTTTCAGTAAATATATTGCATGTTTTTTGTTTACAGTGGTCAGTCACATCTTATCATCACTTGCTACGAAACAGAAGTTGTAAATGAGAGTTTTAATTTCAGCATCTTTATTGACCGAATTTGTGGTATATCGGATCTGTTGTTTCACAAATATTGCAACGGATTTCCGTTGGTGTCAAATGCGCTTGTCACCCTGCAAGATCGTGGTGATTGCTTTTCTTCTGTACATGAAATTCCTACCGACTTCGAGACGTTTATTAAACCGTACATATTGACAGACTGAATTGAACTAGCCCTCGAACAGTTCGATCCACTTTATGATGTGTTGCACATGCGTATACCTCATCGAAATGAAACTGATAATAGGTTTGTGGGAATATGTGAACATTTTCTGAGTTCGGATGTTCATAATCATCAATAGCAAAATCTACGCATTTCGCCGCTGAGTTTCATCCTATTTTCGTGAATACCTTCGGATTTAATATCCCATATTTAAAGCCATTTACAGGCGCGTTTTGTTCGATAGAGCAGAGCATATTTTGTGCGTTCGTCCGAATTTAAAACCTAGAAACTTTTAATAGCAGTAGTCAACATTTTCCTGCATCTTAGATTTGTTCAAATGCTTGCGAGCAGCAGCCGTCAAATTTGCTGTTTACACCCTCTGATTTACTTCAGAATTTGACCATACTAATATTTCAGTCGAGCAAGCTGAATGAGTTCTTCAATAATTCTTGGTTATATTTTAAATTTGCTTTTTTAAATTTTTCGGTGCCCTTCAATGTTATGCTATCAGTAACTGATTGTTAGCAAATATCCAACTATTTGGGAAGTGATTTGTTCCACAGATGGCAGAATAACCTCGTGACGTTACTCACACTCGCCATTTCGTGTGATGCCCATCTGAGTTACAATTTCATATAGTTGAATCAGTAAACATTCGATAGGCCATATGCTGTTGATAATATCCTCAAAAATTTCTTATGGTTGTCGTGAAATCTTACGTGGATACTTGGTAATTTTGTTAGAGTTCGGTCTGTTTAGCATCTGTTTTTGTGATCGAATTTTTCCACTACATAACCCGGTTATCGACTTTTATTGAGTGCACAACACAGTCGATATAATGACAAAGTAGCATGCTTATTAAATTTATTGGAAATGAATAAGTAATTTGCAGTACTCTGCCCAGATCGATTGACTATGTTTTGAACAATCCTACAGCCCAAACGGCTTGTAAATAATGTAATAGTGACTCTTCAGAGGGCTTCGGAAGCGACATTCATACAAATTCTAAAAGGGTTAAACTCAACGACCTGAGTCCAGTATGAATTCCTTTCTAGAAATGAAATCAGGGCCTGTTGTTGAAGTTGGTCACGCAAGAGTAGGAGACCAAACAATCTCGTGCATTATCGAAATCAAATAAGAGAAAGATAATCTGAAATGACAGAACCAGTCCGGTAAAGTTGAACTGGGAGTGAAACCGGTATCGTAATAAAGAAACACAGCATGTTTTAACATGAAAAATGAAGCAAAATTGTCCGAGCCACTTCCCCTTGCTTGCCGAGTTTATCAGTCACGCATGTGAAAATAAACAGTGAAATTATGGTTTATAAATAAAAATGGGTTGATTTGACTATTAATGAATAAGAATTATAGTAAATTTGAAAAAAAAGCCGATACGAAAATTTGTAATATCCACTGTTTTTTAATAGTCCTCTTATAATTTATAGTCTGGGCTAATTTAAAGAATCTCTTCAGATTACTGAGTTACATAAGTTCACTAAGACTGGAGGCACTGAACTCAAACAATAGAGGGGATTATTTAAAAAAGCGGACATCTTGTTACTTACCGGATAGCAGCACGCAATTTGGAAGAGTATTTTGTCTAAGCGGAATAGGCAAAAGGGGCATACACGTACATCTTCACTAGACCGTGTTGTCCAACTTATATCACCAAAACAAAATCTGCTGGAGAAAGCTGTTTTATAATGGTGTCACACAAGCTCTAGTGTAGTAAGAAATACTGATTGCAAACCGAAATGTTGACTCCCCTCCTAACTCCAGTAAAATGGTTAAGAGGGTGTCGCTTTTGCGTTTCCATCTTGGTTTGAATTATGTCAATCTAAAGCCGGATTCTGTCAGCTCAAATCAGTAATGCAAATTACACCCTTTAAGAGAAGTTTTGGCCAATCGCGAAAACGAAACTTCAGTAAACGGGCTGGAGTCACATTATGATGATAAGCGTTCGAATTTGTGGCATGATGTATCTTAAACTCATAAATTCGCAGAGAGAAGTTAAGATACTTTGAAACAAACAACTACTAGTAATCATATGAAATAGACCACATGTTTGAAGTGATTACGCATCACTGTTCCATGTGATACTCCGAAAGTCCTGGTGCCTCAATTGCGGGTACCTTATGCATTTAATTGTACGTCAATCTGCATGCTTTCCAACGACTGCATATCTCGTTTTTTCTTAACGCGCATCCACTGTATTGGAAGTGGACAAAACTATTGAACAACGATTGAGATGTCATCTGTAAACACCCAAGCTGGTTCATCGGAATTTTGCTTAGCTCGTTTTGTAAGTCATCTTATACAAATCTCACATGCGCAAAACCGTTGTCTCACCTCTTTCTAAGCCAACCAATCAGCATACACGCGCGCAAATCACATACCGTTTAAGTGTACATGCTGATCATTCTCGGAGTTAACTGGTTGATACTTTGTTAATCAAACGACCATTTCTCTGCTCACTGACGAACAAACAAGAGCGTATGTCAAACCACCCAAAGTTATGATAAAATGCATTCTGATTAATCTTACTAAAATTATTATGAGGTCAGACTCAAAATGAAAACAGGATAGTGGAATACAACCTGGGTGTAGCATTAACGTACTTGCTTTACAATACAATTTATACACAGAATAGTTTTTTTTCAACGCCATTAATAGCCGACAATACACACCATTACATTAGCCGGAAATGTCACAAATCCATAAGCAATCGTTCAACAGGAATTACCATCAACATATGCAGCCACGCCAGACGACGAGTTATGAAATGATATATGACCTCAGTGTTGAATCGATTTAACCTGTAATATGAGGCAATTTTCATAAATCATACATGTACCACTTGTTGGCCAATTACCATCCCGAACAAGAGGAATAAGCAGGTTTTGCTGTTTGTACATTTGGTATTAGCATATAGTTCATACATTTAGGCTGGAAGACTGTTCATTAGAAGCAAACAGATACAGCTTTCTACTCAGTGTAGTTGTACGGAAAGATAGAAGAAGGCTTTCATTACAGTGTGCATCTCATCAGACACAGTGCACCAAGTGAGTTACTCTGTGCCAACATTCAGCACCAATTTCATTACAACTACGAAATTCAATAACCACACATCCAAACACATTTTCATACAAACACGAAAGCTCTCATAAATCATGCATGAAGTCGGAAACTGAGTAACAAGCCTTCCTTTGACCATCACGCTTGTTTCCGCTCGTTAAAGACAACCGTCCTCACGAACCGGAAAAAACAGTTTTTGTGGGCTAACTTGTTAGGACGAGTTTCCGCAAATTTAATAAAGGCCAATGCTCTACCAAATGTTGAGCGAACCATGACGCCAGCGCCCTGTGGTCTGTCACACACTGGCCACGTTCTCACAGTGTGTTATCACTAAGCCTGTTACTGACGCAGACTAGAATGTGGTCGTTAACCCCGCTGTTTAATTATCGCTCCTTTCCGTTCAGGTAAGTAGCATGGTACTCACAAGCTAATTCGGCGAGGACGTCAGATTAAGCAGTGGACGGTAGAAAAATGTTCGACGAGGGTAATGGGCCTCACGTGAAAGAGGATAGCTCGATACGTTAAGCTGCATATCACGTGTCCAATAACCAACGTGAGACAGATTTTCAACAGGTTGATGAGGTCATCACCCTTGTAAGGCAAACAAGTCTATATATCCATTTACGGACCGATTAGACTTATTAGGGAAAGTGGCTTTTGGCTCACGAATTTCTTGACAAATACGGATTGCCTTTTTTGATAACCAATCCAGTTTGCACGATAAACAAGCTTTGCTACTGGACCAACAATGTACTAACCAGGGCAATACCTTGTCTAAGTGTAATCAAAGCGAACAAACCAGAGTGTAGTTCGTTGCTAGAGACACTGCGAGAAAATGTCTAAAAACGGCAGGGTATTTACATATACCCGCACAATGGTAAAGTTTACCATAGACTTCAGCTGGATCACTGGAACAGGTTTATTCGTAATTATCAGTTTTGTTTTTCTTGACCGACAGAGCTGTTTATCACCACAAAACATCATGGTTTCGTATTTCGTCTGGCACAATCTTGAGAATTTGGTTGCAATGTCAGCCAAGTGCACGCGCCCGCCGAAAGTCGAACATGGAATAAAACAAAGCGGCATTTTCTAGGGAGTTTTGCGTTGGTTGTGGAAATTCCTTCCTCAGACTGATCTACATTCACCCGAACAATGCTACTCACACTTCTATATGTGTTCGGGTGAACCAGGGCTATTAGTGGTTTACTCTCTGTGTACCTTCATCACTTTGTGAAAAGTATATTGGGATGACAGTAAAACCGGCTGCTTTAATTGCGAGAAACAGTCGTCGATTTCAATAAGGTGGCTATCCTACGCGAATAGACAGTAGGTAGAGAAATCCCGCTCACAGACACCGGTGTGTGCTGCAAGTGCAACATTGTTACTGGAACGTTATCGTGGCAGGTGTATAACTATTTTGAAAGAAACTTTGCATATTTCATCCGCAATATAATGCCTACTTCATAGCATATACGTGGCGGTTAACAATTTGAAGGCATCTACTTATTCATCAAAAGCTATCGTTATCCCCATGAGCCAAAAATCCAGACAATTATGCCTACGTTACTTATACGATTTTTTACGGTTAGAGATAAAAATTTCAGTGCTTGGTTTTACGCGCCTAGTTATGATGGCTACTGATGGGGAACTGCCCAGTTCACTTGATTGTACTTTTTCAAAGTACGCTGAACTTTGTTAAAACAGTAATTTCGCCGTTTAAAATTGTAGTTAAGGTTACCAGGCGCTACATTTCTTACTTATTATAATAGGTTGCAGGACTTTACAAAATCGTTGTGCATGCGCATGAAATTGATGTGAGATACATCAGCTTTGGGTTAACCATAGATGTATTTTTGGTCAGGTTAACCCCTTTCAGATGCTGTATCGAAAGGTGTTATACTTTCCATGGTAATGGTCTTCATACTAAATTTACACTGATGATATTCATGAAAGCATGATCATCCAGGCGCCAGATTTCACTAACGTCAAAAATGACTGGTAGGCGTATACAGCATGGGAACGGACAGTAGTGTAGTAATATATATTGGCCTCAGGAGTAGTAATGCCAAACTGATATGACTTGTCGGCTTGAGGTCTATTTGTGAGGCTTGCCGCGTGAATTGTCTACCTAAGAGCGCCATTTTCCCAGTACTCCACTGGGTAAGTAAGTTGTTGACATCATCTTTACTTTTTGAGAAATTAATGAATTGGAGCAACAGTACTGAATGTTTCAAATTTCTTGAAAGAATCACCAGCATTAACGTTTTAGGAGCTAAATAATATCATATCTGTATTTCTTTTTTCTCCCATTTTACCGTTTATTTCTAAAACCCCTTCCGGGGTCAACCGCTAGTGCAACAACCTAGAATATAACATTTTTCTGAATCTAGACGTAACCACTCTTCTACATCTATCGATGCATCTGTTTTGTAAGGGCAACATAAGTAAGTTACCTCAGACTGTTGCGCTTTGCATAGATTTGTGATGTTACTTCCATTCTTAACGTGAAGTGGCCGCCTTGGAAAACTGCAAAGCGCGGCAGACCTATAATATCACATCCGGTAATCGATTGTATGTTATGGCACATTGACTGAACAGCTAACATCAACCCAGATGTAGAGTCCAGTGTATTTTCGGTCTGCTTCGTCTCATGTTAATAAGGTCCGCACTATTTATTCCTTTATTCTATGCTTTTTCACTCTCACCGAGAGTTGATACACATGGTCACAAGGATTGTGAGCTTATGCTGACCTGAGGATTCCATCGATTCAAGTACCTCATCACAGCTACCTAGTCAAGCTCATAATATGAACATCTGAGCGTATTTAGTTAGTAACAAGGCTGAATGATGTCACAGTTGTCAACAGTTGTCCTTTCATTCGCGCAGCGCCATTGAATTCACAAAGGGGAAAATATTGTGCATAGGAGCTCTTTGAGAATTAACAGGAAACACTTGTCTCAACTAGAGAGGCCTAGGAGAGCCAGCGTTAAATTCCGTAGGAAGGCAGGTCTACGGGGATGTCCATTATCCGAATACACCTCATTCACTTTTGCGCTCTGTCCAATAGGTAAGGTATCGAATTTATTTTGTACTTCAGTGGAACACAACTGTGAAAGTGTGTGTATGATCAGTCTACATGTGGTTTTCTATGAAGGGATCTTCGAATTGTGCGCTTCAATCGACGAAGTAACTCGACGCCTAGGAATAAGATTCTGCTACAATGTTCTAGCTCGATGGCGGACGTAATATTCAGGTGTGCTTCAACGAACTGCTCTAATATGACCAGAGAGTCATCATGCTTTTGAAGAAAAACAGAAATGTCATCCATGTAACGCTTGTAGAGTTTGAATTTAGCCACGACGTGGTCGCATTCATTAGTTTCTGGTCGGGCCACAAATATATCTGCGAGTGGCGGTCCTGCAAGTGAATACGATGCTATTCCATCTCTTTTCTTGTACAACTCTCTATTAAACTGAAATTGGATATTGCGGGTGTAACACAATAAACGTCCTTGCAACTCCCCACGTAATTCCGACAATAACCTACTTTTCCCCGATATAGGTAGATAAATAATCAGCAATTACTTTCAAGGGTACATTACTAAATGGACAGATCGCATCCAGAGACAATAAATAATCCTTCCTGATATTAACTTAATCGACTGAGTCCACCAGCCCGAGGGTGTCATTCAGACTAAAGGGAACCAGTCGTGACTTGATGTATTCTAATATGTGTGCATGACGGCATTTTGGTAACACCGTCTGAATTTCAAATATAACCGCCTAAGCGCTGAGGTTCATTCTGTATGCTCACGTGCGCAACGGAATGGAATCACTTTGTCGTCACAATTTAACACTGAACACTGTGAGTCCACTCTCGTGAACACTTACTACACTGGTCTGAACGACAAGATAACGAATTTCGGTATATTGAAGCGGGAACACCTAGTCGCTATAACAGAGTTGCAAACTAACCAGAAGATTCAGTGAAGAAGCCTGCCAAGGGAAAGGCGATATGTTTCTTTGATAAAACTGATTACTTTACCAAAACGTTTTCGATTCCATTAGATAACTCGAGGTTTCAGAAAGTGGAAAAGGATAAAAGTAAAATAGCCGCAATAACGAAAACTTATCCAAGTTACTTCGCCAAATGAGGCAAGCGGACGTTGTGAATACTGGAACGCCAAAACATCGGACACACTTGAACGATCAATTTACGCCCGTACGGACCTCATAAGCGTCATAAAGACAAAGTATCGTTAAGATCGATCTCTGACATCCACAATTCACCATAGCATGTCCTAGCTTAGTAGCTAGCGGACAAAGTTAACGGTGAAATAATTAGCCGATGACTCACAAATATGATCGAGAGTGCCTACCCTGCAACAAGACTAATCGTGTCGTTCGACACCTGCTCGGTACCGGTGCTGCGCCTTCAGGATAGTTAGCCTAAGTTCTCCACGTCTATCTCTATTCACTCTCTCACGTATTGTTGTCAAACAGGTTACGTTGGGAGACCCTAAAGCCGGCTATCGGAGAGGACTCGTGTTTTTCTATCGGAATGGCTTCGCAACCGTTCGAGAAGGCCCGTTTCCAGTGCGATCGGCCCCTACTTAAGTGACACTGGCCACCAAATAAATCCGGATGAAGCCTTCCGGGTTATGCAAAAGACTGGTCATGCCTAGTCCAGAGCTGTCAGGGAGCGAGTGCTGTGGACCGACGAGGGTATTACCATCAAACTTCACAACCCCTGTCTTCATGTCCAAGAACAGTTTGTACAATCCATCCAAATCCCTTGCTCAGTTATCTTAAAGCCACTTAAAAACCCGAGAACATTGCAGCCTATTAACACCGAGGAATACAAGTCTCATGTCAAGCACGTGTGACACTAACACACTCATTAACACTCTCATCCTCCTCCAGTAGATTGTGATCCACACCAGTTCTGTAAATGTTAATGACCTACTTGATTTGTCATAACTGCAATATATAACTCGCACTTACCAAATGCAATTGCAAAAGCCTGATAAGAATGATTGAAAACGGCTGTTTGCAATATTGACTGGCATATTAGTTATTCGCATCAGTCATGCGTGTCGGTTGTAAGTGATGCATGGTTAATTATAGGGGAGTGTCTGGCACGGTTATCTACATCTGCGTGACCAATTACTGATCGTTTCACTATAGCTGGACTGAGTTTTGCATTTCATTATTGGGTACTTTTCACCTTGACTTTGCATATGCCTGAATGAAACATTTTCAGAATATCTGCAACAATCAGCTGCAACAAATACTGAACATATGCTCGACTCATTCACACAGTGCAGATGGCGAGAACCAGTTGCATCGGCTAACAAACTCTACACCGTTCACTTAAGTGCCCTGTTCCGGTTGACAACTCTTCTAACAGTCGACCCTCATCTTGGTCAGCTGTTTGTCACAAACTCGATTGTCAGTATGCCACATTCTGAATGTTGTACACAGACGAACAGAATTGAGCAAGGTTGTGTGCACGGAAATGTGGACGTTTTTCTGTAAGGCTCCTTCAAATCCATTATAGTGTGTTTTCTACAATCTATCATAGTATAAACTTGAAATACCCGGCAACTCTTGACGAAAATCGTCAGTGACAATTAGTTGTGCAGTGACTGTGCGAAAAAAGATTCCTAATGTTATGATCTGAAAGGACAGATTCACTCTAGCTAAATAACTAGACTGCAACTCCTTCAGGATCGGAATGACTCATATTGTATTGTTAGCCTGTCCATGCAAAGGTTGATTAGTTCAGTCATGCGTTTTGACTTGCACACTGTTCAATCTAACTTTCTACGGTGAAGTCACAACTCTTCAGTAAACCTCTTGCATCGAAGTTAACCTCCAACTGTTGATGGTTGCCGCGTTCACTGG
Source organism: Paragonimus heterotremus (assembly GCA_013368495.1). Taxonomy (NCBI): domain Eukaryota; kingdom Metazoa; phylum Platyhelminthes; class Trematoda; order Plagiorchiida; family Troglotrematidae; genus Paragonimus; species Paragonimus heterotremus. Next base: position 231,486 of record LUCH01000135.1, on the reverse strand, counting down.
AATTGTCCGATAGTGACCAGGTGAATGAACGGTATTCAGTGAAAATCCTGTAATCTGTGCGTGCGGGAAATAGACCGATAATTACACCCTCAACTTGGGTAAGTATATTTGAATCCCTGTACCTGTCCCTGTCCATAGGTTTTCTCACGACTTAAGGGTAACTGTTACTGATTACTACTCACAATTACCCGTTCTCACGTCGTTACATGCAGGTTCACCATATATACATTCTCACATGTAGTTATAGGATTATACAACAGTTCAAGGCGATCGAAGTTTGTTTTGAGTTGGTTTTTACATAAACTTAATTATTTTGTGTTATTATTGGAAAGAATAGATGTTCCAGCTATTTTTCTTCTTATTACGAATATCGCAGTTACGGGTTGTTCCCTACTTTTCATCTGCGCTCAGTAATAAACAAAATTGTTTTCTTTTCAACTAGTTTTAGTGTAAGCGTATTTAGTTATGAATCCGAAGCATGTATATTTTAGGTCACATGCCCAGTTAAAAACTGTTATGAACAACTTTAAGTGGCTTCAGTGGCGTCCGAGCAAATGCAATATTGGTTTAAAAAGTGAACGATTTTGTCAATCATCACGGTGACTACGGACTAACACGCTTGGATTGTCAAGGTTTAAAGAGAAGAATCAAGAAAAATGTGGTCTTGACGTGTTTATGCTCGGAAAATGGGACGGAAGTTCAGGTTTTTGATGTGAAAGGTCAATTGAGCGATCTTTTGACATAGTGGATGATGATTAAATGTGTTATCAGATTTTGGTCCAGATAAATTCCCAAGGGTGAGCGGAATATCAATGATAGTTAAATCTGTCGTTGAAAAAGATGGTTGTACCACTACTGATCAGTTAAATTTGTTAGACCACATACGCACATTTTAGCTTTCCTTGCATGAAACGTACAAAACCCATATGTCAAACGTCCACAATCAGCGCATCCTGTCCGTGTGAACGTATTTCAACCCAACTCGGTCTCTTAAACAGCTGACTTGTTTAGACCGATCAAAAATTCTGTTGGAAAGTACTATTTGTAAAGTAGTTTTAGACTTGTTTTTATCATGGATTAGACCACAATGTATGATTGACGGTTCGTATGGTGCGCTGTCTCTCACTGCAGTCATCCCGTCCCATAAATCAGCTAATCCAGCCTAAAGTGCTATGAAAAGCAATGTTTTGTTCTCCGGTAGAATGAATGAACTGACTCAAGCAATGCTATGAAGTAAAAACTAAGCAAATCGCGGTTTTCCTTCAGGTTTCCTGATGACTGTCGCAGAATCCGCAAACAAGTTGCCTGTAATTACATTTTGGCATTTCGCTTCTCGGGCCTAACGTTTGAGTGATGTCAAGATACCGACTTTTTATATGTAAGGAAAATTTTTACACTGGTGTTACCAGTCTACATGCCTGTTATGTGAACCTCCGTTTACGAAATACATGCAGGGATTAACCATAGGTTTACAATGAAGCAGACAGAATAAAAGGTGGAAATTGAAACAAAAGGTTGACGGAATTCATTTAGGATTTTTTTAAGCCGATTGATAAATAATATGTGAACGCTGTGTTAACTTGAATAAGTGAAGGTTACTGATTGTTAAATCGTCAGAAGATACGAATTATGCGTTCAAGTATTCTAGTCTTACGCACGGTCTGGGCTGGATATATGTATATATATCTTAAAATGGGCAGAGGGCAGAAGGCTATACGTAAATATATATACTGTTATCGAACGTGGTTCTACAATTACAATAATAAACAATTTAAATATACAGTTACTTACGACCAGGTTTACAAACGCATATAACAGGGCAGCAGAAACGTGACAAACCGTCCAGTTAATTTCAGCGGTAAAATATGTAGTGCGTTATTTTCACACATATAAGCAAATGTGGTAGATTGTAGTAGGAATCAGAATATAAATAATAAATGCGGATAAAGTTAAATTGTTTATGACCGATGTAGAGTGTATGGGAAAGAAATAAATGTTGACATCAAACGGTTGGGAGTAAGCACAAGCGTTGCGAACAGACGAGTAACGTTAAATTAGAAAATAAAGGCATACTGCTGCAAACATGTGAGCAGAGTGACGTGAAATGTGAAATTGGGTTTCATACTGATCACGTTTTAATGCTGACGTGAAATCATCCGAGGCTAGAAAAATTCAGAAGTGGTTGATAACTTTTGCAGGCAAGACGTGAATCAGTGCTTTGATCTTTAGGCAACAAACAGTCCATCAAAAATACAGGGATAGAATTAGAGAATATTTCTCTGCTGGTAATTTAGTAAGAATAGGGATATGTGGCGCCTGTGATATGTGGAGTATGTGGTGATGTTCACCGGAATGGAATCCATGACTCCAACCAGATAAAACGGTTGTTTTGCCATCGGATGAGATGTAATCATAAGATCGTATTGAAGTTCGATTGGTCGAATAGCAATCGGCCTGTTCAGGATGAGCCACTATGCAACCAATTTGTTTCGGCAATTCGTCTTGTTTGCGAAGTCTTTCGTCTTTGTAATTGTGGTAAAATTATAATGTCTTTGCTAAGCATCCTAGTTGGCGTTTTCATTTGTACAAAATTGCCCACAGCTACCCACGTACAAAACTGCAATACCCTACCATATCTGACTACCAGGAAAAACTGAACGTCATTATTGTTATCTTGCTCTGCGATCCAACTAAAACTGACGACAATGAAGGGCTCGGCCACTCAACTGATTCGTACCAGTAAGAAAAATTAGACCTAAGGAGGTTAACTTGAGAAACCTGAGGTAAACGAGAATCCCGCTTTACGTTTTAGAACAACAGGGGTCAATGAGAAAGTCATATCACCTTGATCGAATACGTTATGGAAAAGGAACAATTATCTTCCGGGTATAGGTAGAGATCCCATAGACTTTGTGTGGAGCATTTAGCTTGTTTGCATAGAACTTATCCGGATGTGTTTTGAGTACGACATCCCCGTTAAGTAAACTGCCCACATTACTCCCGAGTACGTATCATCAGCATGTCACTTTTTTGTAAGACCCCTCACAATGGATCATGTTAACGTGACGTCACATGACTCGATAACATGACCAGGAAGTTAAGATCTGTAGCATGCACTTTAGAATGTTTGCAACACAGACAAAGTCTATATACCTGTGTGGTAAGTCGTGGGCCAATGATTTTAGAAGAAACCGCAGCTTGGCGCCAGCCTACACATTAACTGTGGTCTTCTTCATTACTGAATACAGCCTTTCATCTTTTTGACTGGTTTACTAAAGGACCAAGACATCATACTACACCATACATGTACAGTATCAGTCAGTAGCACATGCCGATCTCCGGCTCAACTCTGTTTGTCGTTCTTCGACATGTTTGTAAAATGTCACTTGAGGTTAGTAGTGGAGATCGCCAGAAGAAAGACTAGAAAACTGAAACCGGGTAATGCGACCCAGACAAAAAAAACATCTTCTTGCTAATTACTATGGCCATACTACAGCGACATGCAAGCACCGCTAGCTAATCTGACCCTGTTATGAGGTCAGTGATGGTAGTCCCTGGGACCCCAGTGCAAGCCACTTTTTCGAGAAAATCTACGGACTAAAATTGGCCCATTCACTTAACAGAGTATGCCAACAAGTGTGGATAAGCCTGACTGAAGTGATCGTCATCACGCATACATCATATCGAACAGTATCCTTGGTTGGTAAGGTGCCACATAGCTCTGTTAGATGATGCCGGTAATCAAAATGTTGAATATTTCGAGCCTGAGAATATCGCAGTAACGTGAATAACATCGAGCGGTGATTAGAAAGAGATGAACTGGCTTAACCACTTCACCACGTTGATAGTTTATATGTTTTCTATTATTCGGAAAACCAATTACAAGCAATTAATGTTTCTAATCCAGACCATCACAAATGAAGGAATATTGTTAACTCAGGAAAACAAATAATACAAGCTCTAGTGTTCCTCACAGGATCTAAAAACTGGGAATTACCCGGAATTGTGACCAGCTGTTCTACACATTGTGGGTTTATTTTGACTACAATTTTACTCAAACAACTGTGATCACTGAGAACACGACATATCACATGAAAGCAATTCGCACGAATAACGTAGTTGTCACGACCACTAGTTAGTCACTCAAAGGACTACAATGGACGTGAAGCATTTTTATACTGTGGCCGCACCCAGTGGTATATGCATCTTTCTGATCACGATTAGTTCACCGCACTGTTTCATCCACACACTTTCTAACATAAGTAGAGTCATGGTGATATGCCAAAGACAGGGAATCACATTTACTAAGTTAGACATTTTGAAGGGTATCTTAGGAACTCGCAACGGAGGCAGGTACATATCACACCGATTGCGTTTGGAATATCTATGCTGCCTATTTTCAGTCGGTCACATTAGCCAACTCAACACTTGCCCACCCAGCCATACCTTGTTCCTGCGTAAACTTAGTAAATGCAGTAGACGTCTCAAATTAACGTGCCGATACAACCCACTAGAGCATCCCTATACCTAAAGACGGTGGACTACTTTCGTCACAACTTTACATTTGTTGCCGCTAAGTTTAGTTGTTGGGCGCTGGAATTCCTTGTTGGTCAAAACGATTGTTGACAAGCGAGTTGACCAGTTTTTAGGGCCACCTAATTGGACCCGACACTGTAAGAAAGACCGCGCGGTCACAGTCACGCAGATGCAGTGCGAGAGCTGTAGTTAACGTGGTAAAACTGAACCTTAAACCTTTGACATTCAGGGGTAAACTGCAAACTGACAAATATTGATGGCGTTTCACCCCTAATTGAAAACAGAACTATTGCAAGTAGTGCGACCGCCTACAGTGCATTCCATGCCGATGAAACAATTTAGAATCCGATCAGGAAATATGTACGACTTTGCATTCATACTTCATCCGAACAGATGATATTAAATTATTCATAGAAAAAGTAAACGTTATATCATTTTGGTTGACGGCAGTTTTAGTAGGACATTTCAAATCCGTAACTGAATGGAAAGATGAAGTGTACGTCACGAGTGAAAACGTAACGTGATTGATGGAATTCGACAAGCACCAAAATTTTGTTGTTTTTAGTGGTGGGAGTTGTTGCATTCGTTATTCTTTACACATCTGGATTCCTAGCAAAAACTTGAGCTTCAGCAGGATAAATTCTTTTTCGTAATACTAGCCTGGCAACGCAAGAGGGGTTCTATTCGTATTGGAAGGTAGCGTAGAAAATATGTTTATGAAGTTCTGTGAAATGGTTCGCATATAAAGTTGCCTTGTGAATTGCTAGTACTATGCATACGTCGAAGAATGTAAGAAATTAGGATCCTTCTGGAATCAGACTGAATATTATTGCTTAATTCCTTCAGACAATTTAGCGTAGCTATGTGAAACCACCTGGAAGAAGGATCGCATAGGTTTACCGTTTTTAGTAAGATCAAACATTCTGAAGTGTTCCAAAATAATAAATCGAGATTGAAAAACTAAATTCTTAGCCAACCTACTTAAAGGGTTCATGAATGCCATATTATTTTTGGGACTATCAGACAATAACAGTGTTTCTCAACTAATTTACATCATTCGCGACATTGTCTGAGATTGGTTCACAGCGGACAGTGGAGTCCTTACTAGCCCCGAAAACAAGATGTGGTGATTCACCGGCCCCAAACATACCGACAGTTTCGTGGCTGCGGTGTTTCAGTTGTCACGGCAATGGTTTACAACTGACCAATGAAATTTGACCTAATCAGCCCACTGTGGCGATATTGGTGGATGCTTGACCTCGCGATGCTAAACGCATTTCGTATAATGGGCTAAGCTTCAAATGAACAACGACTAGCTTAAAGTGATTTGATCCAAGTTTGCATGGTGAAAATCGTATCGTTGCATCTACAATCTTTGCCGCATAAAAATGTGGACATAGTAAATACGACGTGTCGATCACGACACAACATGACGTAGCTTATCAGGAAGCTGGTTTTTATTGAACACTTTTGTAAAACGGAATCAGCTTAGTGGTGCACTTGTGACTCGTACCGGTAAGGTAACCTGAGAAGAGAATTATGCATTTAAAAATTTATTCAGACGCCAGTTGATAACTGTATACTGTACATAACAGCACTTCAAGTACTTAAATGGTCGACTTTATTGTTTCGCGCTTTTCTGTGCCAATGTCATAATTGACAACCACCGGGTTTCATAGTTCAACCTAGTACTCTACAGAGTTCGGCATGAAAGTCCACTTTATCCTTTTAGGGGGATGTTTGCCTCACTGAAGCCAATCGACCTGTTTGCCTCACAGGGTGACAAATTTACCTCATAAGGAAAATTAAAATAGATAAAACCGCTTGCTTAGTACAGCGATAACATAGGAACAGTGGTATGCATTTCCAAGTATCAACTGTTTCGTAAGTCGTGGCGAATCATTTAGTTGCATTTTGTTATGACTACTCGGCAGACAACATAAGGCGATCGGAATTAAAGCTTGAAGACTTGAACTTAGTGATAGAAGACAAATAACAGGCTAACCGAATTACATAACTACAGTCTTTCAGCAACATAATTACGCTCGTGTAATAACATTATTGCTTTAAGGACAACTTCAGTGGCATAATTTCTATTTGGTCTGGCGAAATTGGCTACGTGTCATGTGATTCTGTATTCTGAACTTCGTGTTGATTTGTGCTGGAAATTCCATAGCTGGTCACATGGTCGTTATCGCTTCAAACAAAGGACATTGAAGTTTGGCTCATAAAGAATAATACAGCAGAGACTAAAAGGGTGCATACTGATTTGTGCTGGGTCAAAAAACTAGTTGCCGTTTAACGCACATCTCAGTCAGTGTGATTCCACTTGAGAAGTTCTTTGAGTTGAAGCCGTGTTATCGCTCTCTGTGAACGGTGCCTAGTGGCTTTACTTTGTTTTCCACTTAATGATTGCCCGCTGGAATGGCGAATGCGTTTCTCAGATCACTCACTGTGATTGTTGGGGCGTTTCACTCGGATTCTCCTTCAGGCGCCATTGTTTCGTTTGTTGTCCATACTTGCTGTCGACTGCTCCAGAAGGTTTACCTTAGCGAAAATATGGAGAGAAAAGCCACAAGCTGGTTAAGCATACTGCTGTTGAATGCTCTAGACTGGTGGACACTACTTGTGACAACTGTTATCATAATGGTCTAGTGTAATTGCTGAAAACATGCTTGCTATTCGTGGGTGAAAACTCGTCGATTTCTATGGCTTCCATGTCATAACAGTATCTTCCACAGATGTCTCCTTGTAACCCTTTTGTCTCTACATACGAGACCGTTTTATCACCAACCAGACCATACAGGTGGAAACAACATTCATCACGTTTCATTTACGAGACTAGTGTAGCTTGTTGGTAACACACCGGACATGCCATACCAACATTTCTGTGACATGTATGTGTGTGTTTCAACATCAGTTTACAGTTTCCAGTCGAAATTCACATAATTCTAGCGGATGAAACGTGCGTCTACACTTTCCACTCTTAGTTCAGTCAAAAGTTTGATGTCAGTTAGTTACATACAAAACACAAATTGAACATCACCCACAATTGATCACAGCTGTCGCATTCCTATAGATTTTCCAGTCGGTTGAAAAGAAGCATCAGACTCAAATTTTGGTTTTGTTAGCACTAGTCAGCAGTGTAGAAACCACTAGCTTGTTGAACGACATTTTCCTGTCATTTCAATTTGGAGTGAATTACTGATCGATGGGTCATCGATTGGCATCAACAGGACAGTTACTGTCTCTCCTCCAGGTGATCGAGCAACCAGAACATTACACACAAGCGAATGTGGCTGAGCGTTTGCATATGATGATTTAGCCCTGTCTGGTGTGAGATCAGTGGTGTAGTGGTCAACAGGGTTGCCTCATGAAAGCGTAGCCGGAGTTCTAGTCTGACTCTGACGAGAGCGAAACTCGGATCTGGTGATTCCTTTTGAAAGGGGCCGACTGGAATGTCTATGGGCATGGGGCAGCTGCGGTCAGCTGTGAGTGATGTTCAGTCGACACATCAGATTACTTAGTTTTAGATTCACTTGTATAACCACCACAACCATCCTTGCATTTACTGGTTTGTAATTTCAAACACTGTCACATGATCTTCTAAGGGCCTTCGCATTTTATAATTCGTTAAACTACGCTTTTCTCTTGGACAGTTACGTTTTCTCCGACACCAGTTAAACATAAGAATGAGAATGTTTGCTTGTCCGCCCAATGGTTGATCAAAACAACATCAGTTATTATCATATGCTCAGTTGCCATCGAGGTAACGTCGTACTGACGTCACAGTTGAACAGAAGATCTATGTCAACGTCCGACAAACATCCATGCAACTAATTTGTCAAAGTTAGCCGGAAGTAATTTACTTCTAACATTTTCAAAGGTTATGCATCCAGTTAATGACTCTCCTACATAACGCAGTTGATTGAAGAGGATTTGTGTGAATACTGTTTATGGTTCTCTTTTCTGAACTCTTATTGTCCATACATGCCCTTATATTAAAAATAAGAAAATCAGGTGTTAACAGGGAGTACATATCACTACTTAAGTAACTGATAGCACTAACAAAACCTCAAGCCAACTGAAGCTCACAATTGACTGGCCTCTGTGGCATGTGAGTTGCATAATGAATAAAATATATGTATCCGGAAAACAATTTATCTTGTTAGTTGGTGGGGCTGGGAGTACCACTCAAATTTGGTGAAGAAATGTTCCTCGGGAGTTTTATTGGAATAAACACAGCAACACTTGCCAAATCTCGTTATCTCTACATAGTTCAGCGTACCAGCAGTGCATAAACGTAGACGTTCTTATTTAAAACATGTTCATTACCTGAATCTGGCAAATAAACCAGCTGAGAATCTGCACCAAAATAACCAAAAGTGCATCGAAAATCACAAAAAATCAGTTAACTGAACAGCCAGTAGATTCCCAAGTCAGGGTGACAAGATATCTCAAACGCAGCTAACGAACATAAACCGACTCACTTGTGTTAACTTGATCTGATACACGGTTAAGTGTTGAGTGTGACCTGTTTAGTGAGATTTTTATCTCAATCCTCGTACACGTTTCTTGCAGGCACTTCAGCAAAAACTTATGGGAAATAAGGAGTCCTTGTTCATGAAGTCAAATAAAACTGTCTTCAACGAAAGGAAGTTAACAAAACCTCAAGTTTACCTGATGCCGAAGCCTCAGTGACATGCATTTCATTTAGAGACAGATTTGTGTTGTCCTGTAGCAACAGATTGAATTTGTGCGTATTACTCTTTATCCAACTTCGAAAATGCAACTAACGTGAGTTTCGTATGCCATGCAGTGCACCAAAATCCGATCGATAGCAAACAACGAATGCTGCACAAGCGAAACATTTATAAGTCAGAAAAAATCTGTTTCACCGGAAGCACAGATTTACCTGGCCGGTGTACATGTCTGGTTTGAACACAAAATACCTACTGGATGCAACGTGTTTGTCGGTTCTGAATGTTTCACGGGTGAGGTAAGCCATTTCTTAGCGTTCCTGAGTTTCAATTAGCGTCCAAATGAATTCATCCAAGGCAAATGTCCTCTTAGTCCCAAGCGCGCCTCCGTCGTTGGGCAAATCATGGCCACATGGACTGCTACGTCCACCTTTTCCCCACCCTTAATCCGGACACACCGGCAATCAATAGAACTGAATGAACAAAAGAAAAGCACCGTGTGCCCAAAGTTATATTTAGTTTTGTATAAGTTGTCTTGAAGTTTACATCCTCGGCAGAATACTAAACGCCCCAACGTTAAAGCCATAACGAATACAGATAATGACACGTGTGTACATCACCTTGCGCTAGCTAAATATTATCTCCCATAAAAAGCATTCACACAGCCTTATCCTAGGTGTTGTTAACTGTTTTGCGAATGACTTTTCACAGTTATTCCACTAGGTGTCTCAACAAAATGTAAGAATGCAAACGGAAGTTACCCTCATGCGTGCTTCAGGATTCTTCAGGTAGATAGGCAAAAGTCATTGCGAATAAATTTGCAAAAGTTTGATGTTATATATTTCAAAATTTTCCTGGCAATTCTGCAAAACAAACTCTAGTTTTTTTGTGAACAGATTTAATCCTTAAGCAATGATAATATAATCCACATATTCTCTCGCAACACATTTAAACATACTTCCTGCTGTCACGTCAAAACTACTTTGTATCGTCTACACTAATTTGATTGAATCACTCAACGACGGAAAATAACCCGCTGCAACATTCGTGGTAAAAATGCAGCTAGATTTCAGCAGAGTAGACTGTATGGTAACATCACTTTTGAAATTCATACGGAAAGGCATTCCACTCGATCCACGTAGATTCTATTCTGGGTAACACATCATGCTCCAGTTAACCTTTAGCGCTTCAAAACACTCGAAGATCGTTTTGGTGGGCACTGTGGCTCAAGAATCAATCACCTGGGCGACCAATAGTGGCTCATTTTCGAGTGGGCTGACACTATATAGAAAACGCCATCAGTGGGCCTAGCATAATTGTCTTAATGTAACCCAATTGTGTAAAGTGTTGTCCGCTAACTTCGACCTCTCCCGAGGGATCTTTTATATACTTTCGCGTACATCCCCTGGGGGCATACAGTAGAAAGATTGGTGACAACTTGCAAGTCAGTGAACATCAGCTGATATTTAGTTATCAATATTTAGCAAAAGTACCAAGCAAGCTTTCATGGCCAGCTGATAGCAACTTGGCTGTGGTTTTGGTCTCATTTTCCGACTTCTTCTATGTTATCAATTCTGAGAAATAGGCGGAAACTCCACGTTTGGTAATTCCTCGTAATGACATTGTCATATATTTTTTGGTCTAAGAGATATGAGTAGATAATGGTCAACTGAGCAAAACTGACATGTTTCAGACAGCTTTCAGCCATTCATAATCTTAAATCAATTATATCAACAGAAGCAATATGGTTACAGTGTGCGTCGTCTCGCCAACAGACAAACCATAACGTTGGTTTACAATCTGGTTGCATATGCGTTGACAGACTGACGGCTGAGTTGTACATCACTCCCAACCAATCGCAGCTGCCGCATTCCCGTAGGCTGGTTCAATGGCCAGCCGGGTTGTCAAATAAAATCGTGGTAGAAATTCTAACCCCGGTCTTGACAAGTATACGCAGTGTTGACGAGCTCCAGCAGGGAAAAAACTCGAGTATACTGCCTCTTCTTAAAATGGGCCGACTGAATTTTTTATGAAAATGTAACAGTTTTAATCAGCTACGAGTAATTTTCAAAATATACCTACCATCACCTTTACTGCTCACCAGTTACTTCTCTTTCTTCTGATTGGTTTTACTGTAAATCAGATATGTGAAACGGTACTGTCGTTGGCAAAATTGGAACCTTACACATAGCTAGAAACGTCGATGAAATTTTGCACGATTGCACCAAACACTAGTGCAGTAGCAAGCAGTCCTATCATAGAACACATTTTAGACATAGTTTATGAGAGTGGCAACATTTTTGGCTCAAATCTGCTCTTGGAAATTTCTATAATTTTTGAATCTTTTTTCTTATCTAAAAATTCAACCGGCTACTTTAGCAAATTCAACGGCCAGGCACTACAACTGCAAAGAAAGCTGTCTACAATAATGTTCACGCAATGATTTCATCAAGAATCTGTGCGGGTTTAACTTGGGCAGTTTTTATTCTTTTCAGGTTGATCGGGTATGACAAGGTTACTCTGGGTAATTTATCACTTTCTCTTGTCCTGTGATCTCACAAGGCCAAAAAGCGAGCCAAGAGGAACTGGGAACAGTTCTTGATGAAAAATCTACTTCGACTAACGATAAATGTATCGCTTATTTTGACTGGCTAAACATCATGTTATTTTAGATTAATGTTCCAAATGGATCTGGATTATAGTCATAAGCCGAGTTAAAGTGTAAATGATGTTAGTTAATTGACACTGTATTTGTGCATACACATTTGACTGACGAGGCCCAGTTTTCAGTCTAATGCAGCTTACTTCAAAACAGTGGTATTAATGTGATCACTTTCCACATGTTCATTATCCCGATGATTTTGACATTTCCCCGTACTTAGTGGACAATCATAATTACAGTGTAACCGTCCTCAGAAGATGAAACAATTAAAGGTAAGAAACCCTGTACATTCTTTTAAATGTATACAGCAAAATCAATTGTTAGTCCTGTAAAATTTTATGATGCACACCTTCCAATGGACATATACAACCGGTTTCTTCATTGTTTGGCCCACAATGTGGTGTTAGCCTAACTGGGAGTCAAAACAGTAAACCCTGATGTTACCAGCCGAAATTCACTAGTCCTAACATCAGTTCCATCAGTATTGCAGGTAAATGGGGGATTTTTACGCAATTAATTTATACTAGTTTCAGACTCCGCTAGCATGCACAAACACAGAGAAATTCGGTAGCCACTTCAGCTGTAGCAATTCCAAACATGCGACTTGGGGTAAACAGTGTTCACCCACACTAGGAGTATGTGATTTGCATGAAACGATGGTATACTGTCATCAGTTTGGGTTAGAAATTTAAAACTTGTGATGTCCACTAGTTTACTTATTTGTATTAAAGCCGTAACAAAGAACAAGCTATATACTTTTTATAAATAAGTAGACAGAGGGATGGAATGCATCAATAGCTTAGTCGATAGAGGGTACGGGAAACAGGACCACCACTTTGTTGATTATACAAGTGACCAACAAGATTTGGGCTGGCAACTTGTGACTGAATCAAAAGAACAAAGTTAAGACCATTTAGACTGTTGTGTTATGGCACAACTTACCGCGTTCTTGTCACCGTGACGTTGACAAACTTGACGTGATTTAAACCTAATTCCCATAATATGCGAAGCCACAATGAATTGGATTTTGATGGATAAGTGAAATGCTTGATATATGAATATTCACATACTTCGTCAAACGTAAGTAAATAAGGTCTCGTTTATTTTGTCCAACATTTATTGAGGAATATAGAGATAAAGTTCGGAGGTCAACGTGAAAATAGGCTCCGCAAAAAATAGATGAGGGTCTGTATGTTAGATAAATGCATAACACGGCAAGAAGTTACAACAATAAATTTGATGTATTAAATCGATAATCCAAGAAGCTGAATACACTGAAAGTAAAGCAGATGTATAACGCAACTAGTAGGAATCAGGTGATAATACAACAAACTTTCAGTATAACAAACACCAGATGTAATCCATAGAAACTCCCTTAGTCTTGTTGATAAAACAGTAACTCCTAGACAGGATGGTGCTCTGTGAATATCTGTGTGTGGTAGTGCATAGTTTTGGAATTATTCAAATAATCTGAAACATCTGTTTCGTGCAACGTAGAAGGGGTTAGACGAGAGTGCTTTCTCAGGGGTAGAAATTTCATGTACAGAAGAAAAGCAATCACCACGATCTTGCAGGGTGACAAGCTTATTTAAAACCAACGGAAATCCGTTGCAATGTTTGTGAAACAACAGATCGGATATACCACAAATTCGGTTAATAAAGATGCTGAAATCAAATCTCTCATTTGCAACTTCCGTGTCGTAGCAAGTGATGATCAGATGTGATTGACCACTGTAAACAAAAAACATGCAATATATTTACTGAAAATTCACCTGGCTAGCCAAAACTTCTGGGCTAAGACCATCAGACAGAACCCGGTTTTATTAGCAGTATGGGGTTTATTCCAAACGTGGTACGAATCGTCCCGACATCTGTGTAAGCTTACATGATAACAACCATATTGCATTCTTATTCACTGTAGCCATAGTAGGTAAACATCATATTCCTCTAGATATCCCGGAAGCGATTTTCTCAAGCGGTGAAGCTATCTTGGTTGAAGTCAGCCAAGTGGTTCATAATTCCTGATTCCCTTTTCTCCACACCTCTATTACTGTTCGCGTCCATTCATTCAGAACCTCCACTCTGTTGCTTTCTATTGACATACTGTAAATTAACCACGTGTTTGTGCATGTTTGGAATCTGTGTGTAATACTGACCTTGCCTCTTCTCATTGTCTTATTTGAACCGAAATTTGTGAATTAGTGATGCAACTCGGGGATT
>LUCH01000135.1:135670-216541 GCA_013368495.1 Paragonimus heterotremus | reverse complement strand
AGCTTGTGAGTAATGATCAGGTTGCCTGATCGTCTCGAGAGGAGACACAGTTACTGTCTGTAAACTCTGATCGATGACCTCTCGACTAGAACTTCTCTCCAAGTTGAAATCACAGATATCATTGACTTGTTGAGCGGTATTTGATTAAGTAATTGAAAATTATATCCGAATGTTCGAATCAGTTTACAAAAATGAGAACTGCTTCAGTGACAGCACGTGACGAATGATAACTTGCACCAAGGGATAGCCTGGAATAGTTCGAAAAGTTTAAAAGCTTTTTATATAAACAAGTTTTATAAAAAATAATCTAATAAATGTGAATTATTGTGGATGGTCTAGAAGTAGCTGCCCTACAGCTATGTTACCGTGAGATTTCAAATCTTTTCGGCCTCATGATCACAACCATGAAGCTTAAAGTTATGGTGTTAAAATATCTAGATGGTAGCTATCGAAGACTAACAAGGGTGAGATAAAATGTTGGTCCCTTGTAACAACTGGCAGCGCATCAGTATCACCTTGGTGAACCATTTGCGTGAAATCCAACACAATCGGTTATAGATCAAACCATGATATAACGTCACAAAATTGACCCCGTTAGTTCATTCAGTCTATTGTTGCGTAATCGGAACTCGGAGTTATCAGCCTTTGGAGTGGCCCTATTCAATCGAACTTACCACCCACCAATGCTTGCACAGAATGGCTGAAGACGGATAAACAGTTGGGTTTTTGCCAAAGAAATCTACTGAGGTTTAAGGGATTGGATTAAAGGAAATTTGCTGCCATCGCACGCGTGTTAAATCATTGTCTTCCACGTTTACCCGGTGTATGCCGGCTGTATGTAATACGTTTGCTACTGTTCAGATTAAACAAAAGGTTAACGTATAACTTCCCGATTTAATTACAAATACTACTCATAAAACGGATAGTTTTAAAACTCAACAAAGTGCGGCGTTTTTATATTTCACGTGAAGTTGACTAGCTGGACCTCTATGAAGAGCTGACTTACAACTCTGAAAGTGCTTCATGCTTGAGCACAATTCAATCCAACCATTGTTAATCCCACGACGGTAAACGTTGAATAGGTACTCGGTTATAGGTAGTAGTACAAACTATTCAGCTTGTCTACTAACCTTTTCATCTGATCATCATTTGCAAACAAAAACGTCAAGTTTTTGCTACATTTTTCACGTGGAAAATGCTGTAATGAGCACTCAAATTTAAAGTTAGCGAGAATAATTGAGTCGTGAAAACTCTACTCGTGAGTGCCGCGCAGTAATTGTATGAGAATGAAAATATAAACGGCATACGAGACTAGGATGTTAGAATATTTTCAAGTCTGGCTGTCTATCATTGCTGGAGTACGCAGCCTGCTCAGTCCTATATACAGAAGGTATTGCGTTGTTGTAAGAAGTCGCTGCTGTGAGTGACAGGTATTCCAAACACGTATATCGCTTGGATGAAGGATACACGAATGTAGTCTAGTGCATAGTAACTGCAGTACTAAAAGCTCAGTGAGTGTATAAGTGAATTCGGCACTTCTAGAAACTAAAAGACTGGGACACACAGTCCAAGCTTTCTTTACAAGTTAATTTCCACACTTATCAATCGCTAACTGACAGCTGTGTGTATATGCAAAGCACAAAAAGAATCTTGTGATTTTCACGCTTCACTTTACTCTTGTGTATACGCTTATGCTTGTCTGGTTATTCTAAAAAACACCATAAACTAATCATAATTTGAAACCCGCGGGAAAATTTTTCATAACAACAGATAAAACGCCGATAAGAAACTGTCCTCCAGTTCCGAAAACTGGGCGGAAACAAAGCTGGACTGAAAGATACATACACGTTTAAAATTTCGTTGTGTTGATACAAGAGTAAACTTAGAACAATGCATTGGAAATAAATACTTGAAAATGACCCGTACTTGCACAATATGTTTTGCTAAAGAACAACTTCGGAATATGCTTAATTTATCATTTCCGGTGATCTTCTAGAAAAACGTGCGACACCCACAAAGGATATAACTTGCATTTGGTTTAAACTTTATTAAAGTTGAACGTTGTGGTATTCGTGATAGGCAGGAGGTCAAAAATATCTTGGATTCGATCTACTTCAAAGCATAGCAAAGTGTGATCTGCTTATAAACTCCTGCCATAATATCACGGCTCAGTAACAAAATATTCCTCCATACAATAACAGTGATGTCGATTCACAGGCCTACTGTTTAACAATATGTGTAGCTGAAAGCCGGTATGACCAAGAAAGTTTTAAGTGATGTCGAATCTAGTCTGAAATACGCTTTTCTTAAGCTAATTAGTGAATTGCTTACTGATTACCTCGATAGGGTGGCGGGTGAAAATGGGCTGATTGTGGCAGGCCTTTCAATACTGTCTGTCAAGCCGTAGAACTGTATGCGGGCAACGACTGTTTGGTGTACAACTAAAAACGTTTTCCACTATAACTTCGTATATTGAATAAATGTTGTAGTCGATTGTTTTTACATTTGACGCTTTTTGGATTAATCACTGAAACATTACCACTCGTGATATCTCACGCTCAACCAAGTAGACCGGGGCGCGATTCACGTGCCAACTTACAGGAGCTCCCTTTTATGTTAATTCGGTCAATCATGCCGCCAGCAACACGTTTGACAATAATAAACGCGCCCAACGAGTTCCAATCAGTAGATAACAAGCGTTCAGCGCTTGTTCTCTGAAAGGACCGTCCCAATGTCCATTTGAATGTGGACGCTGACGTTATCTGTGTATGGCATTTCGTCCCCGGCTGCTTAGCAGCATTGGTTCCATGATTGGCCAGGTGATTAATAGCAGGGAATGCGTAAAGTTCAATGCATTTTTATTTTAAACTTTCGTGTACGTACATACTCTTTAGTTGCTAACCTGACTTGGAAAGAAAACCAAACGAACTAAGTTGAAACACGATAGACGTCAGGGGAAGATAAGGCGCTCGTGTTTTTTTACTTCACTCCTCAATGCTGCATGGAGATTTCTATGGTTCAGTCAAAAATGTCATGGTTTATAATGATAAGTCGTAGCCCTACCGATTTAAGAACATCCGTGTATCGACGACCACTACGTAAGAAGGCTTTTCTAAGAAATGGCGATGCGCAGTCTTTTGTGTAACAAAACCTCTGAGGTATACATCATAGTCACCCAATTCACCGCTCTTTCATCTAGTTGGCCAGCGGGTTACTTTAATGCTGTCTTATACTTTAGCTCTTGCACAGAAGCTAAAGAAATCATGCACTGATGGATTGCCGTTTTACCTATTCGTGGTTGCATTTACTTGCAAGTTAATGGATGAATGTGAACTTGACCTATTAGGAGTAACGAATATCTTAAAGTTAACTATCAATTAACATGTTAAGTTACACCTCTTCACTAAATACTTAATGAGAATGTCCATTTATACCTTGTTGGCAAATATACTGTCAAGGTATGGGTTTCAACTACTATAGACAAACCACAATCGACATAATGCTTTTTTTTTACCTGTTAGTGAAATTATTAAATCTTGTACTGTCCAATATCTGATAGTGTTTGCCTTTCTTCCATTCATCTTCCAGGGGAATAAAACAGCCTGCGTTCAACCACACACTGAAGAGTCTCGTTGAGTGCTACGGACTCAGATAAAATAGAGTTTTCACTACCGTCGGCATCTCAATCGACATATTTTACCTAATAGTTGATGACCCCCGGTCGATCGTCGAGCCACAGTTCCTCACTCGAACGTGTGTATGACTCCCGTCTGTTCATCTCACATCGACGGTGTCTACGACTCCAAAGATCTGGAAAGCACTCAGCCAAGGTAGAACTCAAGATGCTCCGTAGCTAAGGTAATCGTGTTAAGAAGCGGCTTGGTCACTAATACAACGGTGCACAAGTTTGTCGTATATCATCAGCTTCGCATTTTCTGTCATTCAGGAGTAAGTAAATTTGTTACTCTCCGGACATTAACAGTGTGACAAATTAAGACAGGTTGAATGAAATAACTTGGCCGAATTATATTCAATATATGGACACATTTCATGTGAGTACTCATGCGATGGTACAGTCTCTCGTTCTATATCCCACACGTGTAAATTGTGCGCGCAACCTTCTCAGGCAAAACACCGACTCATCACTCGGTATCTCACATCTACCTTTCCAAAAGAACGCGCATTATTTCGGTCCTTGCATGTCACTGTGCCAAACTATGATGAGTCTGGTGAAAAGTCGCAATTAACTTACAGAACGGGAGAAAAAATGTCCTCATAAAGGATGGCAGTTAATCGATCGAGACTGTATTTACCACCAACAATGGAAAACAAACGACTGCAACACCAGCTGTGTACACTCCAGTTAATGGTTAGGCTAGAGTGCATGTTCTTAAGTGTGTAGCAATTCTCCGGCGAATCTACTGTACCTCTATATGCAATGGACCCTGCCGCCTGAACAATGTAACTAACCATGGTACAATTTTTTTCTAACCATACTTTCTGAAGCTTTCTGCCATTGACAGAACAATGCATTACGCGTCTGCCTTAACGACTAGGGAGCAGATGCTTCAGGACCATTAATTATTGATACACATTTCAACTTTTATATTTGACTGACATTTCCCCAGCTTATTCATGCCTCTCAAGGCCGATAAGTCCGATGTGAGTGTATGCTTAGATAAACGTAGTCTATTTCATACACGTGCCAGTAAAACGGTGATCAGGTAAGTGGTCGGTTTGGTTCTTAAAGGCGAACGTAATCTTCACTCCCACATCTAGTTGTCCACACTGTTCGCTTCCGTTACCCCAAGGGGAGTTGCTATTTTTCACAGTTCAACAAGGCAAACCTTTCGTGTGATTTTGGTACTAGGTTGTGCCAGTGCATATTACGAAATAAACTGTTGAGGTCTGCTTTAATGATCTATTGACATCATTTCGATTTCGTAAAAATTGACATTGCAACATAAACTCTCTCTTGCAATAATGCTTTTGAATCTATAATGCAGTAAGAAGACTCTTGAATTGAATCACACGAAATAGAAAACGTTTGATTAATCCAACATTCTAAACCGCATCCAGTCTTATTAAAACTAACAAGGAAACAAAGAGATATTAAGTAGTTTGGTTTCTTTGAGTAGCAATATTTAAGGGTTTCTCAGGCTTAATGTTGGTTGTTTCTACAAAGATTAGAACATCTTGTATGTATGGACAAATAAACAGTTAGCACTAAGAGAAGTGAAACCTCCCTACTTTTATTGGTAACCGTACTAAAACAGACTTAACTTCATCTTCTGAAAAGAAGTCACTTTCCCATCAATCAATGTCATTTATTTGCTACACCTCACACTAAAACCAAAATGAGTTTCTTTCGCATTTATCAGTCAACTCATGAAAACTAATCTAACCAAGAATAACTGATATTTTAGAAACAGCATGTAAGTTCAGTCTTATTTTTACTAAGAATGATCGTAGTCAAAGACTATGACTAATATTCAGTCATATTGATTAATAAGGGATAAAACAACGAGTCAAAGTGAAAAGTTTCTGTACACGGAGTTTATGTCACTTGCTTAATTCACGATTTCCTAAAATCAATTGTTGACCAGCACAATGCATCTTTTATCACCGGGTTTTAAAACTGTAACTGCTTATTCAACCTTGACGACGTTGAGCAGGTAAAAAGTGTTGTAGCGTTGTTAATATTTTCGTTATTTTTCATAGGTTTCTAGCCTGCTCTTACATATCTGCCTATAATCTTTCCAAATAAAATTGCGTCCGACATTTTGTGTATGTAATGTAAAAGCGATTGGTAACGAAGAGAAAGCTATTGTCAGCCAATCGTTTCATCAAAATTGTAACAGCCTGCTATCAGGTATGCCTAGTTAAGGTCCTATGATAGTGACATAGGACAGCAGCTAGGATACTTTCGTGCAGCTTGTCCCTCATATGTATGCTGCTGGAATAAGACTTTAGAACCCTCAGACACTGTGATCATACAGTTGGGTAATGTCTTCTTGTGTGAACAGGCCATGACAATGAATACATACTGTCTGTTTGACAGCTTGTTTATATCATACGTTACTTCTAACGAATGACGCTCTAGACTCTTGTTATTCTATGGTGAGAGAACATGTGCAGCTGGATGATGTGGGTTTGTGAGTGAGGAGCTGTTCATCTCTGATATGACTTTATTCGATTGATCTTTCTAGATAAGGGGTTTTCTTGAGCCTCATAATCAGTTTAGTGATCCCATTTTGTGAACAAATTCAACAAGCACTGAATCCTCCTCTGAGGAGGACGATAAGGTCTGTAACCTGATTACCAGACATGAAGAAATGATAAGAGATGAACACGGTTGTACAACTTCAAGCCGCGACGCAGGTTGCGGCTAGTATTCATGACTGAACAGTTTGTACACGACAGTTGTGTATCGTTAGGGTCCCAAGGTCTCACTGACTTACTGACATGAGTAGCATAATGGTGACAAACGCAGGATATTCAGTGGTCGATGTTGAAAAGCAGTGCCTAGTGATTCAGACAGTTCAGATGGTTTCGGCGAGTTCTAACATCTCCCAGACACTCAATTCACTAAACCTTTGTGTAGTTAGTATACAGCAGCACCGATGGTTTGATGGTGTTGGATAGTTTAGAAACAAAACGAATGAAGTCCAAGAGATGAGTCACTAAAGAATGTCGCAGTTAACAAATAACTGATTTTGTGACTGTTGATTTCGAGATATGAGTATCACGGACGTTGATAGGTGTTGCCGTTTGATATTGATTTCAAAGTCTGTTACTTTGACCTGTAAGCAATAATCTGGTGAGGTTTAAAATACTCTGCAGACTTTAGATGAGACCCAACTTTGAAAATTCATGGCGTCGGCTGGATTCGAACTAGCGACAGAAACACCAGACTGCTAAAACAACACTAATAGACGAAAGGTCGTCGTTTCTCATTTGCAATCATCCTTGAAATAAAAATGAGTGTGGGCTGTTTTTGAGCTTTCAGTAGAAGTTCGTTTGACACGAACTGATAAAAAACGGGTTTTGGTTTTTACAAGTTCCGTGGCACACGTTTTCAGGACGAAAACGAATAACAAATTTGGGTTGGAAAACGTTTGATCGAATGGGTGTTTAGTCTGGCTGTGACTCGTGAGAATGAAATTTCGTGTACTCTGTACAAGTTTCATCCCCCCTCAGTGAGCGAAAAAGTCGCCCTCTCTGCGCACTTGTGCACACATACGTGACGGTCCCTCTGGGTTTGGTTGTATCTACGCTCGTATCGGTGAATATATCGGAGTTTGAAGCTGCGGCATATGAGTTTCATCTTTCACAAGTGTGTATTGTAGAGGAGGTTTTGAACACTAACTCACTGATGGTGAAACCGATCTTATTTTATGAAAACTGTGGTACGGATGCTTCATCCAGCATAATTAGCAAACACAAGTTTAGTTTGTTCTGGTTGGTTTATATGTTATTGTGATCAGACATTGTGTTCACTTTTCAAGCATCTCTATTATTTACCCGTCTTAATATGTTTTGTAGAATTTAGCCTTTTACTGGCATCAGAAATTTCGTGTACAATTCCCTGTTAAGAACTAATTAAGCCTGGCATGGTGAAAACATCAGGCCATTCGACTTAGTTGAGCAGCATATGTCGCCTTAACAGACCATTAGACTGATACATGGTGTAGCTCTATATATGCAGTTCATTTAAGCTGTCCACTAAGCAGTAACTTAGTGGAGCGGTAAGTTACATAACGTTATTGATGTCGAACTCAATGATAAAATCTTCAAGAGGAAATGACCCCTTTTCAGTGATTCTGTACCTACTTAAATATTCCACCTTCGTTTATTATGGAGAAGGTTACAGCGTCAACTGAATATTCTGTGAATTTTAGTTTCAGGTGATCAAGGTATCCCGACTCGAGTGGCTGATTGACTGCAATAGATGGCATTCTTCACAGACAGGTATGCGAAGCTGGGTTGGCATCCTTATACGCAGATGCCGAGGTTTAGAGCACGTTAACTACTTGAATTCATGGAGTGGATTCCACATGTACCCGGAGGTCGGGCTTTGTGATGGTGTACAAATTTCTTCACGCATACCTCGCCTTCTTCGGCCTATTTGAATGAAATTGGATCCAAAGGTAGACCTCAGATGGGGAATAAGTCAATCTACCTTCACCCGTTCCGTCATTTCATCCATTAAGAAGGTTATGCGTTGTATTTATTGCGAGTCTTTTTGGACTAGGCAAGACGATAGCCCAAGGTGATTTAGACTTGCGACTGTTGGATCAGAGAGACCAGTGAATGACGTTAAGAAAGCTGTATGATCTAAATTAAGGGCTGCTTGAAAAACGCGATCACAGCGAGACCATTTCACATAGATTGACTCTGGGTGACTGTGCATGATGTTCAATCTATATGAAAACCAAACTTCCCTACTACTCAATAGCCATCGGGGAGATCATTTCCTTAGTGGCTAGCAAAGTGCGGCGTCAGTTACTTTCCAAAATCAGCTACGGTCTAGAGTGTGAACCAGATTGAACACAACCAGTCAGTGTAATATGGGTTGTACATTTCTTGTTCTTCGAATTCCCTGCAGAAGCAGGCAAGGAAAGCTACTGTCGAATACATTGAAATCAACCAGACTTGTGGAGTTGTTCTTAGGCAGAATGAGCCGAATTGCTTGTTGACACAGGGCTATCACCCGTGTTGATGTTTCTTCGTTGTACGGTAGATAATGAATCTCACTTAGGTACCGGACTGTTGCAAAAGTTTAGTAGGTAGCTCATATTTGAAATAACGACAGAAATGCACTTCCATGACAGGCGCTAGAACCAGTGAGTCTGACAGATGAGCATTAAACTAGTACTGCCAGTTTAGTTCTCGTAAAAGGACGTGCTAAATTCGAGGCTGGAAACAAGACCGCGGATGTGTGCAATCAAAAACAGGTGTGTCACGCTAGGTAAATCAACGGGTACGTTGCTAAAGGCGGTGATCAACCAGACAGCCTGTTTTGCCTAAGTGTAACTACCGGCGTTTGACCGTGTTCTCAAAGTTGTCTCCGAATTGGGGTTGACAATTCTAGTGGAAGAATAGTGAGAAGCTCGACCATCTGAATGCTGTTCGGCTGACAAATCAAAAGATCGGATCGATACGGGGCGAAAAGTTTGCAGATTTGCGCTTAGTTTATATTGTGGGTTACCTTATGTTGAAAATATGTGAACTACCAGGCAGCCCCGTCTATCTGGTTAACAAAACTCTGACAGTCCCGGGCACGTCGTGGAATGAAGGTTCACCTGATACCACAAAGTACACACCTTTACGTGTGTCAGCGAAACAGCGATGAGGAGTTCCGAGGTTATGATTACATAACTATTCAGCACATCAGTAAATCTCGGAAGTGATTTAAAAGTGGTTCATATCAGGAATCCCAGGAGGAACCAGAACAGAATGGTTGTTTTTACCCTCAGTGTGCTGCAACATGTTGCTCACCAGCGTATAATGATTTCCGTACAATAGCAGGAAATGTCTTCGCACATTGTTTGTTTCAGTTAATTTCTAGGGTTGTTATGGATAGTTCCGCCTAGAAGACCACCCAGCAGTTGGTCAACTTTTTTGTAATGAATTGCCTATGTCTCGGAACTGGCTACGCTGAGAACGCACAACGCCAAATCCGGGGAAACGTCGAATAATCATTCGACCACCCATCCGCTATTAAAATTGACAAATGTAAAAAACACACGCTGTGAATAAAATCGACTAACCAGACCGGAATAACTGAGTGTAAAGAGCATGGGTGTTATGGACAGAAGGTTCATTATGACGAGGTTGAGTTGGAGAACATG
Source organism: Paragonimus heterotremus (assembly GCA_013368495.1). NCBI lineage: Eukaryota > Metazoa > Platyhelminthes > Trematoda > Plagiorchiida > Troglotrematidae > Paragonimus > Paragonimus heterotremus. The sequence continues at coordinate 206,687 of LUCH01000135.1, read as the reverse complement.
AAAGGCTAATTTTATGCACAAGCTGTTTGTAGTTCAACTCAGAATTACGTTACAGAGTTGTCGATTGGAGATTGAATAGACAAGCAGACCGGTGGTGTGACACACACCCAGGGTAACTGCAAAGCTTGCAAAAATTGTTTTGAATAAACACGAAATCAAATTCCGTATCTGATTACTGACAGATCGGTCTCAGTGGCGTCAAGCCTATATCGAAGTTGCCTGTTAATCCAGAAAGTTGTGTGCGTAATTTGTCTTAAATTTTGCTAGACACGCCGTGTTTGAAGTCACGACTTTAGGATCGAGACGTTGTCATCCACGTCGTAATAATGGTTTTTTGGAACTTGAGATACTTTTCGAAAATCTTTTTAGCCAGGCTCGCCGGCTGACTCGCAATTAAACTGCCGCTCCGGATCAACTAAAGTCAGATCTGTTGAACTGCTGCTACCAATACCGGCAAAATCCCTTTGCCTGCGAGCCCCTCCGTGGACTTGGAAGTGGCATCATGACATCCAAAACGTGCGGGTACATTCATTAGTTGACGAGAAAATTGTCTTGAAAAATTGTTGCAGGTTATCTCAGATTTGAAAAATGAAGTCAAGAAACTTATAACAGATGGTCGAGTCGTAGACAACTTCAGTGACACATCCAGTTTTCATACTCTCGCCTTTTTCCAGTTATATAATAAAGTAGTAGAAATACTCATGACAAAATGAGAGTATCTTTCGGTATCTGTTGTGTTAGCTACGGGAAAATGCTGAACACTGAATGGCATATGCTTACTTATGAACTTCCAAAACAATGCTGTAGAAATGTGGTGGTCCGCCACGCAAACATTAACTCCGGACCGACAGTTTTGAAAGTAAATGATCTATATTTTTTTCACTGAACAAAAGTTACTTAATTAGTCAGGCTGGGAAGGGCCTAGACCAATCGATCCACTCCGAACGATTTTCGTTGATCTGCCTCAACGGAACCGTATTGCACACCGTTTCAACGGAAAACCCTTTGGGTAGCCTGAATATTTTTAGGATTGTTGCCCATAGAATAGCTCATTTTCTTTGGTTAACTAGGGCGTAATTTTCTCGTTTAGTGTGTAGCTAAGTATAAACTGCACTGCATAAAAATGTTTCAGTTGTTCATAATAGGTGATGGTAATACCGTGATGTTACTTTTACCCAACCGTTCTTAAAATTACTTCTCGTAATACGCAGCCTCCTCATAACTCATTGTGTCAACATAACGGAAGTCTTAATTGTGGGGTCGGTTGAAACGAACAATCATGAATCATTTTGAACCGACAGACTCATTCTGTTACACCGCACTCGGTCGAACGATATAATATTCACCCTATCAATTGTTTTTTGGCCACATCAAACTGTCTGTTTCTGCCTCTGAAATTGTTCGCATAAAAAACATGAACTGCAGGTAAGGAAGTATCGATCGTCTGAAAACTCAGAAAATTGTTGACACTGAGGAATACAGATAGATTTTTATGGGGTGAAGCAGAATAATGGGAACTGAGTTTAAATAACAGTGTTTCAAGGAAACTGGTCAACTGTTTTGTCACAGTTAAGACCAGTGTCCTTTTCTGAGTTAGTAACTAGGTTAATCGAACAGAGGTTTCTCCACTGCACTACTGGTGTTAACTAAGTGATGGATTGTGGTAAAAAATTAACTGTTTATTTTAAAATGAAGTAGAGTCGAGGGAATGTGCTTATTGGTCGTTCGAATGATTTTGTTTTAATACAAATAACCTATAACAGAAATGTATGCTCGTTGTTCAACTCCATGTAAGCGTACCAAGGGAGATCGGGATTAAGACCATACATGTGGTACAAAGGAGCCAAACAGTTTAATGGAAGACCTGTGTAATATGGTCATGGAAGTATACAAGCAGACAGGGAAAAAAAGAACACAAATTTTGGGTTGTATGACATGATCACCCTGTCCAATTTCCTAAGTGTAAAGTTAATACAAAACATTACTTCACAATCATGTAATACCGATAGTTGTTGCAAAATGTGACGAGATGAACACAAATGCGATGGCTGACTTTACTGCATTTTACTATACTATCCAGTATCACGATACATGGCCTCTTTATTTTCAGGAGTATGAGGTATGCAATTTATTCACCCGTCCACATCTTCATAATCTCAACAGACAAACCAAAACTGTTAAACATATTTATGCACATTTCTGTGTAGGTAATGTGAACTGTCTCGCCTAATCTTTGTCACTGTCGTTTATCATATAAAATTCATTAGTCCACATTCTGAAAGTTGATTGCAATCACACTGGCTTACATACCTGATTTAAATCATTTACGTTGCAAGCTGAGACTTTTCTTGTAAGAACATCTGGAATTCATGTGGATTTTCTTTTTTCTTCTAATTTATTCCGAGAGTGAAAAATTTTGGTCTTCCTCGGGTTTTGCCTGAAGGCATTATTGCACTCCAACTGACTGCGGTCCTCTCTCAGTGCTCTGAGCTGAAGCTTTGTTGAATATTAAGCAGAACGCATATCTGGTCGGTTTTGATAATGCCTGATTAAATTCAATAAGTTTGCTTACACAAGTACATCTATTGGATAACCGTAATATTTTATTACCGTCCTCCATATTCTAGAACAAAACACATTTAGACATTGTTTGAAATAAAACCTGTTTTGGATTATAAATTTCAAAAAGTCTAGAAGTGTAAATACAACGGCATCTGCGTAACTGTATACACACTTTTGTAACAGAAAACTAAATTCAACTCCTGTGTTCCCGGCTTCACGACGGAGTTGTATAACCCCGGAAAGGAAGTTTTTATCTCTTTAGAATAATAGCTACCAACACGAAATTTTGATTTTCGTTTGTTTGTTGGATAAGTCTGGAAAATGTATGAAACATTTCATGTAGTGACCCTGAAGTTACAACAGTTCATGTTGCATGAAGTCATTAACATCACCCACGATGTTAACAAGAAACGGATAAAGCAGTCGCGATGATATACGTGTAGGGGAGAACAAGGTAATCTGCTTCAACTTGACCAAGTTTAGTTTTTACATGTACATTTGAGCTTCACTTGCCATTTTCAAGGACACCTTTACTACTTTTCTGCATGGAAAACACATCAAAATGTCTGTGGCTTTTTACCTAATAGACAACTGTTTTTTAAATAAGGACGAATTACTAGCCATCGTTTCAAACTGCGTGTTCACATTCACTCTAGTAAGATGTTACATTACATTTACAAAACAATACTACCAGAGTGTCTGCAATATTGATTCAGTCAGTTGAGAAACAAACGGAAAGTCCCAACGTCAATTCAAAGTACAGGATTCTGATGGAGAACACTGAAGAAAGGTGCTGCTTAGAAAAATTAGTGACTTTCAAAGTGATGCAACAAGCTTCGTTATTACAAACCAATGTACATTAAATGACGGTCGTAACTACATGGAATCATTTTTTTATTCCTCAGCACGTTTTCACAATGTGCTTCTATTACCATCCTCCTAAAGATATTACTCAACTAACCTTTTTTATCATGAATCGCAAACGCGTGACATGACGTCCGAACAAACGAAGTTAGAAACATGTTGTTGTGCATCTATGCGTAACAATTGAATGGAAACACCAGTAGATAGCCCAATGCATGAAACTGAGGCCTTTTATTCAAAATGTGTCAACTATTGATTAGAATTAACTGATTTTTATTTGGTATGATATATTAAGGATCCCGTGAAAAGGAAACTGAAGTAGTTCTGGATGGAATAAAAAAGATTATTCCTTTACTTGCTTTGAGGACTTATTCGTTTAGGTTGCTATGCTGGCGATAGTTTCAATAAGTTAACACAAGCCAAAAATACAGTTATATTGTGAATTCTCCAAACAGCGAACTCAGACTGTTGCGCGTTTTGTTCTCATATCATGTAAAACGCTTTGTCAGCTTAGGATGAAACAAGGCACAATTGACCTTATTTCAGATGAAGATGATTAATTGTGTATTATTCAATGAGTTGTTTAGCAGTAAAGTGGCGGAGTTTCACTAATCTGCGCTTCTTACCCTAACTTTTGAGACAACACTGTCTAACATTGTGCGTCCCACTCGAGCTGTAACCTTGCCGGTAAGACAGGTTCAGATAGGTCAGTATTACCATGAGGCAGTTGTGTTGACTGATACTTGATTCACCTCATCTAAGGGCTCAGTCACAGTCTTCTGAAGTTGCCTAGTCAATGAAAACAGTTTACTCAAACAACGTTTTGTTAACTCCGATCTATAACTTTCCTACTTCAACAACCTTCGATCGCAGTTATCTGTTGTTGTCCGAGATTGTGTATGTTTATTCAAACTAATTTACATGAAAAAGATATATGAAATTTACAAAAGCCGAACGCAAAATGTCAACGGATTTCTACCTGAAGGAAATACACTTTTTTTCGTGATCACACTGCAAATGAGTACTTTAAACAGTGATTGGTTAAACCATGGTTTGTTTAGTATTTAGTAAAGAACGCGTACATTGTTCGCTTGAGCATTTCGTTATGTTCTTGGTTCATTTATCAACTTAAATACCTGTGCTGTTTTACCAATAAATCAGATTGTACGCTGTGTTCCAAATCACTGGGTACGTCATTAAACCGCTAACCACACGCAATTTGCCTATTTTTGTCAGTGGGAGGGTCTCTTTTAAAAGATTTCTATCAAGTTTGGTGGAAATTAAGTTGCGCAGTTTGCGAGTCATGTACAATATGCCCTAAAGATTTTGAAAAATAAGGTCTTGTAAAAATCTATAGTTAACATTTCGGTTGCTCATTACTGAGTACGGACTGTTTAAAACCACAAGTACATTTGTCCCGGATGAAACGCAACTTAGCACGCATCGGTTTACTGATTTTATTGGTACACTTCAAATGATACAGACAATCAATAAGTATGGATTCATTATCTTGATAAATGTTAGTAGTTGATCATTTTTGACGATTAGCAATGTATATTGTTTAAACGTAGTGGCCATATCAAACTCAAAACTCCTGTTTATTCAAACTTCAGCGCCAAGTTTACTAATGTTTGCTTTGACATGTTACTTCGTACTAGTTACAATCTCATTCAGTTAAACTAATGGTAATATGTTATATTCCCAAAAAATTTTATCTTAAGCGTAATCTTTTCCAATGCCTATTAGTAAACAACTTATTTTACTTACTAACACAAACAGAATATCAGCTATCTCACACAACACACGTTCAGCTATTACAAAAGATAAGTGAATAGCAACGAATAAAAACGATACCTCTAAGGCATACAAACAAGGCATTAAAAATGGTCATAATACTCTACGCTTAGTTGTTAATGCATTATAAACAAATGAGTTAATATTTATTACTGTCGTCTGAATGTGAAACTTCACGGGGATTATACGCTTGAGTTCAGCCGTAGGTTAGCGTGCACGTGTAACCTGGTGGACAGTTGTAATTGGATCGATGCTAGTCACCTAACTGAGCAGGACCGTTTTGTACTAGATTACTGTCAGTGAACTTGTATATTTCAATGCAGGGGTTTTGACTGAAGTTAGATTATATCAGACTGGGCATACTATGGGTATGTTCAACAGATCGATACCATTTTTTAAGAGGAAACCAGTGGAGAAGTAGATGTGTTTTTATTAATCGTGATATGGCGTGCTTAGAAGTTAAAGGTTTTTAGATTAGACAAATAACGATGAATCTGATGTGTTTGTTAAACCACGGATGTTGAGAAGCCAGTGTACATTGTGGTATGACGTACTTTTCAACTAGTTACGTAACAACTGTTTGGTAAAACTAAACCTTCAATGCATAAGCCCCTGAACCGTCCAATGAGTTTTAGATAACGACTGCGCTAACAACCAAAAAATGTTTGCACACTTCGAGATGAACATAATATAAGTCGTTGATCGATCGCTGAATGCTGACAGGCAGCGCAATAATCCTGAAATGCAAATACGGAAAAATTCCACGTTGAAAACACCAATACAACACAGAAAAAATAGTTATTTTGTATTGCAGTATGACAGTTGTGCAGACTAAAATCGTATAAGGTGATATGGTAACCCGTAAGAATGCAATGGAGTTACTTATCATGCTGTTTTGAAAAATGCCTACCATCCTCTGCTGACAAAATAATCCACAAGTAGACTATACAAGTTCGTTGGAACTTCACAACCTTGTACGGTCTGCTCAGCTTATTTGGTTCAAAACACTATGAGGGGTTACTTTTACACATTCAACCCGTTAGTGGTATAATGCAGCCACCACGTCTCTTATCGCTTCGGCACACCATAAATCACTCACTGGTGAGTTCATTGCTGAACAGTTGGGTAAGTATCCCAGCAAGAGTAAATCTCTCGTATAATATTATTTTGACAATGGCGCATACGCTTAGACGCAGATTTTTGCAACCCTGTTGTCGACTTATTGCCAGTATAATCGTTTGTCTACGCCAGATTTTATGAGCGTGACCTTTGTAGTTAGGAAGACTAGTGATTAGGGTATTACATCAACGCACCTTCTGACAGCAACTCGGGTATAATAGTAGAGCATCGGTAACCGTTATGAACACCAAAGTAATGTTGCAGAATGGGAATTCGACGGCTGAGATCAATTGTGGGTGATGTTTAATCTATATGAAAATCAAAATCCCCTACTACTCATCAGTAATCAAATACCGCTCAACAAGTCAATCATTTCTGTGATCTCAACTTGGAGAGAAGTCTTAGTCGAGGGGTTATCGATTGGAGTTAACAGACAGTAACTGTGTCTCCTCTCGAGGCGATCGGGCAACCTGATCATTACTTACAAGCTAAAGTGGTTGAGTGTTCACATGCGATAATTCGGTCGTTCTTAATTTGATGTGAATGGCGCAGTGGTGAACACGGTTGCCTGCTCGTGAACAGCGTGATCGGAGTTCCAATCCAGGCAGTGACAAGGATATGCACTACTGACGAGCTCTAATGAGACGGAAACTCGAGTCTAGTGCTTCTTTTTGAAAGGGGCCGGCTGGAAAGTCCATGGGAATGGGATAGCTGCGATCAGTTGTGGGTGATGTTCAACGTGAGGTTCCGCTAAGGAAAAAGAACGACTCAGTAAAAAGTTGGTATTTGGATATTGTCCTACATTAAGTGGCCCAAACATTTAAACTCTGATAGAAAGAAGTATCATATGTGTTAATGTTATTTAACAACATGGCAAGTACATGCATTCAAAATCGATTACGTTCGTTTAATCAGCTTACACTTTGGTACATTCTGAAAGAACGTTGTGTACATTTAAACAGCCACGCTTTCCTACAGTGTACATTAGGCAACGGAAGCGTGATCACCACAATATAGGTAGCAATTGTGGGAAAATAATAATGACATCGTTCAGGTCGCATACACAATTCACTAACACAAGCAGCATACGATAGTTATTGTTCAACTGACTGCTCGGGATATTTTCGATTTATACTGTGACGGTTGATTTTGAATTCTACTGCTGAATGTAAATTCTTATAATAAATCTTAGGAAGAGAACTGACGTCACCCTACCACTTGCAGCATATGGAGATTTTATCTAAAAACCATCCTTTGCTACTTCGAAAATCAAGTCATGACCACATTTCTACAATTATTTACAAGATCCGTAATTTCATGAAGGTTACCAGTGTTTTCGCTGCTTAGTGACATCAGCTATTACCAAAAATGTAAGCAATTTTTTCCATATAACTGTTGCTTCAGCTGCTTCGAAGAGTGAACGTGTAATCCGTTCCGGGGAAAGTTCATACTACTCTCATCAGTCATCAACACACAACGAAAAAAAATTGAATAAAACGAAAGTAACAGTAACGAATGCACGAACGGACCAAAATGATTTCATTGACTTACATCCTAGTGAATCATGGAGGGTGGTAACGACTTTTGGCAACATCCTGTGTGTAAACACACCTGGCTAATATTTTACGGTGGGTATTAAAGATATTAAAGGATTTACGTGTTTCAAATAAATGACTAGTTTTCAGAATGCTTGAACATTGGAGACTGCCAGGTATAAATCGATATATGTGTAGACAAACTCATCAAAACAAATCCGTAAATTTTGCAGTCCTCGAATGAAGATCTAGTAACATATTTGAAGAGCCCAGACAGAATGTTATAGAAATCGTGTTTCATGCCGCCGAAATTGTTTATATTTTTTCAAGCCTCTTTCTAACGAAAAACATCCAGAAAATGACGTAAACCCTGTAAGGATTAATATCACTCACACTGTTATTTCTATAGGAAGTGTGAATCGGTTCCCTGAGAACCAATACCACATTGGTGGTCTTATTCTTTTGTCTTCCCCCTAACAGATCATATTACAGATTTTGTTGATTTACAAGCGTGTGTACAGTGACACACAAACAGCAATACTGACAAAATTCATTTTCTCGTGAGGCATGGTAAGTTATTCCTTCCTTCTGGTACTTAGAAACTTATTCATACTTACTAATTCACTCAAACAGATTTAAGTTTACTGAGTTTGAAAATGAAATTGCTATGGAAACACAGGCAAGCTAGAGAGCCAAGTGCAACTTTAAAACTTTTTATCTCGTGAAATGTTCGACTCGCGCTTCTCTCCAGCCTCAGTCCTGTCTCACAACACACTGCTCGCTGTCTGTTAAACTCTACAGTGCTGCCTGAAAAACTAACTGATTTAGTCTTCTGCAGATCAGCTGAACTTTCTGTTGCTGTCACATTAAAAATGAGTCCTGGTTAACTTCCGATAAAATATATCAGAGTAATTACATAAAATATTGCTACATTTGTGAACTTTCGAAGCACATTAAAGAAAACTGAATGTATTAAGCAATGATGTAGTAAGGCAGGAAGATTTGTTCAAAGCCAGCATAATTACAGTCCATGCTACTGCACGATAATTTGGTATACCATAACCATGTGCATCAGCTAGTGAGCATTCTGAACGGATCTGTTTATTTGTATCGCTCAGCGTGTTTAAAACATTTTTCAGTTATTAGACATTTTTAAGAATACTTCCGATATTTCAAACATCGTGTATGCAGTTGATATTGACTCGTTATTTGTAAACATACATCTGTGTGAAACTGTTGATATATTTTTTAGCCTGCGTATCCCTCTGGACATTTCTATGAATCTCGCCTTGCCTTTACTATAAACATATTGTTCGCATTTGAGGAAAATTATTATGGGCGGGTTGACAGTAGGTCCAAATAGCCAACCACCCAGGGAATTGACAGGTATATTCGGATTGCAAAACAAAAGAGTTCACCAAAGACTTGCTTGTATCTTGCTCAACAACCATAAAATAAATGACAACCTACATTATCTTACTTGATACACTTTTACTTAAACTTATGATGAATTACATCTCACTGTATCACATGAAGTGAAGTTCAATGTCTGTTTAATTTCCTTGGACCTTCTTATCAAAATCACTACAATAGTTCGATTCTCGTACATCCACGTAGAGCAGGCAGTATTTGCAGTTTGGTCTCTTCGCACCGAGTAAAAGCCACTATGACCTACTATGTCTTATTCCATACGGCTAGAAAACTGTGCTCAATGGACGTACTAGAAGAGGAGGAAAGAATCGTTAAGAAGATTTCTGAGCAACGACTGCCCCCAAAATTCGGGGGTGTCACCTTTAGTAGAAAGCATCAAACTCGGCAAGCCGAAGTGCGGAATAACGTATGGACATATAACACATGTTTGAAGGATGACACACAAATGACAACCTGATTCACGAACCGACTCCGGCTTTGGAGAGTAGTTTCACAGCCACTCAGTGGCGCTTTCTTGTAGGCACAAGGTGGGTGACTAACCACAGCAGCGGTTCCCCATCAACCCAACGGTCAGTCTTTGCTGCAATATACCAGTTCAGCTGTAGCTGTGTGTCCGCACAGTCAGAGAGGGTTGATATAGGCATCATTGTACGGCGCAGCATAACTTTCAGTAACCGTTAAGTGCAGTGTCAAAAAGCAACAGTTGACTAAAGCAAACTCGTTGAACCGTCAACCAAACAATATTCATTAGACCGTCACCCGTTTGCAGTTACCTTAAAACATTGGTTCTCAAACGTGTCCTGGAATTGCTACCAAATCCTGTAGCAGTACTCATCAGGACGTACCAGTCATAGTTTTGTGCGTATAGGAGGCTGAATCAACTAAGCTGATTGTTTCGTTGGTGAGCGAAAGACTGAAACTATTTTGGTTCATTCGTTCATGAAATATTATATAACGGCAACTTCCCACAACGTGCCGCCTTTCCGGTTTGGTGAAATTGACAATAAAAATTGGTTTGCTTTCGTTTTGCCAGTTCGAAACATGGCAACCGAATAGTTTCCTGTGCCTACCTAGAACTTCCTTGTTTAATAAACTATTGCAATCGGTATCACTTCAATGTGCTTGGTTAGTTTATTTCAGTTTGTCCAATTTTTAGACATATTCGTTATCTAGGTATTGATCCCTTAACCAATCCTCAGAATGTTTAATTAAACTTGGTCTTTACATTTCCAAAGTGAGCAATGCCAGTGTGTCCAGAAGACAGCTGGGTAGAGTTAGGAAGATGGGAGATGCAACCACAATTCAGTCTTACGTGTTGCCTTCGTATTTCGTATATTTGGTTAGTTTTGAATTGTACGTTGTTCACGATCGATTTTTGCTCTGGTCACTGATCTGCCAAGCAAGTCACATAGGAATTTGCTGTTGATTGATTAGAACCCTTCAGTGAATTCGGGCAAGACTAAATCTGAGGGTTATTAGTCCCCATGTATAGATAGTACATCTGGTTTTTTCTGTAAACCCGTTTAAGTTAACAGTCTGTAACCCCTGTTGAGCTACTGTTGTTACTTAAATTGAACTCCGGTCGTTATTTCTGATATAGAAATTTAGGCTTTGTCCAGTTTGACTTCTTATTTTTACTACACAATATTCATCGGCTCAGAATGCAAACGTACAGAGTTTGAAAAATATCAACTTTACTTGTTAAATTCTAAAATATGTACTTCTAGTAATGCTCTCTTCTTGTGCACTGCTCAGTATAAAACTATCTGCCTCATACATTTCGTATTTGATTAAACCTTGAAACTAGACGAAGCACCAGTCAGTCGGTTGAAACAGTATCGGTGGAAACTAGCAGCCAAAACAGTTGAAAATTGCTAGCTGTTTAGATCCGTGTTTCGGAAGTAGTCATAGGAATTTATTATTATTATAACCTATTGTTCGGCCAAAGAGATAGTAGTTTTTATGCGGCAACTTGGCGATCGAAAGACTCTCTATGGACGATTGCATTTATATATTTTGTTGCTTTCATTCACATAGGTGATGAAAGTGATCAGTCATCCAGAAATTTCAGTAGGTAAGACGACATTCTACGTTATGGAGCTTGTGAAATTACATTCATCATTCACCTAACGTAATTAGACAGCGCGTGATGTGGAAATATTAGAAAAAGCTGAATTATAGATGGCTTATTCGCTGTGCAACGTTACTGAAATTAACATTTTTCAAACATCAAGATAGTACTTTTTATGAGGTGGCAAAGAATGACTGACATTTCTACTAATTTCCGAGACCGATGAGTCGTAAGGGGGTTTTGATTTCTATTAGACGAATAAACCAGAATTGGGTAATTTGTCGAACACATCCTGTCGATAACTGCTGTTTTTGGTAATAAATTTTCGCATAGCGTCGACAAGTATGGAGATACCGCCGTTGGTAAAAAGAAGTGAGTTCACGGTGTCTATTTTAGCAACCGTCCAATATTGTTGATCCACTAATTAAAAAATGGAACTGAAAAAATAGAGAAAACACCAGAAAATATTAAAATTTCAACATACACTGACCACTGGTTATCGTAAAACGAGCAAACTTCAAACAAACTGCGGAAAAAACGAAGGAAATTGACTAATCGAGTGGTTCTGACCTTTCGCACGTCAGTAGTGCAGCAAAACTCATCGAAGGAATATTGCCTGAACCGGCGACTTTGAGCACACAAAACTGAAGTTGTCTGAATAGCACTGTTTCACTGGTCGTCAGCAATTTTGGGTTATACTTACGTAGCGGTAGTTGAAACTGATTTTGAAACGCAAATGTCTGGCCGCCCAACTGTTCGTTCCGTTAAGCATTAGAGGTTTGGCTGTATATACCGGTTGTATACACTACATCGCACATTGTCACTGACTAACTATCAATTCAATATTGAGTACTTTCAATCAATTAACACACTAAGGAAAACTGAGAAAGAACTGTTGTGAAACTCTCCATAAAGGACGTTTGCGGTTCCTTCATTTTTCTGGATATAATAGTTCATTTATAGATAAGCTCGTCGTTAATCCTAGACATAGTGGATTTGTAGATTAATACTGCCGTTATTAACACATACTTATCGGAACCGCACCAAAACAGCCCGTTGATGTCAGAGGTTGCACGCTTGTACTTACGTTGCTTCACCAATGGAGTTTTATTTTGTGCCCAATCAGCACGGACAAGATATGACCCGACCATGATTACCGCTTTCTGCCGGTAGGCCACAGTAAGTTGGAGATTTATGGAGGTTCGCGACATCCGGTGGAATAATGAAGACCTTCAAAACCTTACTGCGGTTACAAAAGAATTTGACTTTTATGTCTTCAGTATTTCAACACAATTTGAGCCTGGTTAGACAAACAGCGATGCACTTAAAATAAATAGTTGGAAACAAGGAACGTTATTTCTCCTCTGTTCCATGACTTCGCAGTGGTTCACATGTGTACACAGCACAAAGTGATCATAATATCAAACAATCCACTAATTACGTTATAACGTTCTGCTACAGCTCCTATCTACTTCAAAGTCAATGAAACACCCCTGGTCGGACATCCACATCGCCACATAAATATAATGCGAACCAACTAATGTGATCAAGTGAGCCTGGTAAGCATCAAGCTGGGATGCGCCTACATCAGTCAACTGTCTATACCTATCCGTGGTGTGAGAGAAAATGCACACAAATATATGTCAAATATGAGATCTGTGTCGACTGTTTTCGGTCCACTAAGCCCCAATTCTTTCAGATCTATTTTGTCAAAGTTAGTAACGATAAAATACCAAAGCGAGAAAACGGCTTCGTAAAATTCACAGCTTCAGTTAAAAACCGGACTTATTTCCACCAGGCTGAAAAGCGATCCTTACAGACCAATTTTTCGTTGTTTTAAGACTTGGATAACAACACCAACCACATTAAGAAAAATTAAAATAGTCGTTGCTGTTTGGGCTGCCCCAAAAAAAGGTTCTCTTCATAGAGTATAGCTAACTGTTATTCTTACGCTACGAACGTTTTGGCGGGTGGCGTGGCTGCATAGTAGAGGGCATAAACTAGTGGTCAAGAATGTTTAAAATATGACACAACTTCGATCGATAGGTGAAAATAGCCAATCATTCTGCTAAATAGGAGCTCGTTCAACAGAATGTATAGTTAAAAAATATTGTAACCAAATAAAATAAATCCGAAGTGCTAAGATTCACGTACGACAGATCAATAATGCAGCTTCGACCTGGTAAAACGCCTGCCAACTATATTCTTTGTCAAATCAGGTTTTGAAGGCCATCTAAAGCATGACTTGATCTACGTTTTGCTTCAGACCTCTATAGATGTAACTCTATGCTGACAAAAGTTTCCGGTTGAATAAATTATCTGTTATTCGACAATTGTGGACGGAATGTACCCGGAAACTTCCGGTATTTTTTAAAGTAATTTGTTCCCGCTCTCACTTAGTTTCAATTTATAAACCATGTATGTGTAATTATTGCTGTTATGGCTGTCTTGATAGTGTAAAGTACAAGCCAGCCGTTTCTACTGTGCTTGTCCGTTACGCTTGCGGACCAACTTTACGGCAACGTGGAGACACCGGGGGACAGCGTTCTTCCGAAGTAGGGTTTCCAGTAATAGTCCCGTAAAAGGTTGCAACAAGAACCTACGTGATCCAAAGGCCTAGTGAGCCATGCACACGACTTAAACAAACGGAAAATAAAACGGCGCTGACAACACTTCAACCAGTGCGCGTTTGTTGGTTTTGACTGCACATTGCAATAGTTCATCATCTATCTTACCTTGACCTGGTGTACACAACAATGACTTTGATGTGAATCAAGCACATTTATCGCGAGACTCTTTTGTAATGGAGCATCCCATATTTGAATGACTGTAAGACAAGGTTTTGCTTACAGATATAACCAACGTTACATATGTTGACAAAGATCTCGGACATCACTACTGAAGATACCAGTAGTGGGCAGAAATAAACAAAAGTTAAAGATTTTATGGAAAATAATTCTGAGTAATTTGCTTGAAGACAACATGGCTTCACGGTCTACTGAGGAAGATAACTACGAAAATATCTAATTCTACATAGTGCGCCCTGAAACAAGCCATTTCTTTTCAGATAGTAGTGTCACCAACGGAAATGACAGGTTCTGGCACAACAAACCCCACAAGACCTGTCGGATTACGAAATGGAAGAATGTAACCCAGTTGTTAAATCCATTGTTTGACGTCAAGTCTCAACGTAGCAGATTCACCTTTAAATCGACTAAGCCAACCAAAACATATCGTTACTGGAACCTGACGGATCACATGGAAATGGATATGTACTTGTGGTTTTCCCGAATACAGTGTGGACTTGACTGAGTGCTTTACTAAGGAAGAACTTTCTTCTGGGTCCGAAGAAAACCTGGTTTATTGTGGCACAAAACTTGAGAATTACTTTTGCTGCTTTAAATGCAATTTGATAGTTGTTGACAAACTACCACATTACCGCTGCAAACGCGGGGTAAAGAGTTAACTGTCTGATTTAGCAGAATATAAAAGGATGACGTCACAGTAGTACGGTACCCATCTTGTTGGATATAACTTATCCAGTATATTTGGCCGAGATTCCAAATTTATGGAAATGGATAGTCATTTTTGGGTAAAGCGACTATATTGTCTTTGGTGAAACCCACTGTTAACAAAATAACACCGAATAGCACCTTGAACGCTACTATTTGTCTATTAAACTTATATTGCATTCAACCTTTAGACGCATTATCTGAAACTACATGCTTCTAAAAACTGGCGAAGTATAACATCAGCTTAGAAAAGTACCGTAATTTGAAGGTGTGACGAGATGCACATTGAACGAAATCCTCCAATGATATTTAAGTAAACGGGGTTCTGCGGTGATTGTTGCTAACCCTTTGTATCGATGAAAACCATAAATCGAATTAGATCAAAAAAATGTAATATTCCGTAATCAAACGAAATTCGGCTACTGCATCTAAGACGACAAGGTGAAAACTTTCGTTGAAATCGGAAGTATTGGTGTTGGTAATTAGGTGTTGTAACTATAAGTTTCTGCATCAGAGTGCGATATGTCATGAACAAATCTTATCCTGTCATTACGCCCAAAATAGCTAGTTAGTAGCTGATGAATACATATGGAATGACTTCTACTATCTCATCGGTTGTTTCACATTACTGCATCGACACCAGCATCCTTGGTTAATGAATGCTAGAACAGTTTAACCCATCGTTTCAGCTGTCCCTATGGCCAATGCCGTCGTTTTAGGAATATGAAGATTATTTATGTTGGAAAAAGTCACGCAAGATCAGTGTTCGAGGACCACTTGATATTGAGTTGTTTTGATTCTAACTAGTATTGGTGATTGTTTAGGATATTTACCTTGTTGTGTGCTTTAGAGATCCGTCGATTTTGATCTTACTTTCACACTTGTGCGGTTTTTATGGGTAAGTGAAAGAATGGCACGTTTTTAATAAAAGTCTATAGTAAATTTTCTGAAATAACTCTAATGGAGAATAGGAACCCGGTGATTTTGACCAATTTTCGTACACTCATTTTGAAATTTCAGGCAGGATAGTATCGAAGGCTCTCCGTGATAAGTGACTGAGACTGACGACATTCCATTCTGCAAAACACAACACATTTTAGGAATTGTGAACCAACTTACTAACTGTTGTTATTATCTTTGAGTTAGTTAGATATGAGCCAATTAACTTCGGACTTTTGAAGCATCCTCGTCCAGCGGTTAGGGTGGTACAGTCTAACGTGTATGTTCCACTGGTAATGAAATGTGACATCCGAGATACTTAGTCGTAATGCATTAAACTCGCTGTTGGCCATCATTTAATTTTGTTATTCAGATATGTATATCGCGTACATTTCGGGGTGTTTGGATAGCATATTTACACCGGTGTTTAGTTACTCTAAGGTATTTCAACCATACTTCTATATATCTGAAATATTAGATAGCAACGTTTAGATACATGACTACTTTTGTTATTCGGCATTTAGCCTTCAAAACTGTGTGTATCATTTAGCAGAAATAGTGAAATAATTTGACAACAAAATCACATGTCAACTCGTATGCCATGTGAAAGTTTTACATCAAAATGTAGCTAAAAATATTTGTCCCGTAAAATGAATAGTAAAGTCTAGTATTTGAAGAACACAAACAGACTCTTACTACGTACCTTCTACTAATTATTTACCTTTGTCTCGTTTAGCACATTTGGACTTGAACTCTGTTCAACAGTGATTAATGGGACTGTACTATCAGTAAATTACTGTCAGACACTTAAATATTAATTTGCTAACATTCAAAAGACGACAGAAAATTCCTTATCTCATTAACCTTTATTTGATTTATTGTATGATGTGATGACTTCGCTTGAAATTCTCGGTTGCCCCTACTAGGAATTCGAAGCTTCCACTTTCGACTGTTGAGGGAAAGTGTCAAACGATACCAAGGTATGCACGCAGTCAAGGGAGGTATGCTATAGTAGAGTGCCAACAGCACTCAGTGGTTGGCGGTTTTAAATATATAGGTTGATGAGAGATATTTCACACATTTTAGGTTACCACAGAAAATATTCTTTGGGTCGACATGCAAGCTGTTCCAGGAAAATGAATGATGAATTTGGTGATGGGCGTGCGTAAATAGCGAATCGTGTTTCTGGCAGCAAACATATCCTAGCTACATTTGAACGGATGTCTGGAAATGTAGAAATTCAATCAGTTTGCTTGTTCATAGGGAAGCGTAGTGAAATCTACATAGTCCGACATTTAAAAAACGGAGGAAGGACTAGTAACTAGTTAAAAGCTTTCAGACAACCATCTCGGAGACCGTCCATCACAGTTGAAGTAACGCTACAGTGTTTGTTCAAAAACTCCGTGCCATAAATTGAGTAGTGCATTAAACACAATTTTTCGGTGCTGGTTTGCCGTTTAAATTTCATTGGTCTTACGTGAACTTGTTCGAGTCGTTTATAAATATCCGGATGGACAGAAAAATGACCAGCAGTTTCGAAAGTACACCTTACGTCGAAAACCGAATCACAGCCCTTCGCTTAATTCACAAAACCCCAGACGACCACTGGAAGCCTTCACCTTAGGATAGTGATCATCCTGAAAGTCAACCCCTGAATCATCCTTCTCAATCAGAAGTCATCCGAGGACGATAGATAAGGAGTATAAGTTATCCCAGCGTACGTCACCTTCAGTTAGGTCATCCGCTGCATCAGTAGTCGTAACAACGGCAATTCATGAGGAATTCAAAACCTTGCTATGTGCGTTGATGGTCACAATTACACTTGGTGCTAAATAACGAAGGTTTCCAACTAGTATCGGAATGTGTCTGTCGAGTTCCCCATAGTACATCATCCATGTAAAATGTCTTCCTTGGGTAGCTTTATGCGTGAGCTTAATCTTGTTGAGAATGTGATCATTTAACAGCAGTTTAGGGCATCTGATCATTCTATTCTATATTAGTTATATTATGCTCAACAAACCAAAAATATATTGGCGCACATAACGGGAGAATTTTCAGAATCCATAGGTATTAGTTTTTTTCGTCAGAAACTCCTTCATCCGGTCGGAGGACTGTTTAATCCGGTATACACACCTGCAGCCATTAACTGGCCCCCATAATTCTGACAATCCATTACTGAAGAAGTACCACTAGACCTAAGGTTATTTAAAATAGGCACAATTTTAGGTGAGCAATGACCAAATCACTGGTAAGTTTTAATGGTCTTCGAGAAGTAGATTTACCATGCGGACCTTTATTATCGTTTCTCTTAGTTTGACTTTGTTTTGATTTCGGGTTTATCTCATAAAGGTAGTTAACTCGTTGTGAATGTACTAGGCCATGGGCCTGTTCCAAAAAATGACATAAATAGCAACTGACAAACATGAACATGGAAGTCAGAGACAGTTCTTTGCAAAATGTATCTCTCGGGCACATTTCGCTGCATCTCATCAGGTATATACTGCAACCTTCTGGTTTATATAACAACGTTCAGTGGTCATTGTGACGCTACACAACAAGATCAACAACCACACAAACACACGCACACACAGTCATAAACATCCGTTACCAGGGTAATCTCGTACTGACGAACAAGTCTTTCCGTATGCAGAGGGGTAGCTTTAATTTGCTAATTGCTACCGCCTACGCGAACCGGAGAAGCCTCTGATTTTTGTTGCGTAACGTATCCGAAACGCCTTCTCCAGATTCATTTGGGGTAGACAAGTCAACGGGTGTCGGGCGATCGATGACGCGGGTTACTTGTGGCTTGTCACATTCTGACTGGATCCCGGTATCGTGGTATCCATGACCGTTTTGCGAACCCAAGCTGGAATGTGCTTGTTGACCCGATTACGTAAATGCCGCTCCGTTCTGCCTATGCAGGTGGCCCGGCACTCACATGAGAGTTCATAGACGATGTGAGATTTGGCGTTCAGCGATAGTGGTGTTTTTAAAGATGGTGTTGGGGTTCGTGTGGTGGCGAACAACATGTCCAGTTGGGCTGCATAGAACGTGTGTCCCATGGTTGCCGTGAGACGGGTTTTCAACAGAGTGGCAATGTCATCATCTCTATATGTCAAACGCAGATGGACATTTAGTTTGAGGGCTGTTGAACACATCGCGGCGACCGGCTTTTGTTTGCTGAATTTCTCAACAAATGCCGATGGATAGACATCTTCTTTGAGTGTGGTTCTCATCAATGACATCTCTTTGGCCAATGTTTCCCTTGGACAGATTCTTCTTGTGCGATAGAACAAAGTCCCCACCACACCCCGCTTGTACTGGATCGGCACAAAACTGTGAAAGTTCAGGTACTGTCCAATCCAAGTGTGTTTCTGATAGACGGACCGCAGTAAGAAACCGTTGTCTTGGCGTTTCATGGGAATATCCAGAAACGCCAGCGTTTCATCCTGTTTGTGCTCAAGGGTGAAGCACATTTTTAAATTCAGCTTGTTAATTGCGTCTAACATACTCGTTGCCATCTCCTTGGTATTGGCAACGATCAACACATCATCACCGTACGGCCGATAGAAATGAGGCTGAGTGATAACAGCTTCTGAGCTCTGCTCCTTGTGGGCAACGAAAATATCGGCAAGTAGCGGGCAGAGTGGACTGCCCATAGCAACACCATCGATTTTTGTATAACCAATTCCCTGGAAGTGGAACTTTACGTTCGTTGTGCATAGTGGGAGAAGGCGCTCTTGCTCAGACTAAGGCAATCCTATGTTTAATTGGTGTTGGTCAATATACTAACAAATTACACTGACCGTCTGCATCAGAGGGACATTTGTAAACAAACAGGCGATGTCCAAACTGGCCATATGTTCGTTATTGTAGTCCAAACCATCGAGTAAATAGGTTAGTTCAAAGCTATCTCTCACGGTTTTCCGAACCACCGAGTGTCTTGCGGGCTGAAGCAGTTGGGTTAGCCACTGTGCCACTTGTGCCAAGTGCAGTAGCTAACTGATGAGACGCAGCGGAATGTGCTCGAGAGAAACATTATGCAAAAACTGTTTCCGACTTCTGTGTTCAAATTTGTGACTGAAAAGAGTTGCTTTGCTATTCTGACAAATGTGACCGGGAACCCACTGGAAACCGCAGGTTACGGTTGAAGAAGAATGCATCATTTTCGAGTACCTTCCTATTATCCCCCTCTGACAACCCTAATAAAAGCATTTGTAAACAACGACAGTGGATTCTTTCACTTCTAGGAGGGGTTACCTGTTTGCACAGCTGTGACAATCGTATGTCAGAAATTATGAACACTTACTCACTAGGAAGGACTGAATAGTTTGGTTGGTCTTCTAAATCCATTTGTCCGCAAGTATTCTTGGATTCGGTAGGAATAGAACTAAGTGCAGAGTTCAAAATTACTTTAAACCAGGTTGCGTGCACATAACGGTTTTCGATTTGTTCTAGTCTGTGTCTGTTTTCTGTCAGCACACAGAGTCTAACGGCAAACGATTCGTTTTCTGTGACGAATGTGCCGAACATTTGTGATTCTGTCAAGAATGCCACTGACAACCAATAAAGTCGAGATACTTGACGAGAATAATCCACCTTTCTTCTATAACGGACGTAAATGTGGCTTAGATGATGCTGGCGTTGAAAAGTGCATTATGCATTGTAATTCATTTTTTAGTGTAAGTTGAAAACTGTTGTTAGCCAATATGGAGTAAATCGTGTGAATCTGAATAAAATGGACGCGAGATCTTGAAACAAAACTGTAATGATCTTGCCTTGAAAAATCATTTTATATCGATCACTGAGGTATGAACAGCTTCATGCAACAACAACGTTTCACTGAGTTTTTAAACAGTGCTGTTTGACGTCTTCAGCAGGTTAGGTGAATACGTACTTGATCAATCGGACCACTGCTCGGAACTCCGTAGTGTACTCACAAAATAATCGACCCAGGGAACTCGGAGTAGGAAATACTAATCTTTTCAGTCTTTAATGTACTCACTTGAAATTTTGCACAAACTAATAGTAAAACAAAGTGTTTGATCCACAGACAATGTGAGTAGCATTGAAACAAAAACTTGTTGATGAATATCCGTTAAGTTCAGAATTTTCCATGGTATTGTCTAAAATGCCAATGAAATCATTTATTTTTGAAAACATTATCAGGGCTGACTAATCTTAAGCTTCTTGAAAATTCTGTATGTGAAGTCTGCTTGATTTTACCCCGCATCAGATTATTCCGAATATTGAAGTGTTTCACAATTTCGTCGAAATAGACCAAAGTAAAGCGTGGTTCGTTTGAACTTTCCAACGATTTTTCTGTAAGATCTTGGTATTTCTGTAAATATGTAAGTATACTCAATTATCGCTGGCCAGAAATAAGATGAAAATATCAGTTTAATTCTTCCCATTGTTGTAGTCAAACGTACGGTGATGTTAACAAGGCATCTACAATTTTTTACCTCCGTATGATTTTACAAACCATCGTAACCACATTACACACCGCTCTGGCTCACATGGAATATCTTGAATTAAATCTGGACCTTCTGATGCGAACAATTAAGGAAATAATATAAAATCGTTTATTCCAGAAAATCAAAAAGCGTTATAAATTTGAAGGAGTCGAAAAATACTTTAAATTCACTTCCATCCCCACGAAAAATTCAACACGTTCAATCTACTTAGTGCTTCTCAGATACTTCAGAAGAACTTCTTTAAGTTCGATAAGTTAGAGACGAACATTTTAAAGGTCATAATATAATTTAGTCTCAAAAGGAAAAATCTTACTAATTTAGTGCGCTGCAACTTCATACAAACTTTCAATCCGTACCACAGGTTTTTTGTTTGTGTGGTTCACTTTTTCTCCGTTTCAGGTGTGTTTAATTTTATTGAGAACGGAAGTCTTCTGACCGTCTAAAGCCTTCAGACAAACAATTTCGTCGTACACACGGAAAATATTAATAGTCTCCATATACTTAATGTTTCCTGAAAGACGTATTATGCATGTTTACTCACTTTACTAGTAAAAAGTTAATTTGTGGTTGGCAATCTTATAAGAATGCAGTCAGGTGAAAAACACTTCTGTTTCTAAAGGCGAAATTAGTTGATATGCTGAGATAACTGAATCAGGAAAGAAACGTCATCAGGATGAAAAGGGAATTAGTACTTGAAGTAAACTATTCCGACGACATGAAAACTCGCCTCAAAGTAATTTTGAACTCTATGAAGTAGTTCATGTGTTGTGTAAGCAGTTAAATTCTGGTTGACAAGACGATCATTTCGTCTCACACTTTAAAAGTCAGTCACATCAAAGACATGTTATTCGGTTCCTTATTTGTTTATGATACGTCTCAGCGGTAATACACACAGTGGGAAGTAAGCGAATATACCCTAAAATCTCAGTAACACTTTATCTGACAACCTGCATTTGCTTTTGAGAAAGGTTTGTTGAATTTAAGACCGAAACCATCAACTTTCAAATAGAAAGCGGTTGAGCTACTTTCGCATTTACACAAACTCTGTTAACTAGAAGCATTCGAGTGTATAGCTTGACTATTTTTTCTAAGCGCACGACGTGCAGTTGCACTGACCTGAAACAAAAATAGCAGTGTGAGGACTGAAACAACTCAATAAGACGATAGCTTACATGTCTTCTTTAATTTACTAAACAAACAGGAAACCTGCCGAACAACTTGACATTCTTATAGCGGAGAATGGAAAGTAAGTGATTTCGTGGATTGTTTTCTTCAGACTGATGCCTACTGCTTACGAAAATTTAAGTGAATGTAGCGTTAAGGCCGTATTATAGAGAATTCAGCCAACATGTAAACAACACTGAACAGAATAACAGAATGCAGGTTACGATACATCTTCGAAGGCAACCATTTGTGGTTAAGGACAGAATCCTTTCCACCGATAGCGATAATGGACAAAACAACAAATACGTATCAGAAGTTTAAAGTTTCAGTTATTGCCGGACTTTCAGTAGCTCAGTGAGTGCTTAAAGTATTGGTAATTCACATGCGTAAATTCAGTACAATTAATGACGTAGTGTGTGCGACTCAGGGGAAAAATGAGACGAGGTACTCGGTCATTGTAACCCCAACAACATTCATATTAAACTAAGGCGTTCACACCCAAAAACGTTCCACGCTGGCTGGAGAGTTCTCGTTTATCGTTGTAGAAAACGAAAGGAAACTGATATGACGATAAAGTCAAATCTTTGGATTTTCTGTAGAATCTGGTTGGATACGGCTGCACTGTATTTGACTGAAATGCATGGTACGGAATACTGGAATACAAATATATGCTAAAAATGGTGTAATTTCAAGTCACAATTAATGTTTTTGACTAATACAAAACCGCCGGTTCCTAAAAAGTGTTTCCAAATAATATTTAACCTTTCAGTTTCTGTCCATCTCCAGGAAACGTGAGTAAATTGCAGTGCACATGGTGACGCAGGAAGAGAAGAGAGTTTACCACTGGTTTCTGCAAAATAGAAAACGTAACTGTGTAAACTACACTGAAAGTGGATTGGATAGTTTGACTTTTCCTAACTTAAAAACGTCAGCTGGTAAGTAGAGTAACTGAAACTCATGATAATAACTCTTGTTACTGTTATTCAGCTGCATATGTGGGTGCGCCGAACATAAACCCGCTCATATAAAAGCTGCTTTGGCTCGTTGGTCGCTGTTGCCATTGAATAAAAATTAGCTCTGGTGGTTAGTGTCTTGTTGTGGTAGATATTTCGTAGTTTGGACTACCTGCCAGTAACGCAAGTTCGCGGAGTAAGAAGAGCCAACTGAAACGCTTCGGAAATGTCGCTAAAGCCCTGAAAAACAATAAGTGAAGCATCGCAACTCAAGGCTTTTGGTTGGGTTCATCCCGTTTCCATAAAATAGCGTAGCTAACATAAATTTCGCATCAGGGCGGGGACTCTCTCAATTTCTATCAGGCGTTTCGGTCAGTTCTTCTCAAAACAAGTTCGACTCTTTTGTGAGTTGGACAGTGTCATAAGTTTTCGACACAATCGTGTATGAGTCTCTACAACGTCACTATGGGACACCATGTTGACTACTGCTCTAATAGTTATATTCTAGGAAAGACTGACTCATCACAGAGTGTACATTTCTTTTAATAATAATAACTTACTAATTATCAACGAGCAAACTATCGCCAAACTTGTGTATAATTTCCCTAGTTTCAGTTAAAAGGGCTCTTACATCTGACCGTTGATTTCAATGAACAGGACGTGTATCGTATTCTCTTTTGAGGCGATTACCCGAAAAGTTGCTCACTAGCCAAAATGGTTGTGGTCGCATGTGAAAATTATGGGGAGCGTGATATGATGCTGATGACGCATCGATCAGCAAGGTAGCCTCAAGAAAGACTGGGCAAAGTTGAAGTCTTGATCTTGGCAAAACCATACATTGCAAATGAGGTTTAATAAGGACGAACAAGGAGTCTAATGGTTTTCTCAGAAACGAATAGCTTGGAAGGTTCATAAAAGCAGCAGAGCCTCGATAACTAATGATTCTGCTTACTTAGTGCACATAGTGATTTCCCATATTCCTAGAAGACTGACACTGTCAAGACTGATCATTTCGGTACAGTTAACTGCATGGAGTGTGTACTACGAAGTTCGTAACCCTTTCATTTACGAGTCATACTTGACACGATTTGTATACTCTTGAAACTTGTGAAAATCCATTTGCGAATGTATACACGCATGTACATGGCCACTCTTTGTTATTCACTTTGTCCCGTCCACTACTAATCTCAAACTGATTAGGATTTTGAAGAATTCCTTTTATGTTACCAACCGAATCTTTCGACACCAAATCTTAGGAACAGATTCCGGGATACCCAGATGCATTGGGTGTTATACACAAAACTCATTTGCTTCGAAGCATCTGGTTAACTAATTTCCAGAGGCATCGCATAAATCTAAACGTTCAGAATGAACCTGTCCATAACGTATTGCGTGAACAAGGTGAAATAGGAGCTGTTAACTTTGGCAACATGTTCAAGTAATAACTGTTGAAGTATGGTGGTCAAACAGCAAATTTTTCAGTGACTATCGAACTGCTGTGAACAAATGCTTGCTAAACAAGGGTTGCTTGAAGCAGAAACCTAATAAAATATTTTTTCGGTATGTTTGCTTGAAGTTCTTTTCCAAACCTGATCCCATCACACCAGCAAGTCTCATTAAACAGTGCTTCCAGGCCCATAACTAGAATAAACAATCCAGTTTAACTCTCGAAGTGAAAAGTTTCACTCTTCCAAAGAACATTATCTTGCCAGTCTTCCAAAATGTGGTGGGCATGGTGACTGCTAAACCTCAGAGTGTAACTAATGTAACATACAAGCTGGTCGTCTTTACGCTGATGGTCCCTTACACTTTGGATTAGAGTGAAGACACTTAGGGACAGCGTTCTTCCAAAGTAGGGATTCCAGCAACAGCTCTGTAAATGGAAACAACACGAACAAGCATGAAATTAAGGCCAAGTAAGCCATGCACACGATTTACACAAACGAAAACGAAAACGGTGCTGACAGCACAGAAGCACGCACTGTTACACAATTCAAACTCAACCCGTGCGTGCTTGCTGGTTTCGACCGCACGTTGCACCATCTATCAGGATGACAGTATTGTACATGGCTCTGCCCAAAATATCCAGAATGAGAGAATACTTCGTTTGCGCGAAAGTAGTTTTACATATTTGCCATCAATTTGAAAAGATTTTTGAGACACTAACATATCTGACCTCAAATGTTCGATTAGTGACACTGGAATTCAACGTGGTTCCAAGCGATATTCGTTTCTGTCTAGTGTCCTCACTCTAATGGTTTCTGACAAGATGAACTGGTTCATTGGTTCGCCCCAATATTCCACCTGTTTCGCTGCTGTTTCGCTGTTCACAAATCAGAATGCTTTTTCTGATTGTTTCGTCCAACCAGTTTGTGGAAACTAATGCCCATGAAAACTTTTACTTCGTTTGCCAAACTTTCTTGCCAGGAACACTGTAATGCGAAACGTTTTTTGCAGACTGTCATCTATCGTTTTTAATGCTGCGTCCTCCATGTTGTTTATGGCCGTAAAGAAGCAGGATTGTTGTCCAGCTTTTTTATTTCGAAGCTTCCTGATTCAGCAGAGCTGGTTATGCCCTAAATTACACATTGGTTCGAGTTTTAGTACTAACTTCTCCAGGGGGACCCGAAGGTTTAATTACCAGCCTTACAAATCACTCGATAAACGTGCAACAGTCACGAATGACCAACGGACTATCGCCCTCTCAGCATATCAATGTAACATCCAAAATCATTTTGTTCAGGCTCATACAACGAACTGTCTACACCTCCAGAGACATTTGTCACGTAAAGACTGATAACTCTGGTGTCTTTTAGTTTAAGCGGTATTACTGAGTTAGGCGCTTCTGAGTTCCAATATATGACGTTATTTTGCCATGTTTATTTTGGCTTCCAGTGAAATACAAAATGCAACCACGAAACACGGACTTCCGGAAAATTGTGGCCGTCGCGAAGAGATTCCGACTACCCTTGACTGTTCTCACGCTGTGGCAGAAGAATTATTATGACTTCAAAACTTCTCTACATAGTTTTATTTCATATACATTCTGGACATCGTTTTGTAGAATAAGCTGAATTCCTGAAAGGTCTGGCACGCTGGAGACCACAAACTGTTGCGACACTGCTAACATTGAACGTGATTGTGGCAGTCCTACTGTTAGTGGTATCGTAATCGATGCATACACCAGCTGGCGGTAGATGAATATGGATCAGTGTTGCATTGTTCGACTTAGGCTGTATTACGTTCAAACCTGTGTACGCACAGATGCCCTTCAAAACTCCAGCAAGTGCTGATTTCACAGGTAATGTGTTTTGAAACACATTAATTAACGTAGGATTTCCTTGCATGTGGGAAAGATATACCGGTGTTCATTTGGATGTCCAAAGACTGAAAAATTAATCGAGTTAACTAAGTTGCCAACACCATCTGACTGTATCCAGATATCCTCAAACAAGTGGGATAATTGTGTAAGTTCAGTACCTTGAAAATTGTTAGGGCACATATTCGTGCATTTACTTTTGCTGAAGTCGACAAAGAGGTTGTTAACTATTCAATGCACCTTGGAAGTGCAGCTCATAAGACAAGAGGAGAACACTCTCTATACTTGTAAGGCGTGTTTTGAAAAGAATAAGTCATTTCGGCTTCTGCTTAAGTCATTTTCACGACAGCAGTAAATGTTTACCTTCCACTGAAATAGTAATAGTTAATCCTTGTGATAGTATAGGTGGAATACACGGCTAAGCTTATGGTTCTGTGCAACACGGCCAGGTTAAGCAGATAAATAATCTAGACTTTCTCAATGTAAAGTCATTCAAATCCCCTAAAAGTGTTTTACTGACTATAAACGGTACACTCACAAAGTTTTTGTTATCGTTAAAGATCTCCATTTACTGACTCACTACTAATGTGGCGTGCCTATACCTCCCACAGCTGTACCAAAGATGTTACGGGTAGCTTTGAATATTCTAACATCAGATAACTTATTCTGTTTTCCTGAAAGAGCCTTCAAGATCTTCAATTTCCATTGTACACCACCAAAAGAAAACAAACGTGAAAGCCTATCACCACTGCTTCTATTGAGGGCGCCCATCAGCTGGGCTATGGAAACAGTCATGCAGCTCAAAATATACCTCTACTAAGACTGACAGATCACTTCTTTGTGAATTACTGGCTTCTGAACGGAGATTCAACTATGATCCACAATAGTGTGGGCAAAATTAGTTATCAACCACCTGACATCCCTTAATGAAACAAAGGTGAATGATCAAACGGTGCATCAGTCACACCGGAATTTCTAATCAGCAGTCTACTGTGTAAGTAGAACTTATCGGTTAAGGTTTACACACACTGTAACGCACCGGTTAGCTTTGTGGTCATGTCTACCCCAGATGAGACTCTTAAAACCACCCTCACTTAGTAAACAGGCGAAGATCAGCTGAATTTCTAGGTCTCGTGGCCAGTTCCCTAAAGCATTCCGACAGGCCGGTAGATGTGTACCTCTGGCAGTGGGTGTTTGTCTTTTTCTTCACACGCTGTTGCTTATTTGGGACAGCTAGCTGACGGTTACCTTGATCAAATTTTACGCACTATAACTTTCGTCTACACATCTGCTATCCATCAAGTATCAAATTTGGATTACCATAAAAGAAACCACCTATGAGTAATTGTCTTAGTCGTCCCATTTAAAGCCTCCAAATCTGATTAAGTGTTGGTTTCCGGTAAACAAATAATCTTTAGACTACACTTTGAATTCAGTTTTCCACGGTTAAGACAAGCAGTTAACAGGAACGGCTTCACATAACGTGTTTATTCTCATCGATAATTTATAGGTATCAACTCGCCTGTGAGTTAGTTGTTTCGTTTACGCCGGACGCGACTGAGATCATAGTTCACTACTAATAGTAACAGCAATGATTGGGACTGTACAGAAGCTTTCTAGGTCTCCCGCTCATAGACAATATTATACCTACATAATGTATGGTGACTGTATCGTGTGTTTAGCGGTCAGAAGTCGCCCGGGCGCACAGCCGGTCTCGTGGTTGTTGACAGACATCAAGTATGATTACCGGGTGAACTTCTACCACAAGCCCTACCAAGGAAACGGCAGACTTTGACGGTTGTAGGTAATAATTCAGTTGCGGGTTAGTGGTATCGTTTGTCTGGGACTCATCGGGGTCTCGCTACATAATTTCTGCAGGAATAACACAAAAAGTGATCTATAATTTGGTTAACAAAGATGCATGCTTGGAAATGGCAGAACAACAAGAACGAATATATTTTGAAATGTGGGTATCTAAAAAAATGTTTGTCTAAATGTTCGGAAAAATCATCTATCATCATATGACTATTTAGCACATAGGTGGCTTGAGAAGAACCATAAAAATAAAAATCGATGCTCATGATAAATAGTAGGTTGAATTGATTCTAAATCTGTAAAAGTAGACCTACTGACACTAAGTTACACGATTCATGCTTTAACCTATTTTTTTGACTGGCGTATACTGAAGACTATTGGTCTTAGTTAGGATACAGCTGTCTGCGCGTGACAACTTGGCACACGCATTTGTAAAAATCTGATATGCCTGTAATCATTACCGTCACGTCGTACGAAGATAAACGTAAGTTTACGTCACCTAACTAACTAATCGAGTCGAATCGCAAACGGTTTTTAACAGATTTTAAAACAGTGAGTAGTTACGTACATACAACTTTAATAATTTTCACCGACTGTTGTTATTGTCCCTCGTTTATACGGTTTAAGCGTGATCAAAATATGCTGAAGCCAGTTTGTCTGTTCGCTGTACAGCAAAACAGCAAACTGGTTATCAAAACAACGTGAAACTGTTCGCCGGCAATTTCCTCATCACTGCTTAGGTCACAAGTTCGACTTCATTACCGACGCAAAGCAATACTATGGCTATTCAGTACACACGTTTACTGGACGTCTGTTCGTTTCTCGTCAATGCCTGTTTACTAAAAACTTAAATTCATTTGTGAATATGTTGGCCAGTTGAGTTTTCAACTTACCATGTGCACACCTTTATTAAAAGATATGCTCCTACAATAGACCCTGAATATTCGGTTCAAAGCTAACAGAATGTTCTATCGAAGGACAGTTGTTCGAGGAGGTGTTGCATCAGACAAATTACTAGCAAGATTTTTCAACAATAAGCTAAACGACTGACTGCCAGGCCAGTCTCTTGAATCATTTTCATATAAGAACTGTATACTTATGATATTTTCGTTAAAATCAGAACATTAATCGGCTGATTGTGCTGAACGGTTTGGTTTGATAGATACCGCCAGCACGTTGAAACTGAAGCGAAACGGGAAAACCCGTTTTAGTTACTCCAACGTAAATCTAAAAAGGTAGATGAGAAAAACATATTCACCAGCATTCTTTCGGAGAGCGAAGTTTTGAAACACTAGATCACCGGCTTCAGCATACGTTCGAAAAGACATTTTCGGCTGCATCTCTGTGTAGTTGGTTAGCCGCATCCTGTTGTTGCTGTGTAGCCTGAATGACGAAGTCTGTCTTCCAATAATCCACGTTTGTGTACCTAGTCTGCTGCTGTTGTACAGCAAACTTTTCGGAAGCGAGCAGATTGTGCACAGAGAGGCACTTTTGAATACCGATCAAAAAGCAACATTATGCGTGCATTTGGGTTTTTTTTTGAACAAATCCAACAACAATGCACTTGTCGCATGTCAAATCGACCATGTTCACCGAGTTGTCCTCATCACTGGCTTACTATGGAGCCTACATATTTTCTGTCAGTCAGTCGAAACTGGCCAGCTAGCGGATGCTGGTCACTGCTGAATCGATCACCCTTTGGGTGTGTAATTAGACTCACTGTTCACGAATGAAATTTGTACAAGCCTGGCAGTTCATACCAACCGCGTGCATCCGCACAAGTTCCGATAAATGTCTGTGGGACACAAGGATGTTTTGGTTTCCGAACCACTCAGTCACGTTGTCGATTCGTCGTTTGAATGCCCAGATTATAGCTGTTTGAAATTACCTAATGCTTTGAATGATCTAGTGACAATCAGCCAAACCACTTGGGGTTAATTATATACTGAAAGATTAGGGCGGTTTGGTAATGAATTGTTAACCGCAGTTTTTCGTCGCGTTTTTCCCCTATGCTTCAATGTGTCTTTCGGTGAGGAGCACTTATTGTGATCTACCGATTACCTGTGTGTGTATTGCAATCAGTTGATTTCCAGACAGCAACCATACAAATGTCGATCGACATTTTTCACTGAGGTGGAACGATTTACAAAAGTATGTTAATTTCTGCGTGTGAAAATTTTATACCGAACAAAGTTTTTCCCTAAGGATGGAGTTTGAAAATTATGTGAAATGTTTCAAGTACCCCTTTTTATGGGTCCTGTTCAGCAAATATTCAAGTGTTCCTGTTATCACTAGTAGTTGAATAAGTACAACCAATTACCGTTAAACATATGGCCTTCGGTTACACCTAGCGTTTATAAATGAAGTAAAATAATATTAAGCGTTTGTAGAAAATGTAGGATTTATGCAATTTTCTTACTTCTTTGTATATCGTTGACCAACATTACGCGTTCAAGGAATAGTATACAATTCCAGGAAAAAAAAGAATTTATGTAACTGCCAGATCAAATTCGTTTGTTTGCAGTTCAGTTTAACACGGCATACAATGAATTACAAGGGTTTTTCCTTCCTTTTCATCATTGTTGTAAAATTAGTCCCGTTATTCGAAAGTTGACTGAGACCTGTGCATAACTCTAATGGGTACTAGTACCTCTTGCATATAATTGTTGTTCGGTTAGTGGTAGAAAATCAGCTCCGTGGAACGAGACTCCTTTCACTATGTCATTTGTAAAGTTGCGTGCACAAATATCTTCGAGTTGACGGATGAAGACAGAAAACTAACTCATTGTTTTTGAATGAACGGCAGCTAACATTTTGTCAACCAATGTTTTCGTCGGATATTAATTGGGGTCATTGTTATTTGATGAAACTCAGCGGCTAGAATATCATTCGGAAAAGCTAGTAGACCACTCTCGCATGCGGACAAAATTTGGCTGAGTTCATTTTTATGCTGCTAAGCAAAATATCACTTCAAAAATAACTGTTTGATCAATGTAAGACTCAACAGACAGTATACTTTACACACGTTGGACCCAGCCCCACGGGTTGGCCTCATTAAAATAAAAATCGAAAAGTACACCCAGTGTATTTATTCAAAAAACCGTCCAGCTGAAGTGACTAATCTATACTGTGGAACCATGTCCAGTTATGAGGGGTGTAATAATAGGTGGCGGATATACGGGCGCCCTTAATTCACGATCTTCACAATTTATTTGGTTCTAAACGATTAAACAACCGTAGTTGCAAAATTGTGGATAATTTCCGTTTGGAAGACACTTATCGACTCACAACTACAAGACTTTTGTAATAGAAATGGAAACCTAACAAATACCAGATTGGATAAGCTATGCATGGGAATACAACTGAATTCAATCGTATTCGCGAAAGATTTCTCAACGGAAGTGATGGGCAACCGAGTGGGTGTCTCAACAAAACGGGAGACTACTGATCAATACTACTCAACTAGCAACTGAAACAGCTTAAACGTGATCCCAAATTCTGAATGACAACCGAACAATGCGGTTGATGTGGTTGATAGCCGAAACACGCCCACGTTTCTAAACTGAACATTTGAAAGTGACCAACCAGTGAAATGATGTAAGCCATTGTTTCTCTGTACCAGTTCGATTATTCAACGAATGCAAATATGTTTAATTAAGATATTCTGATAGTAATGAAGGCTTTGTGGTACGGTGAGTACTGGTTAGTGACATCAATCTGGATTCTCCGTCAGACGAGGCGGGCATTAAAATGCGATTGCGTAAAAAAGTGGACATGTGAATAACACAAGTTCCATCAAGTGGAAGCAAGCGTCTGTTAAATTGAAGTGTACATGTAAAATATTACGAAAATTCAAGTATGATGATACTAGTCAAGCATTTAAAATGCCAAAATTTTTCGAAAGTTTAAGAAAGATTTCCAAACGAAGTTTTGAGTAACAAGAATGATGTAATTGCTGCTGAGTAATTACAACGATCTTTTAAGTTTCGTCCAGTATAAATCATCTTGAGAAGTTATTTTAGTGTTTCGATCAACAAAATTATGCTTGCGATCAAGATGTCGCAGTACAATTGAAGCACGAAACCATTAGGGCGGTTACGAATTAAATTTCGGATCTCTACCTGAAAGTTACAGATAAAATTCTAAAACAGCTAGAATTGTTCATTGCAGCATACCGTCACCATCTAAATAACGGACAATATATCCGTCAGTGAGGTGAACCAGTTACACTCCGTTTCAATGGTCGCAGACGCTTTTCGATCATCCAGTGTGACCTCAACATGGCATAACGATAAAAATCTCCACTACTGTACAGTATTGCTTTTAAGAACGCCTCCTTTCACCTATTTTACACAATTCAGAATCAATTTCAACCAAATGACAGAAAAGATTTTTAGGGGCATGCGCCATTTTTGTTATATATGAAGGTCCCCAAAATACTCGCCATATTTAGAAATAGCGAATCCTTAGGTGATATAAATATATTGCGCTGAAAGTTTCAATGTGGGTGATTCCCCAGAAAGCACTCTGTGAAAATAAATCGAGTACGTTGTATCAGTCAACGTGTAAACATGATGGCCTTCCAACCTTACTGCCTTCTGACAACTAAACCTTCAGAATCTGGTGTGGAGTCTACGCTTGCATTGTTTTACGTATTACTTTAATACTGCAGCTTCAGTAGCTAACTCAATGTTATTTGGAACCTTTTGCCATCCTAAAGTTATCGCAGATGTAGACAAAGACATATCCTGGAGAAGGTTATCCTCAAGGTGACCATAAACTCAGTCACTCATTTTGTTCTAAAGAGGTGGTGCCAGAGTAAGCGTTTTCACTGAAGGAAACTGTCGGTCACAATTGGTAAGCCCAAGTAATCTGGCGTATATAGCAATACCACAGATTCACTGAAGGTGAGAAGTACTATCCTATACAATTATTAAAAAGTCGTCTATCCTAGGCAAAGGACCTGGAACCTAAAAAAATATAAGTCCATCACGCCATATTTACTAGACTGGTTGCATACAGTTCACTCCACTAGTTTGCCTGAGACACTGTAATGCTGTACTTGATAAACAGCGGTGTCAGATCCGTCTGTCGTTCCGTTCATGAACCTCAAATGTCAGAACCATAGATCCTAGTATTTTTAAAGAACCCTTGATGATTTTCGATAACAAGGATGTCTATATAATTGGTGAACAACTCAATAGATTAAACGCGAACACAGCGGCTGATCACTTTATCAAATGTCCTGTGAACTGCAGCTCTTAGAATCATCAATTTAACGTTGATTGAAACCGTGTAGAACAAACGGAAGATCAACATTTGGTTGGTTTTCAAATCACAAACTGGAGGCCATTTCCCGTAGAGCTCTTGACAACTGACAAATTGGTTTTTTTCCTTTTTCACCCCTTCATATTTTGAGGAAAATTCGGAATATGCGCAATGTTGCTGTCCTTTCCTCAACGGAGATGGGAAATCAATTTTTCGAGAATATACACTTAATCAGGTAAAAATATATGCAACATCGAATGATAATCCCATCTCAGTGATTACAGCGGTATGCTTACAATGCCTGATCTTCGTTGACTCATCATTTCCATGCGAAGCAAAATAATGCGAATGATAAATGAGCAAACATGCTGTACCGGCCTTGAAACCTATGCATTACTTCTGATTTCGTCGTCAACAATGCGGGCACCGCGCCGTACCTAAAGTATGAGACTCAAATCGAACCAAAATCGTGCGTTAGTTTCATTATCGTAATCGTGTGACATACCGCCCAGTGTTTGATGGTGGAAGCTGCTCACAGCCAATTCTCAACTTCCTCACTAAAGTGAACTTTTTGCCGCTGGTAAATTTGGCAAAAGCGAAGTAGGATAATCTGGATGCTTGAGGATTAAACTGTTAAAATTATTCATGACAAGAAAGCGAAGTTCTACGGTTAGTAGACGCATGGCTTACTAATACATGCAGGCGAGAGTCCTCAGACGAACGATAAAAGATATAGATCAAACAGCGGGGATGTCTACGAACAGAATATGTGCAAACTTTATCAAAGCTTCAGCCGCAGCTTCCTGTGGTAAGATTGTAACATGTAAGTAAGAAGACCCTTGTGTCCACATACGACAAAAGAGCACTTCCCATGCCCAACTGAGAGGAAACATCTTATTTTGTGCCGCTCAACAAATGTCAAAATGCATTCCGTCCAAAGAAAAACAGCAAAGAATTCATCTTACCGGGAAGTGTTGCAAGGTTGTAACATATGTTAAGATGAATAAATATAGATTTAGCAACACACCATATAGACTTTCCAATTGAGAACAGAATTCCTTCTTGATTAATCGCTTGTCAACAAGGTTGCGGATTCATGAGTCATTAAAGGAGGGAAAACCGCACGAGCGATTTATTGACGTGGCTATTGCCTGGTAATCAACCTTGTCGTGATCAGGATATCAAGACAAAAATGATCATAACAAATAGTATCCGGTTTTGAGAAGCTGAGTAGATTTTATGTTCCCCATTAAAAGCTTTGCTGTCACAATAGCCATTTCCCATTACCGTGAGTCAGATTTATTCATTGCGAGCAGTAACTGGTAAACATGAGCCTCATAAGATTCTGATTCACCTGACTGTGTTCCTTATCTTTCTATCAGTCAAAGTGCCGATTTACCTAAGAGCTAATTTGGGTGGTCAGTAGTTTTATTTTCTGGGACATTCTTTTTAGTACGTAAACTAGCCAGTCCCCACCCTACGTTATATTGCGCTTAGTGTGTGAAAGCAACACATTAAATAAACAATTGGCGTCTTGAAACAGAATATATCTTCTTAAAATTAACATCGCTTGGAAAATGTGTTCTTTTTTTCGACGTAGCCCACGTTTACCGATCCTCTCAAAATGTCAACAGTGAATAGTGTAATCATATGTGTCAAAATTCATGAGTACGACGTGAGAGACGCACTGGTGTAAGGATTTGAGGAGTTATTTTACTATGGCTGGATCTATCAACGTTGTTGCCAAAATGTTACTAGAAGAAATAGGAAGCTGAAGCTAACTCGTCTAACAATCACGAATTTGTATTACTAATGAGTAGTTTGGCAGATTAATGATTTTAGATGAGACCCAACTGTGAAAAGTCAGGGCTTCGGCTGGATTCGAACCAGCGACAGAAACACCATGCCTCTACGCGGCAAGCCCATTTGGTGGATTCCATATGAGACAGTGGGACGGGTGGGTAACCGAGTCCAAATGTGAAATTTCCGAGCTCCTGGCGTGGCTTCGTAGCTCAGCTGGTAGAGCGCTTGCCGCGTAGAGGCATGATGTTTCTGTCGCTGGTTCGAATCCAGCCGAAGCCCTGACTTTTCACAGTTGGGTCCCATCAAAAATCATGAATTTACTGATGACCGAACATCGTGATGTCGTTGAGGATTTTTTGACTAGTGTGATAATTCCATAAGTAACGTAGATGGTGATCAGCCAGCCTACTAAAACTGCAAAAATTCGGTAACCTGTGTTAGGGAAACCTAGTTCGTTTAGGTACTTTACGATTAAAAGTGCTATAAGTGAACAGACCGTCGTAAAACTTACGTGTTTTGATTTTATTGTCGAAACGTGAGTGGATAAATCGCCCTCATGAGTGTTTGGCAATAACCAACACTTTTTATCATGTGAGTTTCTATGTATTCGGAAAAAACTGTCCACGTATGACGACGGCCGTTCATGTCTAACAACAGGATCGTGTATGTTTTGTCTTGCGCAACAATCTTAGTCAACATTCAGAGGGCATTCAGCTTCAACGTACTTTCTTTGTGGTATGATATTAATCCTCATGTAAACTTAAAGAGGTATTCGCACAAGACTGTGCACTAAGTGTCTGAGCAAGGTATTTACCATAAAAACACGGTTGTGATAACACATCATAATTCATATGCAAACACTGAAAAACCAGATGGATAGGCTGCTTTTTGGACAAATGCCTGTCAAGTCAAAACACTTTCGTTAGTCAAGCATTTCAGCATGAAACAGGACATAAAAGGATCATCATAAACCACACTGCTCACTTTGACAGTTGATGAAATGTTGATAGCCATGGTTTCCAGTTACATGCTTTATACAGCACTACATGAGCTGTCGACACCACAAAGTTAAGCACGTGGTCTTAGAGTACGCCCCTGCTGTCCACGGAAAAATCGCTCACGTGTGTTTCGTCGTGCTGCAGTGCGAAGAAGTAAACTGATGCACTAAAATTATTTCATTGTACAGATGGGAAGATATCATTCAGCATGATGTCCAACTTTAATCAGTTAGCCAGCGGCTGCAGCGTCTTTTTGGTTGGTACATTCATGAACAATCATGAACAGTGACTGATCATACAAAATTATACCTGAAGTGCGATTCGGCTAGGTTTTACTGTGTCCTTCGCAGAATCGTGTTTTTAAATTCTTGAACTCCCTTGACTTTGAGCTCTCATATTAAACAAATTAGTCCCCTATTTTCAGTCATTTTAAAACGACATATTGATCTCTAGACGTAAGTCAGTTGGTGTATTGTTATTCAATTATTTCTCATTCTAATAGTTATTTACTTCCTAAGCAGTGAAACATGGAGCAAGTGATAATAATCTTAGCTATACATAGCGAAATTTAGCAGTCTAAAAGTGACTGAGATATGTACTTTCTTAAAGTAAATGAAATTGCATATATTTTGAAATAACAGGATTTTCCATTGCTAGTTACATAGCACTATCCTCGTCGTCAGTTACGCAGGTTCCGATGCTCAAAACGTGATCATAAAATGGAAGTGCACAGAAAAACAAAACCATTTCATAAGTCTTCATCAAACTTTTCCCGTGCAACACATTACACAGCCTTTAAATTGGTGAAAAGTCTAGGCAATCACTGTTTAGTTCATTCAATGTTGAACCCTATCTTGAGAGCCTAAAGACAGGCTTTCTTAATTGGTGGAGAATATTTCGGTCGGCTCAATCTAGTACCAAGAATAATTAGTGAACCTGAATACTTGTACAGAGGTCACATCTAAGCTGCTGTTTAAGTCAAACCTTCCAATTACCCCTGTACGCTACAAAATCTGACATATTGTACGTCTCCATACTTTAAGCTACGAGTTACCTTTTAACCAGTAAGCTATGTTAAAACAATCATAAATGACATAAACCCTTTCCCCGTTCCGAGGTGTTCATTAGTACACTATAAGTTTCATTTGCACTAGTATTTTTTGAGCGGAACAAAAAGTTTACACCAACGTGCGGCTGAATAGCTGCCAATGTTGCTGGTCACTTGACCGGTGCAACTGACTTAAAATGTTTACCAGAGGCTGCAAAGAAACAAAAGAGATCCGGTCAACAAGGGTTTCACGATACCAGGTCGTTTATCGTGCAGCTATTCGACACTGGTCCGACCTTGCTTCTATTCAGGTAAATAGGCCAAATCGGCCAGCCTCTTGCATGAGAAGTTCAACTGTGCATGTCGCTTGCATGTTCTGAATTTGATTGGTTGTTTTTTCTGGACTATTGCATTTGTCCCATCTTCATTAACTCAGTGTGCACGTGAAGCTTGTTTCCAATCTACGAGTCATGTTACAAGATGAATCGCTAACACTGAGTAATCTGTTTTTCCACTGAACCAAAATTCATTGGAAATTGTTCATGCTTGTACAAACTGTGAATTTAGCGAACCCTCCGGTGTGTTTATCAGCTGCATATTGTAACTCTTTTTCTAAATAATGCTCGCCAGAAAAATGTAATTGCACATCTATCAATTGATAAAACTTAGGAATCGAGAAACACGAATATGTGGCGAGAATGGTGAGTTATTTTGCATACGACAAAGCCTCCACCAATTAGATCTTGGACTACGCAAACGACCAATAGATTTACGGCAGCTTTCAGACTGAACAACAAATACGGCTACGATGAAACATGTATAAATACTCACGTGTGCACTCCTGTTGACAGAAAAAATAGAATATTGTAAATACAGCTACGTTTGCATGATGCCCTCTAGAATCTGTTAAATGATACGGTTTCTCACTTTGTGTATGCTATTTTGGAATTGTTTACTGCTCGTAAATTCCAGCAAACAATCCGGTTCAATGTTTCAAGACCATGTGGTCCAATGGAGTCCAAAGAATCGTCTGTGAGTTCAAAATTCTTCTTATGTAAAACAATGTGAACCTAGCCTTAGACGATGGTAGAAAGTTTAACTATCGAATATACATGTTTCATGCATAGAACATAGATTATGAAAAAATTACGACAGTTGAATGTAAACTTTTCTGCGCCGTATACTTTTAGGAGTGGGGTTTATGATGGTGCAATACAAATATAATGAGAATGCACCGAGGCTGGCTGCTTTGCTGGACTATAAACGTAAATCCACCGGTGTTTCTAGTTGCTCCAGAAACGGCTGAGAGTTTTCTTAGTGAGTTGACTCCAATCTTCACTGCTAAGATGGCGGACAATTTATTTATATGTCGACACTGTTGTCCCTTGTAAAAACTGATCCAGTTTACAACTAATTAGCCATTGGGGAAAGCTACCAATGGTTGTGATACTGGTAAGTGAGTTATTTTTTCGAGCGACGACGAGTGGCCAATGAAATTTGCCGTATAGAATTAAAGACTAACAAATAAAAAAGATAACCCATACTTTCTCGCAGCTAAGATTAATTTAACCGCATTGTTTATTGGATAATTTTTGGAAGTAACACAGTACCACTTGTCCAACTGTCCTGGGTTTGATTCTGCCGCACTGATCGGGGTAAAGCCTTAACTTCATCGATTTGACTCCCCGCCATTCTTCTGAGATGCACTACAACTAGGTATTTCCAAGCAATTCTTAAAGAGTTCAACCGTTTTATACAAATGCACTGGTCGTACATATACGTATCGTGAACTGCACAAACTTCAGGCGGTAATACGGCAAGCCCAAATCCTGTATCATGGATTTCAATAATTAATTACTCATCTAGTGGGAATTCTTAACAGCGATTGTAAAACAAATGATTACAATCCGACAATAACGCAAAGCGAAGAAATACGCTTAGCCATAAGTGCGTTTAAACAGAATAGGTGAATATGCAATAGTTAGAAAAATGCGATGTGGTTGATTTGCAACAACTTCCGCTTGCATACTTTTCGTCAATACGGAATATGTTGCTCAACGAATAAATGATTTCTGTTATGGAAACTCAGGAGTGTCTTAACTTTGAGATCACAGATTTGAGCTAATATGAAGACTACTGTATTTCCTAACAAGATAATCCGTCATAGGGAACACTGGGCACAGAATGGGCGTTCACGTGCGATAAAATGATGTTGCTTGATTTGGGGTCGGAGGCATAATAGTAAACATGGATAAACCGACCCTGATAGAAATGCACATGAAGGATTTGCGTTAACAAGGTTGAAACACCAGTAAAAATACTCTGTCGAAAAAGGCTGGCTGTAAAATACGTGCGTGTTAGATCTTCGACCGATTGAGTGGTGTTCAGTTCACATCAATGAAACTTCTCTAAACTTCGTCAGAACTCAGGAGGAAACAATAAAATCTGTTTAACTTTAGAAAAGCACTTTTTGCACTAAAGTCTTGTCAGCTAATAGTATTGTTTAAAATATGACAATAATACTGGAGTTAATTTTTTGTGTTTGACACGTGATCAACCCTATCTTTGTGGAGTTTTGGTTTTGAAATATCCAATTTCATGTGGCTTACGTTCAGCTGGCAAGTTCAGAAGAATGCAAGGAAGAACTTTTGCACATACTAAGCAGTGTCATGTCGCTAACGTTCTTATGTGCTTACGATAGTTTCGTCGTTAGAAACTTTATGCATCGGTTATGCTCTGAAACCGAACACGTTTGCTTGACATCAACACTTTCCACCATTAGTTTCATAAAGTGAGTGGCCAGTAGGAGGCTTGAAAACGGCTGTGTACAAAAGTTTATCCGCTAGAAAACGGCAGTCGCCTGGTAGTTTGCAGTTTGTGTGCAGTTGTTTGCCGTGGATCTATTTTGCGCCCACAAGGTCAATTACAATCTGACTAATGGCGTATATTAGTTACACCGAATGATTGATGCTTTCTTATTTGCCGCCGTTAGGCGGCGCAAAAGAAACGTGTACACAGATTTCGGCTTGTGTGACCGCAGTCACATTATGACCATCGTCCAGGTTCACATCATCGGTACGGTTTGTTGACGTGATGCGTGAGCTTGCTCATATCACTCCACAACGATTCAGTTTATGTAAAATTTATATGATGTTTACAGTTGGTATACTTTATTTGGGGCACCTGAAACATATTACCGTCTTGCCTGTAACCACCGCGATTATCACGTTTCCTGCTATCTTCCACGGCTACATCATTACCGACTTGTACGAGTGTATTGTAATGATGAAGTATCAAAAACAATCGTTTGTTACATTCTGACTTTTGTAACCTAAAGAGTTCATTTGATATCAGAATAATAAAATGTACTGACACTCAGACATCCGATTTGCACCCTTCGTTCCCACATGTGAATATTTGGTAATGCACATATTTTACGAGAAAACCAACACGGCCGTGTCCAACAATGGAGGAGAAAGTGGCGTTGTTTCATAGACAGACAGTCCCTTTAAGTAAAGTTTTTCTACATATACGGAAGAATAACGAATACTAAAGTGTATTGTCTCCGATATCACAAGAGACGTGGTTCCATGTGTGCACAACCTGTTACTACTGCTGTATTCTCAATTGGATTTCAGAATATATCCTACCCAACATAAAGCATCTATACGGCATCTAAATTGTTGTTGCTACTAACACACGCCACACGTTCAACCTTCTTATTATCTTGCATACACTGAGTATAGAATTTGCGTTAATGCAGATACACTTTCCTTCAGTGTCAATATTGGTTCAATTTTAAAAGAAATCAGCTCACAACATCTAAACATTCGGATATGGGGTCTGTGCAATGACCATAAAATTCCAAAGCAGCTTATCAGTAAGGAAAAAAGAAGAACGATATTTCTGATTATTGAACACCGATAACAACATCAACTGCATAGGCTAACTGAAACAGCCCAACAGATAAATAATGTGCTAATTTAAGTCAAAAAAACAAATTCTTTTACAATCATTCAACTACTTGTTCTTGAAACTGTTACAAAAAACGTATGTTAGTCGCAGGTTGAATTTTAGTTCAGGTGGAATCGGCCCACAAATCCTGACACAGCACCTGTTTAGCCAAGTTCTTCATAAAGCTTCTACTGAAATTGGAAGGAATTTCGAAATCGCAAATAGCGTTGTAGGTCTGGTAAAGTTCGTTGTTAGAGTCCTAGGTATGTTTTCTAAATCACTGTCAATTTTAGCAAGTTGTAAATTAAGACAAATGTCGATTCATGAAACCATTTATGCTTCAACACAAAAGGTACTTTAAAGCAAGCACGACGGCATTTGGACATCTGTCTGAAAATTAACGAGGCCGCTAACAAGTCATCTGTGAAAACACAACTTGGTGCACTTCCGTTTTTTCAGCACAGGCCAGTTGAACAAAGTCCCGCAGTGATGAATGCCTATTTGCCTCTAGTTTTTTCTGTGCGTTTTCTAGAACATAATGCCAGATGTATCACGTGTGGCAAAATATGGACCAAGGGTTTTCCAACCATTGTGTTTAATATGCTTCCAGGAGAACAACATTTAGAAGGATTCATTTTATAGTGCATAATCAAAGTAGGAAGAATTTTTGACAATATCTTCGTTCGTTAATTCATACGACTGGAAGTTTTTGATTGCTAAATACCCTACTTTCCTCCTCACATGTAGCCACTGGAGCATACGATTAAACCATTTGACTTTCGACCACAACAGCTCATTAGCGGACACTATTAATTTAATTTGAATGTGTTGAGGTCCAGTAAACATATGATTTATTTTTAACCTATAATCATTACCATAACTGTGCCAGTGCTTTTCAGCGTGTGTTGTGTTATTTATATTCAGAAACCCGTTTTGCGCCCATCCGCCTTAACAGGTGAGATACAAATGACTACAAATCAAACCAGTACTTCTTGAGATGCAGAATCTCCACCCACTGAGCCGTCCATGCTTTGAAAACAGTGTTGGATGGGCAATCGAGACATATCCTGTCTTGAAACAAAAATTGTTTCAAATAGAAAATTAAGAACCAAGGTACTTATTCAAATTTTCCACAACTGATGTCAAAA
This sequence comes from Paragonimus heterotremus, assembly GCA_013368495.1. Taxonomy (NCBI): domain Eukaryota; kingdom Metazoa; phylum Platyhelminthes; class Trematoda; order Plagiorchiida; family Troglotrematidae; genus Paragonimus; species Paragonimus heterotremus. Next base: position 163,913 of record LUCH01000135.1, on the reverse strand, counting down.
CTGAAGTCTTGATCTACTTTGTCATTTCAGTTTCGACACATGACCTGATTGGCCGCTTCCTGCTTTTAATTAGGCTTGAAGTTTAAATGCTTAATTCTTGCCGGATCATGCCTGTTAACCAACTCGGTCTGTACTAAGACCATAATTTGACGTGAGTGGCGAACCATTGTGAAGCAATAGTCCTTTATCTAATCTACTCAGTTTAATTTTATAAATTAAGCATCACGCAAAACTGATTCCATCTTCCGCTTTCTCACAAACAGTTCAGTCATGAGGTCATCGCAAAAACATATAAATGCCAGATGAATGTAACTACGCAGGCTCACAAACATTTTATTACCTACGGTAAACTAATTAATGTTCATAAAAGTATAGGATAATTTGACAGCCATTCATTGCCTGACAAATCTCATCACAATGACTAAAACACAGTAATTAAGCTCATCTGTTATTTTAGAATGTTGATCAGTAGCGTAGGCTGAAACTGTCCAAGGTGACGAACAAACATTTCAGTATACATATGTTACAACTTATCACAAACTAAAGCAGTCAGTGACAATTTAAATATTGGAAACGCAGGTATTTGGTCTTATTAAGAAAGTAAACTAGCATATAGCAACCACTTTATTCGTATGCTTGCTTTTTATTTGATTTAGCTCAAGACGTGCACGCTGACAGCAGAAGAGGCATGATTAAGAAGGAATATACTGCTATTGTTTTATTACCTAACTCCACATTAGTTGCAAGCACTTGGGTTTCTTTTTTGCAGTAATTGCTTGCAACGAAAAGTGACAGTGATAAGAAGGAAAGTGTTTTCTAATTCACCTCAGATAATTGAATTTAACACATTTCTTTCTATATTAATAAACTTGATTCTTTTTAAAGTAGTGCACTGAATGCAATACAGTCGAACGCACAAAAATAGACATATCTCCATAGCTTTTCCGAAGTTCTACATATAACAAGCTAAAGCAAATTGTCTCTTTTGGGCTGTAACCGTATCATGAACATGTTTCATCCAACATAGGTAACATCTAGTCTTCAGTTGCCCACCGAGTTTTTGTTTAACTTGCACACGTTTCATCACCCAACGAAGTGGTATTATCAGTGCGTGAGATTTTCAGCGTACAGGACTGGGCATTATGGGGGGTGAATGTTCTTGAATAGCCCTCTTTATATATGACAAAAGAATGACCTTTTGTGTCCAACGTGACTGGTTATTTCTGGTTATTAACCTATATTAGAACGGCCATTCACTGACATTCATCTTGATAATGCCACCTCATTTGGTGACGAATAGTTTGTAGTTTAATTGTCAAGCTCGGCGACAAAAGGAAGACCAGAAATCTCAACTTGAATTAAAAACTCGAAAGACTTTCATAGTAATCAGTAGGTGACGTTCACATAACACAACATATGCAGTGACGTTTAATAACGTAGAATAGTGTGAGTCAAACCTACCTCAAAAATGACTGCGGCTTTATTATCCCCAGAAATCTTTCAACAAGTGTCTGCCGAAAAAGTAAACTACTGTCGCGGTAGACTCACATCCCTACTGCTGCTGCGAGTTAAACTCCGTTCATTTTTCCCTGAGGCAGTGGTTTTGACTGGTAACCGTTACTGACCACATAGGCATAACACTACTTACCTCACACAAGGTGGTAATGTAGACAATGAAAATTATTCTTTGTTCTGGCAGTTAACCCACAGAATACATGGAGTTCAGCTATAATTTCGCAAATATCGCAAATGCTTCGGTTTTCAAGAACTTGCTGTTGAGGAATTTCTCGTACACATCAGATACCAAAACAGAAAGGAATCGTCTGAAATTAAAACTTATATATGCAATTTTGAAATTAGCGGCGTACACGAATGTACTTACTTGCATTTTTTTGCCTTATTCTAGCAAATTAATTGAATAAAACGATGGAAAAGTGTAACGGTTTCAAAGGTTCCGCAAATTTTAAAATGTAATTCAAGCAATTAAATATTTGTAACTAACAGAAAAAAGCTTCATTCCGGTTATACCCTACGTTACTGTCCCACTGTGAGATAAACACAACTGTCGTTCACATTTGCAGTCCAGATACAATCTCTAGTGATAAAACCTCAACCGTGCATATACAACTAATTTTGCCCATTCGTCCACTTTTCAATGGTCTGAACGTTCAACGAGTGGCCCGCAGAAATTCGTGGCATGCACTGAAATCACCAAAACTTCAAATTTATTAATTCAGAATAGGCTTATGGTTTTGTTGGAATATCTTAAGTCTCACATCAAACTGTGAACTCAAATGGTCACAGAAAACCCTTTTTCATTTAGAGTAATGAGTAGATAATCAAATTCACTGAGAAATGACATTTCAAAACTGACTGTTAAGATTGTAAATAAGTTTCCAAAGCAAAAAACGTTCGACGCTGCTACAGTCTACTATAAATATGCGATAAAGTTATGGAATCAGTCCTTACAGTTGTAACTACTGGTAAAAAGATGTCTTACGCTATGCACTAAAACTCCGTGTCGTTACCGAATAATACATATCTAACAAGGTACGGCGAAGAGGATTAGTACTTCTGAGTGATGTCCCAGGAGATCGTCAGAGCTGTGAGGTAACACCAACACACGTTATTGTCAACAAACATCACCAAACCATTTCGAGAGGAACCAGTGCGTGACGCAAATCAAAATAACTCGTTTACACAGATGTATCAAACTGGCCCAACTGATTCGAAACCAGTAACCAATGACCCGAGCTTGTTAAAGTAGAACCGTTAGTTGGCGAATTTAAGCACATACTTGTGAAACATCTTCAAGACACCTGGCAAAATTTTCATTTTACTTCCCGTTAAAAAGCCCTCCTGTATACTTAAGTGATGTTCAAATTATTACTGTTGTAAGCAGTCAGAAGCTTAACTGTTGCTGTTCCACATGGGTTTTTCATATGCCTGCCAGAAAACGGATGGATTTCTACTCACTAATCAAACCTGTCGCACAGGTCACTTAATTTCCGTAAATTCTCATCACAAATATTCTATTTTCACTGACCTCATATAACTCAGTCAGTAGGAGTTGCTTTGTATTTTCCTGTCAGGCTTCTATGTGACCAATCAAACTTTTGAATTAAAAACTAATTTCTAGTTGAATTTATAGGAGTTAAGTACTTAGTTCACCACAGCGAGCGTGGCATATGTGGAAGCTAGTTGTAGCATAGAAGGCGCGCAACTGTTTGGTCATAAAATCACACGGAAATCAAATACACTCTGATGTGGATTGGATTCGACTGAGAACTAAGCACTAACTTAATTTTGTTGAATAGCATGAAGGTTCTGATAATTTATTTTGGAAATTTACGCGAATGAGACAAGATTTTTTTAAGTCAAGCCCAGAATAGCTCAACATCTAATTGACATTTCTGGATCAAACTTTGAGAAATGACTCGAACAAACGAAAGATTGTTATCAAATTACAACCTGTTCAATTTTTGACTGGAGGAAGTTATTTTTTGCCCAATCTTTGCAAGCTGAATATGTTTTATTACTCACAAAAATAACAATCCGCTTTACCTACCTGACGTATCGGTAGTAAACTGATAACGAAAACACCATTGGAATATGGCTCCTGCAAACTGCATTCACTTCATGTAGAAGGATACGATTCCCCTTGTTTTTCAAACATTATCTAACAATCGACCAAAAAACGGAGTAATCAGAACATATGGTCCATATTGGAATGGGACATATTGGACATGTTGGGTTATATCTGAGATACTGACCGAATTAAATCGAAAAAATTTCACTCACAAAAAAAGGAAATTTCGATCATCCGTTAGTTATAAAAACAATCCTACATTATAGCGTTGGTGTCACGCATAACGATAAAATAATTCACGGCATGCGTAAAAATATTAAATACACTCTCACATAAGTACTTCAAGAAATTACGAAATTTCTAACCTGTTCAAACCCATTAATTCTGCCATCCTCCAATCTCGCTCGACAGCGTATTTTACTTACCACGGAATAGATTACTATGTAATCACACAACCCAGTTATCAATCCTTCATAGTGGTTCGCACGAGCTTCGCAGTTGGTTGCTGAAAGGTGACATCGATAACTTTTAATTACGGTTAATTTTCAACCCCTAATCGCGTGGTCAAAATCTGCCTGGATTCGTAAGTTGTGAATACCCAACAATAGCAACGATAGTTGGATCTTCTAATCCGTTTCTCATAGTCCTTTACCAAATGCTCTGGGTTACTGTTTTTGTCTTCTTTTTTGCTCTCATGGCGTTTGTTTCAACTTCATCGAACACACAGTCATATTTGTAGTATTGTGACAAGGAATAACTGAGCAGAATTCTTCGTATCTTCTCTTCGAATATCAACTTCTTGACAAAAATTGGTTTCAATTAGCTAGCTCGTGAAGATAAAGTAGGTGTTTAGCTACTGTCCAGTCCTCCCCAATGAATCTGTCTATATGTTGTTAATATTTTCACGGTGCACTGCAAAGCCATGAAGCAAAACACCAAAATTTCAGATCACAAAGCTCTTCTTAACTTCCTGCATTGAACTATAATACGAAGGGATTTCAAAAATGGTGGCAAATTTATATTCAGGGAATGTGTAAATACCCTAAAACAAATACTCAGTGACATCCTATCTTAATTGTGTATTCAGAAACATCAATGTTCATAAAAATACTGAGTTTACCCTACCAACCTGAAGTTATGAGCTCATCCATTTAATCCCCCGACGTTTTGTATCCGTTTACATCACAGTCGAATATATTGTAACATCTACAAATCTTACTTATTTATTTTCTGTTTGTAGCAAACATTTGTCTTCTGTTTGAAGTAAATTCCTCCAAGAGTTAATGGGTCATAGCTGAACAAAAAGGTTGAATGAGTAACTGTAACCGGTTTCATATGGGTCAATAAAAACGACTCATTACTTTGCTTTAGTGGAGAGTATGTGAAGGTTCTCTCTGAATTCTTCCTTTCGGAAACTAGGCCGTGTATCAATCATTAGTTGTTCCGTGAGGAGTAGTTAGTGGTTTTGCCACCGTTTTGGATATACACTTTTGTACTACGAAGATATACGGCTTTCTTTTATTTAGTTTTTTAAATACGAACAAGATTTCAATATAAGCAAAGACATGAAGTGAGCGCCTTCACATTCTTAAGGACACCAGGTTTTAGGTAATCTATACATAACTACTGTTTAATGTGCAATAGAGTGTAATTCATTTTGTTAGTATTTTGAAGAAATTGATGATACGTATGCAAATTATAACACTAGGAGATTGTAGGTGATGGATGCTACACGCCCTGATATGAAACAAAACGGCATACTGCTAAGTGTTCCAAGTGAACATTGAATTATTGGCAAGCACTTTCAATGAATGCGTGAAATCCAACCTGCTGGAGGTTAGTAATGCATAACCATCTTGCTTTATCAGATTTGAACATTCGGACAGCGCACTCCTCGTGAATGAAGGTGACAATTTGGTACTGTCGTGCCCGAAAAGTTTCAGTCAAGAAGTGACGATTTATTGGGTAAGAATTGTTACTTGCTTAAGAGTTATGCATTATAACTTCATTCATGATTACGCGATGGATTATTTGTAAGAAGGTTACATTTTCATTTTTAATGATGGATGTTATCCTTAGCCGTAACCTCTCCTTAGATTAGCTATAGTTCAACGGATTGCACAAGTTTTCCTAAGCAGTAGCAACGTGAGGCTTCTGTTCAGATTTTGTTGGATTAACTTTCTGTATGAGATAGAATCACATATCTGATTAGCTCATTTTACCAAACAAAGCGAACTATTATTAGAAAATAGCATGATCTAGGTATTTATGTTCAAAAGGAAGGTGACACAACAAGATAACACGCATCTGTAATGCATCAATGAAAGGGTGCAATTACCGTAGGTGAGCTGTTTAGTATGCCAGCGATAAAATGTGTGATTGTGAATGAATAACTAACTGCCATCAATATTCTTGAGGAGGTCTGAAAATACGTGATGTGAAACAATTAGTAGGTATAGGTTTATTTTTTACTTTTATCTAGCATTCAGACGCACACTTGAAAAGTAACTTAATGTAGAGCTGCAGGTTGACATATCCGCTGTGTTTATTCAGTCTAAATATTTTACTACGGAAATTGTATGCTTGTAAATACTAAATAGTTACTTCCATGTTGTTGTGAATTGCATCCAATGTATGCTTATCGTTGACTACACTTGGTCAATAAGTCAACCATTCAGTCGCTTTCTTCGAGCCTAATGATAGTGAAATAATCAGTTTGTCTTACTGATGTCGGCATTTTACTAACAGAATTGAGGTGTTCTAAAGAATAAAATATAAGGTATCTTTTCGATAAATGAGAATCAAGCATTTGTCGTCTAAAAATACGTTTGTGTTCTCACGTTTTCCAGACACTAAACCAGTCAGCTTTTATGTTGTGTGATACATCTGGTCATTCCGGTGTCAAACGGATTATGAATTGCAAGCCAGCAGGATCTGAAGAAGATTTCATATTGAAAATCAGTCAATTTTCTGAATTAACTCATATTCCTCACTTCCACCCTGGGAAGCCAGTCTATTTTTTTGGTAAGTGTCTGTTAATGTGGTGTTCGACATAAAGTTAGTCTCTATGAATCAAGTTTGAAAAAACGAAATAATATTTGTTATACAAAAGCTAACAAACCATCTCATAGATGATCTGAGTAACCTAACGGACAAAAAGATAATGAGAAATTTTATGCCCGGTAGTTTGTTATGTCGATTCGAAAGTGGTTATAATAGTTTAAAATAGGCTTATCTATGAAGCTTACATAATAGGCGCAAACTGGATCGATTGCGATATTCAGGAAGAAAAATTGCTGATTTCAGCAAGAACAGTTAACCTATTTACTTCTTCACAATTCGTTAAAAATAGGACATTGTAAGTTTTTACTACCTGATAAGAATATCTCGCTAAGATTTCGAATATTAACGAACATGTGATTATCGAAATATGATCAGTGAGTCTGCACCAGTTGCCGGGTAGTAGGGTATCTTACCCATTTCTTGTGAATTGGCTAGTTTAATAAACATGCGTGAAGATCCATAATTAATCCACCCAGAACCATCAGTCCAAATCTGGATTCTACTCGCAAGCTAATTCATCTTACATTTTGCGCATGATAACTCAATTCTGCATAGTGTGAGGTCAAAGGCGCATTGGTCATTACGAATGTCCCAAGAAATCTCGGCAGTGGCAAACGTGTGCATCAGTGATGACCTCTGACAAGTGTGAAACTTGTATATGGTGTTCGTTCCAAAAGGCACTAGGTGAAATATTTATGGTAATAGAAACATACTGATCAGTTTTGATATGCAAGCGAAACCGAAACAAATACGTCGTTGTACTTTGTATGCAAACCAAGAGTAAGGTTTTCTATTACAACCGGGAAAATTATAATAAAACAACGTTCTTAACGTAAGAAAAGCGATTATGATATTCCGGTATGTAATAGTTGAAAGTATGAATTAAAAATCCAATGACCATTATTAACTCTGTGGTTCTTCACTATTCTACATGACGTGCATTCTTCCAGGACAAAAACTTGACTTCAAGCCATGGTAACAGGTTTTGATTCCTCAAGGTTCCTCAAAGGTTGAACCAACTTCAACGTGCTCAGAGTGTGTCTCCATAAGTTGCTAAAAGCTAGCCTGATTCTCTCATAATTACATAGACGTATTCGGGGTTACAGTTGATAATGCCGCTGCCACACAAACATACGACAACAGGTGCAACAAGGAAAACAACCAAATAAAATTGCTTTATGGCAATGTCAGCTTTTACTGACTTGAACCAGATGGTTCATGTTGCAAGATGGACGGAAAACGATGTTGGATAAAAGAGTCTGTTTAGAAATTTTGACAGAACGTTTTGCCCCAAAAGGATAACTTGTCCGATAAATAGGATTGATAACATTGCATTACCAAGTAACTGTAAACTTTAAGTGCACTTCAGCGATTTGGTGCTAAAAGGTGCAGCAGCGATACCAGTTCTATTGCACCGTTGTTTACATTGCTCAAATTATGTTGTCAGCTTATGCAATCAACCAGTTAGTGTTGCTCCTAGACCCATTCATCTATGCTGTTCGTATATTTCGGAGTTGTTAGCAATTGATATACAAATATCCCATTTTTAATCCACCTAAATACACACGGTTTTCAGCAATTTGGCATTAAACTGTGAAGTGTAAAATTACCAGCAATTATCTATCAAACGCGACAGTAACTGAAATTTTCACGATGACCTTGAACCAGCTAGACGAAGTAATACAAGATTGCATTTTTATTAATACGTCAAGATTATTTTATAGTCAATAAGAAATACTTTCAAAAGTATCTACAGCCAAGGTGACTGATTATTTTGTGTATTTTAAGTTGGTTTGTCCTGTAAGTATCTAAATAAGAGAAAATATCTTTCAGAATTGTGGAGAATTACTGCAAACGCGGATTAAATATCCTGTTCAGAATAGAATTTGCACTAACACTCTGCGGTTTCCTTATGGCTAACATCCGACTTTTGAATGAATGCTCAAAGGTTACTGGTTATCCTGTGCATAAACCGATAAGTGCAGTGGTCTTAGATTGTGAATGATACAATAAATGTATCTGAAAAGAGGGTTTTGGATTTCACGCTCATGTAATCCGTTTAGCTTGTTGTTTTTAAAAGCAGCATAAAAATCTAGGTTCACATTTGTTATGGCTTATCCGTAAATTACATTCTCATCAGAACGACAAGGCGAATCTTGGCCCACGTTGCCAACGGGTGACCAGTTGTTCCAGTAAACATTCTAAGGTCCACTTGAACAGGCAATTCCGGTTGCAAGGCGATCACGAGGAGGCAAAAGTTCGTCACATTATCTCTACTCAAAAAGATAGGACAAACTGGAAAATTATCACAAATTATTTTCTGTATGCCTCCATACGGTGATGCTCCCATTCTTTCTGTGGGGTAAATAACGTACTAGGTAACGTAGCTGGCTCATGAACGTGATTATTGCTGACACTTACCTACCATAAAAAAGAAAACAAGCCCTAGCCAAGAAAAAGGAAAAAACAAAAAACCAGAAAGTCCTGCCGGTCAAATCAACCACTTTCATATACCACCTTAACCATCAAGGTGTCTGCAAATTGTTAACATTCAACCCAGCTATGTTTTAAAGTGAGGCGTCATCATCACGGCAGTCCCATACGGTCTCCACTGCCTCATGTTGTTAATTACAACTATTGTAAAGATAACTCGGTTAATTAGGCCTCATTCTTGAAGATAAGCGGGACCTACTGGGTCAGACCTTGGGTGAACGACTTCATTTTTCTACATCAGGTCAACGTCCGCCTATCTCGCACTTTTAATCATTCTGCCACACTATCGGCAAAGAGTACTCAACGAGGCAGACGACCAGTTGGCATCGTTGCTACACAGCCTAAAAATTCAAATTCATATATTGAACAAGACAACTCACTCGGTGCTTAAAGCCACATGCTCGCCTCCTAACCGCTTCCTTGGTAACTCGCTGGTACCACATGCTTTAAGCGGTAGAATGCAGAAATCGACTAACAAATTCTTGAAGACGGTTCACCTCCTTCATACTGAGCGTCTCAGTTTTGCTCTGCAGACTAATACAGCCCTTACAGTTGCCCCCACCTATGTAACTCTTAGGCCTCGAAGAGTTGTCCCTGTCAACAGGAAAATGTCCTAAGTTGGACAGCACCATCCTCTCCGTGAATATATTAACGTCTATTTCACTTGGTACAACTGTCCGACTGGAGGCATAAATTGCTCAGTACACATATCGATTAAAACCCGTAAAAACTATGTTGCCTAAAGTAAGCTGTACACAGTCATAACAGTCGTCCATTTACACTTTTAGGCTACAAAGCGCATTTCGAAGTGTTTGTAAGAATATCCGTTTAGAAATTGTTAAGCAGTGGCATCTTTACGCCGACAAAATCACGACCAGCTAAACGTTCAACAGAAAGATTTATTGCAAGTGCTACAAGCAGTTTTCTATTTTTTAAAATGTTAAATACAAACAAAATCATGATGGTCTACGCCATTGTTAGTAATAAGACCCACAGATATTTCACCGTAAAATTTAGCCTGATCTCAGGTGTCCCAGTGAAGCATTCACAGCATGCTCACATATTTATTTTGTAGGCTTCTATGTTTAGGCGATTCTGAAAGTGTTGGTTGATGAACTGAGTCGAACGCACCCACGTAGCTGAGAAAGACGGTCATAAGAGGTCAACGGTACTCGTGACGCCGCTCCGGAATTTTCTAAGGGTTGGAGATTTGGTTAATATACCGTGGTTCGGATCAAAATGCTGTCTATTCTTCCATATTATCTTCAATAAATCAAAGAAGTATACCAGGAATCAGAACCTCATTACTGACTACGATTTTCACAGGAGCTCCTAACTCTTACTAAAAATTGGAGTCGTTATACAGCGACCCCAGGGAACGGGAACTTGATCTGTCTTCTACACAGGCTGAACCAGCCAAATCAGGGTTCAAAGCAACATTGTGTGTGACGTCCTTGTAGGGGCTGAGTTCAGGTAAACTGTTCCAGATCCATCGATCAGAATATTATATTAAATGTTTGCGGCGGCAGCAGCTAACCGGCCAAGTTGACCTTTAGTGTTTCGCTATAAAATTCCGGGCTTATTATTGATTGGTAAGCTGTCTAGCTCACTGACAGTTTCAGTGACAGATGGGAGAACTAGACCAGTATTCTCTAGGGCAAAATCGAATCCCATTCCCTTAACTTTTTTCAGATTAGTTTTCTCGACAGGCAAAAATGCCGAACCAGAGCCCCGTTTTAGATGTATAAAACAATTTGCCATAAGTAATGTTCCATCCGACACCTTACAACTGTGGCAGGTTCACTGGGGTTCGTTGTTTGTTCAACCCAAGAAACATCACTTCTTGACTTTCATATGACATTTAGGAGTTTCATGGGTAGAGTTGTCAAGCTTGTTCTCTAAATACACATGCTTTACAAACAGCCCGGCCAGTTCCTGGAAAGCTGGCCGTTACGGTTGTGGGGGTCGTTACATAACGAAAGTAATAGCAAAATGGCGACATATTTACGAATGATCTTCATCAATATGTATGCTCCACTAAGAATGGCTATCTTAAACTGAACCATCCCACCTACATTTTACAGCTTTGCGGTCTATCTAATTCTGTCTGGACTAGTGTATACCGAGAAGGCGGAGGCTAAGTACAACATTGAATCTCGTGGTGTCTAAAATTAGTTTTGCCTAAAAATGACGTGTGCTGGACACGCGGATGTAGCAGTTGTCACCATTATTCCAACAATTTAGTTACCTGCCCCGGCCTGTCAACTAAACGTGACTCCACCTCACCCAGATGGCCGGATGGGGTGTTTATGAATCCGACCCAGGTTATTGTGTCAAGTTTATGTCTCCAGTTAAGATGAACGACCAAATCATAGTATAAAGAGTCCTTGACGCTGGCGTCACTGCAGTCAACCACACCATGAGCAGACACAACAAAACGATTTCCAGAGACCTGGTTTCAAAGATGGGTTTCAACAGAGCGTGTCAAGCAAACTTCTGAGTCTACTGCCAAAGTGTACCCGATCAACCAGCAAAACCGTGGCGGTAGTGACTTCCATGGATTCACCCACGGTTTACAACTATTATCGAGTGGACAAAGCGACTACTCTGCATTTCGATACTTTGCCTACTATCCTGGATTATAGTACCGGAAATGGAGCAGGCTTGGACATTCAACGGGTTTGACTGATTTACCCCTTCCAGAGTGGGAAAGCTGAAAGCGCTGGTAGTACTCGGCATTTTAGGCCTAATTAAGTGGATGATGACACTAGGGGTTGAGTGGTATGAGACGGGACTTTTTAACACGTTACTATACTTGATGAAATCCTCGTCAGAATCCATAGAGTTATCTCTGTAAATGATGGTCGGCAAGGGCGTGAGAGCAAAAGCTAGATAGGATAAGGGGGTATGAGTGACAGTTGTATGTTGATATCCCTCAGTCGTGATGTACACAGAAGACCGGGCGACCCAGATTATATTCCGAGACGGTCGGTGTACTATGGAATTTACAATATGTGTAGGCCGAGATACTTCCAAGACGCCAGAACAAGGGCAGTTGAAAGATTAGGGTTCCTATTCGAGAACACTGGTTAAATAGTTTGTACCGCAAGGCCTCAATTGTATGACAATATATTAGAACTAGTGCTTCCTCCGAATTGTTGCTAGCCCTTCATTAACTCACATCTGAAAAAATTGGAAGACGGTGACTTGCTCAGCACGAATGGCTGTCAGCGTAATTAAGCCGCCACTAGGTTTACCACAATAGGTCATCCGGATACACGGACCGCTAAATCTCGTCGAGGCTTGGCCTTTTTTCGGCGAAGCAAGAAAATAAACAACTGACGATCCATAACAATAACAGAACCTAGGTACAGTGCATCTTTATGAAAAAAGTTAATCTAAAAGCCTACAAGAATAAAACAACTCAAATCAGTTGACTGGCGCTCAATTTTTAATACTAAATTAAAATAAGAAATTAATCCTTTCGTTACTCGGGAGTATTCGAACATCGGGCTCTACACAGGATGGACATCACGCAACTGATTGCAGCTGTCACATTGGAGTAAATACTTTAGTTAGCCCCTTTCGAAAAGAAACACTACACTTGAATGTTGCACCTTCTTCCGGAGGCCTGAAGTTGAACTCAAGGCCCCGCTTTCATAAAGTAACCGTGTTCATTACTGCGCCATTGACCTCACATTAAACACTACTGAATAATCATATGCAAACTTTTAGCCACAATACTGGCGACAGTGTAGCCGATCAGGGGGTACTGGAAATTTCTGCGCTACTTGCCGGAAGGGTGCAAAACGTAGGACATAAATGAAAAAAGGTAAAAATAAACTAGAAGAAGAATACAACTAGTGTATGTAGATATGTCATTAGGTAATACACATTATCATCTTCGAATACATTTTAATCGGCAACTTAGTTAGTAAGAGGCTCTCAAGTAGACGGAGAACATCCGTGCATCCCACTGAACGGAATATCATAGGTCTTCAAATACCTTGTCTACGTCGTTGTGAGTTCGCCCATCAGTTTTGCTTAAACACAGATAGTTTTTACATGCAATATATAGTGTTGTATGTACTTAGTTGCCTTGCTTGTAATGTGAACAAACAATCGCCGGTTGAATTTCCAATACCTGACCATTTATTCGCACACTAGAAATCGTCAGAATTCCATGCTACTAAATTGCCATTCTGCTGACATGGTAATGTTGTTTGTTGTGGGTTAGCAGAAGGTGACAGTGGTGATTAAACACAGTCAGTTTGTCAGTAATTCCTTCCTCGGTGGCACGGCGAACGAAATCGCTCGCAACCACTGCACAAACATTATTTAATCCATAATTGATGTTTTTATCTGAAAGACGATGCAGGTTGGCAGGGATGACGCATGCTTTTGTTAACTTCACCGTTGTATTACCACCTACATTGAAAACGGAATTAATAATGCACTTCAAGCAGTAAAAGCAGTCCACAGTATCAAGCGAAACGTCTGCAACAAAGAACGAAAGGCGGAGGTGTCTCAGTTCCTAGTCGACACACTGCATTTTAATAGCGTGAAGGTTATTGCATATATAGCAGAAGGCTCAGTCAGAGTGTTCTATATGGTCAGCATGCTTACAGTCGATGAGATGAGTGAGAAAACGCTATCGTCCTGTTACATTTGATTAACGGAGGTAGAATGAGACTTTAACTCCGCTTCATCGGTCGTCTCAGGCGTGTACTCTTGAAAATCGTCTATGACAAAACAACAGAATTGAAGAAAATCGAGTGAACACCACTAGAAGCTGTAAACATCCCTTAGATAACCGTCCGAACAATTTTCATGCTCGTAGACAATATCCTCCACACATATGGCACATTCACTTGCTCTTTGGTAATCACTTCAGTGAGGACTGGCTCAAAGGCATTGATTAACCTGATTAAAGATAATCTTTTGGCCGAACGTTTCACGACTTTTCGTTGTCTATGAAAGAGCGGGTGTTTCAAGCCTCATTGCCAAAATGTGTGCCGGATGCACTCATTAATGTGTCCAATGTGTTTTTCAGAAGTTTTATGTTTGTGAGCGCGACATTAAACTAGTGAGTGGAATGCGATATAACTAATTTTTTACCCTTGGGATCTTATGGGATTCCTATGCAGAAATTGGAAAATATCGCTCATAAGTACCTACTGCTACGTAACTCCACAGTTTTCCTAACCAACGTTACTCACATTAACACTACATTATCCAACCTGAATTATGGAAAGAGGTGATCTGGATCATCAGCTGTGCAGTGTTTTGAAAACGTGAAATCGAGGACCACCCATGTTTCCAAAAGAGCTGAATCTGGAATACAATAGCCAACCGGTGGAGTCTTTGAAACTATGTTCAGTGTAAAGTTAGCCAAACTCTATCTGGGAATGACAAGTAGATTTTTAAAATCAGTACAGTTGACTGATGGTATTCGGATAATATTCTTAAATATGATGTCACTTACATCAAGTAGACGATCAGTACATCAATGAACCATAGAAAATTGTTTTTCTCAGTGAAGAGGTGGGCCACATCTTTTGTTTGTTCCATCCAATTATGTTCACTGTCTTTGTGCAAACTTTTATTCGTCTTGTTTTGAGGCGACAGGTGGTGGTAGACACAGTCAAGCATAGTTGAAACCAAGAAAAACTTCGGTGTACTGATAACCCAAGCGAAAGGAATGCAGTTTTCCTAATTACTCCCAAGGGTCATTAGGGCTTCTCGCCCCTCACGGCGTCAGCAGTTGATTTAACAGTATAATTTAGTAGTGTTTTTACACGTTGTTTGCAGGAACAACAGTTTGTTACTTTTTCCCTTAGAAAACATCACCCTCAAACGAAAGATAAACTAAAATTGATGCTTTCAGATTTGTGATTCATACCGAATTATTTAATCAAAACCGTATTGCGGTTTTCAACAGCTTAAATTTGTTTTTACTGGTACTTGTGTGCAACTAAGACTAAAATGCACAAGAAGGCTGCGAAAGTTTGCATTGCCAATTATGTGTTGTATATGTTCATTGTAATGTATAGACTGGTAGACGTGCATGTTGGCGGTAATCTTAAGTGGGTCGCATTGCTTAGTACTCGGTCACCCAGTATAACTACAAGATGCTTCATATTTAGATCAAGACAGTCTGTTGGAAACGTTAACTCGTCTGCCGTTAATATGGTGACTGTGCTTGCCCGTAAAAGGAGTGATATATGGAGTAATACAAACACTGATTTTGGCGTCACTACATATCCAGAGATCAAAGCCTATAACTATACAAGCATCAGAATATAGTAAGCAGCACAACGTACAGACATATCGGTGTGGCCGTTCTGTGTTTAAATGTTCTCAATCGGTCTGGTTGACATACTTATCGCCGAGTGGACTTGAATCCGAGTCGGCACAACCAGCACAGTAAGTAAGCTGTACCACAAGATTAAGACAAGAGAATCGGAAAACTATGAAAAGTCGGTTCATGTAAAACAACTATTTTCCCACTGATATGTCAGTCATGCCTATTTGTGGTGTAGCAGGCTCGGTCAACAAATATCTGCTACATCCGTGGTATTGTTATTCATACCTCAGTAAGAAACAATTCACTCTGTTAACCGTCACTATAATTTAAGGAGCAGATATATATCACTGCTTTGCCAAAAACAGTTCTCTGAGTAGCTTTTTCCAACGGTAGTTATGTTAGGTCAAATGAAAATGCTTATTATTTTATATTTTTATTAAAACATACGATGCGCGTAACGTCACTAATCATATTGCCTAGTGCAGTAATTGTTCTTATTTATTGGATCGCTCATGGTAGATTGTACATCCTGAGTAAATGGAACAGTTAACAAAGTGAAGACAATCAACGTACGGTATGAAAAATACATCTGAAATGAAAACTTAGCTTTCTTAAATTGAAGTAGATTATCTTTCGAATACTTTTAGGACCGGTTGTACATTTACAATCTGTAGACAAGTGAATAAGAATCTCATATTTATTTTGTCAGTAAGATTCAACTCTCGAAATAAACTCTCCTCAAACGCAGTAAACAATTTAAATGTATCCATTCGGTCAAAACAAAGAGACATGAGTCACCTTAACGATCTGATAATGGTGGCTTATAGAACAAACGATCATAGAAAGATATCAACGTTATCCTCAAGAAAACTGTGGTTACTCAAAGGCAAGACACAAATCACATCGATAAAATCAGAGTTAGTGTTTGTTCACAGTGGAACACTCCACCCAACTATAGTGCTATGGCTGATTCGGATGACAGTTTTGAAACTTATATGATTAACACAAACGTGATAGACAGTCTACACTGCAACACATCTGGCCATATTCGTATGTCATTCGCACAGTTCGTTGTATGCGCTTTGCTAGACTGTATGTTGTTTCAATGTGTTTTAGCGTCCCTGCTGTGAAGATTGCACATTAATAGCATCGAAAATTTTTATCCATTCACTTCAATTCATTTTTCCCTAACATCTTTAAGTCTTCTGGCGGAAATTCCCAATTAGCTGTAGAGGTAGCGGGGCGTGAGTTAGGATCTTTCTCACTACTGCAGCAGTACATGAGTATATAATCAGCCAGATGGGTTTGTCACAGATGTGGTTGTTTGTAAACGACGGATGAATATTTGTCACCGTCATCCGGTGTTTTCTGGTCCGTTAACGAGTTCAGTGCACCACACATTCAGTGAAAGTCAAATCGATCGCTTTAATTTCGGCATTCATGTGTCAGGAGGAACCACAAACGTCAAGTCCAGTTAAGGGGATTTTCACTTCGTCAACTGAATTGTTTATGAAAGCAAACGTCGTCATTTATCTCAAAATTTCCTTCAATCATTTCAACACTTTCCAGGTCAGTTTTATTGCAGAAATAGTTGGTATTTCCTTGAAGGATTTCACCTGTTATAATTGTGCATTCCAGCTCAAAACTTTCTCTGTCGGAGGATGCGTATGCGTTTAATGGTGAAACTCGCCTCCGATGTTTCAGCGATGACGAGCGTGAGCATGGAATCCGGTAAGCGTTGTTCTGAAAATCACAAACTATCAGATTGAGGCCTTGTATATCCGTTTATATAAAATGGGCCTTTTACATTCGTTTGCAAACAAATGTTTATGAGATTTTATTTAACTGTGATAGCTCACGAAGCAAAATGGTTAGCTTTAAAAAGGTAGTGACAAGCTTGCGATTGATTTTAGAGTTGTTTTTAGTTTGTCTACCATTGCACACAGCTTTTACTACCGGAAAAACCCGAATTTGTCCACCGTTTGATTCAAACAAGCAAACGACAGATGTTTGAGGAGGTTAATTAATTTTAACATTGAGAATTCGTAAACATTTCACAAGCGTGAAAGTAAAATAACGACTTTCGAAAAAGCGTGCAAATCAATCTGAGGTAGAAGTGATGTTGACTGTTACTTCAAGGACAGAAACGTTTGACAGTTGACAGACAAAAGTGTGTAAAGCCAATCGTCAACCTATGTTTGAACGGCCTTCACAGTATACCGAAGTTAGCAGGTTTTCAGCATTAATTAATGTATGTACGATTACCTTTCCTTTGAGATCTGAGTATCAAAGACCATAGTGAATCTTTAGAATAAACCCCCTGCAACTTTATGTTTTATGAAAAACAATTATTTGTTCGTATGAAAAAACCTCAAGCAATGTGTTCAAACATGTACAGGCCAATTGTTTAAGCAGTTCGTCGAAACCATGGTGTTCATCTACCGAAAACCTGTTGAATTGCAGCAAACAACTAATATTGCAGACGTCATGGTATATTTCTGATGAAAGCCAATTATCACTCATCAACTCTTCACTGCACGAAACGATAAACTTCGCATGAGACTATATTTCTGATAAATCACTGCAAGTTGTAATAATAATTCATCGTTCGTAAATGTTTCTATTCGACATCAGAAATTTTAAGTATAATTTTTTATCTATCAATTTTAATTAGATAAACGACATAATCATGCTGTCTGCATGTGCCCCGTTCGAATTAGTGTTACTCGCGAGAACTGAACAAATTCTTATTTCTAATGTGGTTACAAAATTTGTCCAAACATCATGTTGACGATACTTTTTGAAAAAAGTACAAAAAACTGGAATTGGGAATCCGTTGTTTAATTTCGTCAGTTCAGATATCTTGGTGGCCATTTAATGTAGACAACGGACTGGGTTAACCCCACTAGACTATTTTCACTACATTTTGTTCAAAGAGATCTACTGAATGTTCAGTGTATGGCATTTATGCGTAAACGGAGTGCTACATCTATTTTATAAGCATAAGTTATTCAACATATCGGAGGTTTTATGTTCATATTTACACCTTGAGATTGTCCAGAATATGTGACAAAATATTTTTAATCTTCTTCTTATGACTAGCGTCATCCTTGCCAGCTTCGAGGCAGTATTTGTAGTTTGGGTTGCCGCTAGTCCTGACCAATGTCATCGGAGTAACAGAACATTAGTTAAGTCTAAACATGTAGAGAAACACAAAAGAAAAAAATTGAAAAGAGATGAAAAGAGACAGAAGAACAGAGGGAAATGGCTGATATGCAGAAAAGAGGAAAGGAACAAACAACAAACTTATTGGTACAGGCTCACCATTGACTGTGACAATGTGCCGTGCCACAGAGTATCTTCGCTTAGCGGTTTGGATGGTCATGAACTTTTCAGCTAAATGGGCGGCACCTACCAAGTTTGCTTAATGACTAGGTTTTTGCTTAGCTGTCTTGAGTCTAATTCTAACCATCACTGGGGAGGATTACCTATGTAAATTGCGATGGCATGTCCACCATCATACTCGGCCATCGAAGAATGTTCGTTTTCATTTTTTCGGTTATCGAATCCGCACACTTCCCAAATACGGCCAGAAGATTATAACGTTTCTAGCACAACCAGTCTAATTGGTGTAGGTAACGACAGTCAAAAACACGAGGCTCAGATGACCATCCAAACAGGTTCCGGCTGCACAAAGTTAGATCAAACACACGCACGTTTTGTACATCCGGCCTAAGTTTAACCAATGGACTTCATTAGAACACCACTTTAGTGGCTTTGCCACTAACAAAAGCGAGCAACAACAATCAGTTATTATGTTTGTCTCCCGCCACCCTCAGTTTGATGACCCAAAGACAGTTTGTTTTCCGTGACCACTAGTTATTGGTATAGAATGTAATCAAACATAATAAAATATGCTAACAAAATACAACTTCAGAGGCCTGTGACTCTACGGTAAGCTAAGTACTTTTGATTAGTCGCCTATAACAGTTCAAGCGTTTGAAAACGGGCTAAAACATAATGTTATTTTATAATTCCTGTCATTCTTTCAATATGTGAAGACCATTCACTTCTAACAAGCAACCCCCTTGACGGTTTTTAGCAAGGACGGGGGAAGCACCATCAAGTGACCAAATGTGGTGGGCATATCAAGGTGGAACATAACTGTAATGTGAAGCCAAAGGATATAGTTATTCTACCCAGGAAGTTACCTCTTCCTTTACATGTCTGATCTCTTTGACAGGGTTCTTCCTCGTCCACCGTCTGAGACACTTTAGTGATCAGGTACATCCATAGGAACAGCACTCTGTCATTCCCCGAACTCCCACACCCCTCATTACGCCGGTTACGAAATAATTCTCACGTGAAATCTGTGCCTGAAACAGACTGGTGGACTTCTTTCCTGCACTGCTGTGGATGGGTATGTGGCCAGCTTTCTTGGCGTGTTTCCAGGATAGGCTCAAGTTTCACTCGGTTAGAACCTGCCTTCATGTAACAACCCATGCATATTCTCTGGGTCAGCAAAACCCTAATCAAATTCGCAAAGTTCTAAGAGTGGACGTAGTTGGAAGCGCATCAACCGGAGCGTCCCAGACCCATGCTACGTATCCCACAGGAATAGTTAACTGTACAAAAGTCGTGGCAAAGCACCTGCAGTATAACAGGAGGTTTCGCAAGGCTACCAAGCAGGAAATGAAAACCCTTGCAAGTCTGTCACCCGAAACTTCTCCCTTGGTCATTGCCCTCTCCATTCAATCTCCTTCTCGCTCTAATTCACTTACTTTTTCATAAAAATTAATTTTTAGTTGCATTTATTTAGACAGACCTCCTCCCAGTTTAGCATGATTATCACCAATAAGAATCACCTAGTGAGCACAGTGGTCACTGAACTGCCACACAGATATAATGACAACCCATCACCAAATGTCTACCTATCAATCACTGGTTGTAATAAACGGAAAGGAAATCCGCAAGTTTCAAACTTCTACCAGACTAATTTAAACGATCTCAGGAGCTATCTCCGTTCATCTAATCCTGATTGTGACTCGGCGGACCCAAACCACTATGCATCTTAAAGCGTACATAAAGTGACGAGCGATTCAATCGTACCGTGAGTAATTTGTGCTTTTTCTCCTCGCTGACGTCCTTGGTAGAGCAAGCGTCATCTCTTAGACGATCAATTTCAACTTATTTGAGAAACGCAAACTTACAAGCAACTCAAAGGTTCTGAATGCTTTTCACAATATTTGAAAAAGAATATCAACGAGAAATCCGCAAGCACGCTATGCTCGTAAAAAACGTCACATTGCAGATTTGCGCGGACGAAAGTTTTTTATCTGAATAAATTCGTTGACTCAGAAGGCATAACCTTCGGCTCTTTATTTTCAACTGCTCGGAAGGGAGACTTCTTCTGACCCCACAAGCAGACCCTGAGATAATAAAGAAACAATATTCGTTGGTCTACAACGTTATCGCGCTCAAATGGTACCCTAATCTAACCCCACGAAATTGACAGCGGGCCTACCTTAATGCTGACTTTTGTACAACACGCTAACTACCTTTTATTCAATGGTAGTCCATTCACTATGATTGGTCCAGATAACATCCATTTTAGGATACTTAAGAAAAGCGGTAGCTGGCCTGGCGGAACATCTCTACGAGCTTTTTATTTGGGCATTCCAGACTGTCATTCCTCATTGTGCATAGAAAAGAGCCACGGTCACGTCAATTTTTAAGGCGGGTGATCGGCAATCCCCGGCTAGCTACTAATCAATCACCCTTATTAGAAGTTTATACCAGATAATGGAGCTGTTGCTGACACGTACACTCCTTAAACCCCTTCAGGTGAGTCTTTTTATTCTGAGTAGCATGGTTTCCTTCTCAGCCGGTGATACGGAATAAATAAACTCATCCTCAAGGATAGTCTGACGAAGGCTCGAGACAGTGATTTCATTTCAGAGGCTATTTTCTTTGATTTCGCTAAGGCAGTTGATCTAAAAGCTTACTACATTCAGATAGAGAATAGTCGTTTGAATACCTCCTTTGTGATGACAGAACCTATGGGGTTAAGGTTGAGTCGGACCTTCCTGATTTCTGGGTCAGTTCTTTATGAATCAGTGCGTGCTCTTCTTTTGTCGCATATTTACATTAACTGTCTCCCGGACAACATTCCCAGCACCGCCGTTCACAGCGCTAGAAACCTAAAAATCTAGACTACTAGTGATCGCAATGTACTACAGATGGATCTTGACGCGATTAAGCAATGGTCAGATGATTGGAGTCTTCCTCTAAAACTGATGTGCACAAATGTCACTCGGTGGAAATTTCGGACATGTCTTCGCGCGTCTTAGTGCACTTAGTACAGTGAACATCACGAAAATCAATCTGAACAAAAATCTCAGCATCTAGATATCTTCTGACCTTTCGCATACCATCACGAGATGGTATCGATAAAGCAGTCTGCTATTCATAGGAGGACCATGCGAAATTCCCCTCATATAGATCAAAAGCGCTCCAACCGCTTCACGCGGTTTATATAGGATAGATACTGGAGCACTTCAATCAAGTCGTGTACCAGCTTGACAAAAAACACTCGATGTTGAGCGTGTTTAGCACATTTCTACAAAGTGGGTCACTGACATATGAGTTCTAGCTCGAAATTCTTGATCTGTACTCAATTGGCTGAAATGAACACACATGGTTTAATGAGAGTGAAGAAACAGAAAGATGAACGTTGCTGATTAGTAAGGTCAAGATGGCAGGATATCTAACCGTGCGGCAGTAAAATTGTTAAACTTAAAATAGTGCATTATTTACTCCCGAGTTGAAAAAGTTCGCAGTCAATCTTAAGAAATTACTAGGACCCGCGCAAAAATTGTTCATAAGCCCCGTATGAGTCATAGATCACGTGTTTCTAACAAAATCTTTGGAAAGGATCAAAAGTGAATGCATGGTGAATTGGCACGGTTCTGAACATTTGCTGTTAATACATGGAAAAAAATCCAGAGGAGGGTCTGTCAAGTAAGATGTAATTGGTTTCTAACACAGTATTATGATGAGAGATACTTGTGAAATGAAATACTGTGCTGTTGATTCACATTATATTTGAAGACAAACTATAATGCTCTGACCATGTGACCAACATACCTTTGTGTATAAGATATAGTGCATTTCAACAGCAGTTTAAATGACCTATGGAGTAGCCAAGCGTTAAGCATTTACGTCTCATATGCATGCCTATATGATATAAGAGGTTAGTTTGAATAATGTATACAAAATGGAAGTTTAATCAATTAGTTTAGGCTGCTCAGCGCTGTGAACATAATAGACTGCTCGTGCCAAATACTAAAAACGTTAAGAATGATGACATTGCGCTTTAAGCAGTAGATACGATAATGAGGTATTACTTTATTCACAGATAACCCCAGGAAGTAGTAAAATATCTCTTAATAAACAGTCCGTGCTATTTGGTTGTTGTGTAGTCTGTTTTATGTAACTTCGAAACTAGCAATGCTTGACTTCATTCGTACTAAATTTCGTACAGGTATCTTATAACAATGTTTTCCCTAAATTCATTACACTTTTTAACAGAAAAATATATAACTCACCGGAAATCAGAGCCAAACTCTTCTGTTTCAGAAGAAATCGCCCATGTAAATCAACCAACTGCATCCAATGGATTGGAGAATTATCGTTTCCTGCTTCTGCCGGGTTCTCTGGCATTGCTTACATTGGTTGGCATGCAAGTAGTCATTTGTGCATTCTGGATTCCACAATCCCTGACAGCTCGTATCAAGTGTTGCAGCAACCGCTGTAGAAAAAGTGAAACAGATGATATGGAGAATCCGGACCACCATAATAAATATGCTGCACATTACCTTGGAAATGGAAACGTAAGGAGTGCAAGTTGCGAAATGGTTCCCCACATGGGAGAAACTCCTATTAGTGATCTATTTTATCCAACAAGAAGTTCATCTACACTGCTCGGAATAAACTATCCTCCGTCAACTGCAGCTTCAATCTACCGTGCTTATAATACATGTCAATACTTATATGGACAAACTAATGTTAGACATAATCGGTGTCCACACGCTCAATGGCCCAGTGCAAGTGGGCCTACCAAATATATCATACCCTACAAACTGACCTCAAACCAGGACGTCCAAAAACACGAAGTTGCGGGAGTCATGAAAAATGAATTTGTCGAAAGTAACTGTTGCCTGGCATCCGATGAAGATCTGATTATTCCGTTTAAATGTAATTTCCCACCAAACTATGAACCGGGAATAAGATCGACTATCCGGTTTGCCCACTAATTGAAGAATGCCCAACGTTTAAAAAGATTTTTTTATGATTCAAAATATTTTTGAAGATACATTCAATACATATGTTTTCATATAAATTCGATTGTTCATAATGCCTAAACCCACAACAGTTTAATTATGGCACACACTGATACCAAACGTATGGACGCTCTACAAACTGATTTTTGGGAAAGGTCATTTAGTGTCAAATATATGGTTCATAGACCAAGGTTGGTCCCAAAAACTGAAGACTTCCTAGTGTACATAAATAGCAATCGTTTTAATCAAACATTTACGTTATAACAATAATAATGCACCCAAAAGAGACATCATTTATACATCTGACTTGTGAGTAGTGCAAAGTGTTTGTCCACCCGTTTCCGAAGGCAATACATCGAATCACAATGAGCCCACTCCGGGTTATTTGAAAACAACGTAATCAATTTATCAGCGACATCTTTCATCCGTTTTCTCCGTTAGGTTTTCGAAATAGGGGACAGAGTGTTTGTCTTGTGTCCTTGCATGGTAATTTTAACAATATTAGCGACAGCAGTATCAGGCTATTAAAAATTCACCGCCAATCTGATGAGACTTTACGGTAGACGCCAACTAAAACCTTTCTTCTCCATTTTGCATCCCGTAAACTAAAACGTGTTACTGTGTAAATTGTTCTTCATTAAAATTTTGATGTTATCGTCATATTCAACAAACATTAAAAATCAAGAATATAGCCCATTATTTTAACTTCACAATTGTTAGTAACATTGAATCCGTCTGGTCTGATGATCGGAATGGTAGCATGTTAGCATGCAGTGGTAAAAACGTAACAATAGTGTCGTCATGTGACATACTGAACTGGGTAGTAAATTAACCAGAGATCCACGTTAGTTCCGATACTAACTTACCTATGAAGCATAGAAACGGTTAATATAAGTTTCACGGTTGAGCTTGATAAAAAACGGGGATCGCCGACCATTACACTGTAAACATTGTTCACCCCTGTTATTACGATTTATTTCACTTCCATGCCAACCCGTAATGGTCGAAAACACAATCTTTCGCGTCAGCTTACTGGTTAATTGTTGCAAATGGAAAGAAACTCTCAGTTGATTGAGGCCTATGCATTCCGCCGAAATTCTCCGTTGATTCTGAAAAGAGCAAGTCAGACTAGAGTATCACGACGCCAACAGCAAATCGGTAGTAGATATCAACCTTATTACCGTAATTAAACTCCAGTCTTCGTGAACGTAGGTCGCGCGTGCTACTTCTTCCCTCATTAGCCTAGTAGCAAGTATAAACGGACCATCAGGCTTCGAGGAGTGATCATAAACACTCGTGAACAATATTCCGAGTGTTTGATCATTTCTATCTGAAGCTACAACCTACTGAAAACGATTTTTAAGTTGTTTATGGTGTTGTTAGTGAATAAGCACGAATCGAGTGACATCCGCATTCGATTTATTTCTCTTCAGCTTAGAACGTAAAGTCTCGGAATCTCTGTACTAGCAGATGGTAAAAAATACGAAAGAACACGAAGCAGGCTTTCAGTATATAAACCTGGTTGTCGGCTTCATGGCAGACAAACTGCCTGAGTTACGTTAATGTACACCTAGAACTGGGCGGTATTCATCGACCCGAACTGCTTGGAAAAATGCCAGTGATTTTAAAACCCGATTGACTAGTAACAGGTCGGACAAGTCGTTACCACTCGCATTATATAAATGTCAGTGTTTCAGGTTCATAACCAAAAACATTGAACGGAAAGTCAACTTCAGAAGATATATCACTTGTCGTGATTAATGAACGTAAGCAATATGTTAGTGCAAATTATAGCATAATGTACTATTTTCAGAAATGTAACATACTGTCAACAGTACAACGTCTGTCTTAATAAACCGAGCCAGTTTGTCACAGCTACGCTTCACAAAGCTGTTACGCAGATGTCCGCAGAATTCGAGGTTTCAACCAATCTCTGTTTGAGTTTTTATGGGGTAAATAAGAATTTTGCAAAATAGAACCACACTAGATTAACCCAGCTTGATATACCTGGAAGACGTGCAATTCGTCTGGTTACATTTTACGTGCAAAACGTAAAGTCTTTGCTTTTTGTTGGATTCTAAAGATGTCTATACACATACAGTGAACTCTAGTAACGAAGTTATTGGTGAAATATTATAGCGACTTTAATTTGTCAGAGAGCCGAGTTAACTTGGTGCAAAGCTTTGTGCAATCTGGTTATCAGGCATTCAGCGCTGCAATCTGAGAAAAATAGATGAGGCACGTGTTTGTCATTTCTTTTACGACCCTGAGTCGTACAGAACCTCAAACACACTGCAGTGTAAATCTTCATACGGTGCTTTTCGAATAAATTTGCTCCAGGGATTTGGTCAGATGTGACAAAGTTGATCTTAAAAATGGAAACATGACGGCAAATGGCTTTATATGGGCTTAGTGCTGCAAGCTGGAAACGTTCGGTTTTGTTCACGATCTTATTCTAAAATAAACCGCAGAGTATATTTTGCGTTTTGATTGTTGTTGTTGATTTTGTAATTGGATCGTTTCCTGCATAATGACTGGTGTCAATTTGTGTGCACTCTAGAAACCGTTCTAGAAACAATAGGTTCATTTATTTTAATTGTTTACATGACCAGTAACTTGTTGAGACCATATAGTATGTTGAAATAGACAATCCAGTTTATACACGTCGGAAACTGGTCCCCAACAACGACATCAAATAATTATTACCTCTATACAGTAAGCCAATGAATATAAATCGTCTAGATTGTACGCGTTGTTAACCCTCACAAACTGTTCCCTGCAAGGAAAACTACAGCTGGCATGTGTATTATGATTTGCTTTCGGGTTAGAAGGAAAAACTTTAGATGGTAGATAGCGTATCAGTGGAATGCACTTTGCGTCTTCCGAAGAACGGTGGATTTAGGAAAAGTCACACAAAAAAGAATCTCACTCATCTTATAAAACATCCTATTCCAAAATCGTCCACGTTTTAAACTATAAACTGTTGCTTTGAAATCGAGATCCTGTGTACTAACGTGTTTAGCGTTCCGTGAATTTTGAAAACAGCCTGCAATTCTCTCATCCAAATAAAAATCGAACTGCAGTTAAACGCCCATCTGAACTGATGACTTTACATGTTTCCAGTTGATCTCCATTCCACCAGGGTCGATCATAGAGTAAATGCTGCCAAAGTGCACGGGTATCGACAACAAGTTCTTATCATACACCACGCCCGATATCAGAGAATCAACCTCAGTATAAGCCCATCTTCCAAACCGTTCCACTAAACACGTTGCCAGGTAAATTAAAAAATTAGTTAATATAGGATGAAGTGTTAGGTGGCTAATTTAAATGGTTCATTCATATTACAAACAACCAGTAATTTTGCGTTTATAGCCGAGCGTGATGTAAACAAACATTCATCAAGTTTTATCGTTGATGTCTCACAAATAGAAAAGCTTTGCCTCAGTCAATTAAGGATGGACTTCACGTGGAGATGAAACTACTGATAAAATTCTATTAAAACCAATTAGTAAGAAGAAGTAAACCGCTGTCGTATTTTTTAATATTTGATTGTTGCAGCCTCGCGATACATAAAAAGTGATTTCAACAAATTTAGAAAAGGCCGTATTTTGTTTGTTGCGATTTGAGTGTTGCAAGCCTAGTTAACGTAGCCCGGTAAACAATAATATCTGTCGCGGTGATGTCGTACTCAACGTAATATATTGAGCATTCGACATCTACACTATGTCGGCTATATATCGTTGTCAATTATTTTATTATAAAAGTGGAGTGGATTAACTTTGCTCCACGATAAGACACCGAAAAATATACTCCGAAAGTTCCGAAAAAAATGTGACCTGTCCAAAATCACCAGACTTAGGAGAAGTCCCAAGGATATGCAACAAGATTCATTTGTATAAAAGACTGCTACCGCCTATTCGCAGACGAATATTTTAAAATGAACATCGGTGTGCAGCTTGATGGGATCTTGTCACAACAAACAACTACCACCGGAATCTTTTAAGTGTCCTTAGTTGAAATCAAACTACCACCGTAGAATACTAAAGCACATCCGATTATACTTTATTGCACGCATTAGATTTTATCCGACAAAACGAATTAGGGACTAACTTGATTCCAGTAGAGCATACATCTCATGCAATGATAGCGGTTTTTGAATAGAGGCCTAAAAGTTGCGAAAGTAGGAAGCCGAAGGTGTCAACTTAACAACGACACACATTACTACACTTTGAAAGCAGCGTACAGCTGAACGATAACAGCAAGTGGTTGCATAATGAAACATTATTGTAAGCAAAGAAGAACACGCATTTGTTCACCTGAATAGGTTATGCGCCAGCTCCAAACTTTTCATGAAATTCAGATCATGTCCTTATGAATGAACTCGGATTCGTATAGTAGTCGGTATCAGCACTTTCTGAGAAAAAATTTGAAGATCATAATATGTTA